>JAHRIK010000002.1:2642849-2976197 GCA_020085045.1 Pythium oligandrum
ACTCTCGTCGCTGCCCGCCAGGTCTTCAAAGACGAAACGATACGAGGGAGACAACGCATTGCCAGTCGAGACGCATTTCGCTACCGATGGCAGCACCCTCGACAGTTTTGTCGGACCGTCATCGGACACCTTCACTCTGGTATCTCGTACGCGTTCGGCACCGCATTTGTCCACGTCACGAGCACAATCAATTTGTCCAGCAAGCGCAGCATCTTGGTGTACTCCTTCTCGAGCATCGCATTAAAGCTAGCAGCGCAAGAATGCGCGAAACACGTATTGCTGCGTCGACGCGCCAAGGATATCCGGATGATGGTGGTGATCATCGGCATGCCCACCGTCTTGATCGACACCCAGGTTCGCATTGTGATCCAGCGGATGCAGACACTGACGTTCTCGATCGTCGGGACGATCGGCATGGCCGTGGCAGAGCTGGCATTCCGTCTCGTCAAAGTCGCCTTGCTCAAACTTCAGATCCATCGACGAGAGCAACGCGCTCCCATTACTCCCACTCTTGTCAACTCAATGGAACACCAAACACGAACAGCAGACGACTGGAAGCACCGTGTACAAACCTACCACGTCGCTGAAGTGTACGCTGACATGCTCGCCGAGTACATTGCCGCCGGGAGCGCGCTCGCCATCGTCGGCTTCTACTGGAACCACCCCAAATACCTCCTCCATCGCGCCGCAAACACCGAAAACACGGACTTGGACTTGCAGTATGGCACCAACGCGCGTCAGCTCGTGGTCTTTGCGACGCAAATCGGCATCCAGATCGTCGTCGACTATGTCTCGTGCATCGTCACCATCCGCAACGGCATTGGCTTTGGCGCCATCACGCGATACGCGACGTTCATCTCCGCCGTCTTCATCACGATGGCGTCGTTCAACATGCAGATCTCAGCGCTCATGTATCTCGATCCTGACGGCTGAAAGGGACAAAGCCACGAAAGAGTAGCGATTCCTCGGGTTCTTCCGGACCAATCGGCTCATTCGAGGGCTCTTCATGCTCGCGAGATGAAGCTCAAGCTGATTCATTCGAGGGTAGTGTCGCACAGACGCTCGTCCCGTCATCAAAGCGAGAGAGCCGCCGTTGTCTTGGCGGTGCTTTCTTCTTCGTTTCCGAGAGAGATGATTGGCAGTCGGTTTTTTATGGAGTTATCCGTATCTAACGGTACATGTCAAATAACTGCGTTGGTTGGTTTGATTGGATGATGGGAGAAGTGAAAGTGGACTTGTCGAGTTCACTTCTAAGTAGAAGGATAATTGTACTTCTTGACCTTGCTCAAGTCTCGTATTCCACTCGGCACTATTTCTTTGCCCGCAGTTGTTGCCGCTTATTGATACGGCCAGTCACATGCAGTTTATGGTTCTACGAGCGAATTCTCTGGCAAGATCGACGCGCCCAAGACTCGGCAGTATTGGTTGACACTTCGAATCGAATCATTGGGGGTCTCAGAACAGGAAGGGTACCAAGACTGCAGCAGCCGATTTACTGTTGGTCCCTGGTGGACACGTATGCACTTCAACATCTTTTTGACCACGGGAAGTTTGCGCAAACGTGACTCATATGGTCCGCTGAGCCATCAACTACTTGCTCATACGCGACTAGAGCTTGCTTCAGAAGTGGCCAACTGCATCACCCACTGGAGCAGTACAGCCTTGAAATTAGTCAGCTAGGAAAACTCTGAAGGTCCTCTCATGAACCTCGTCCTCCACCTCGTCAGATGAGTTGAATAGGTGAGAACACACCCACGCCATGTCGCCAGTGTACCCTTTCAAGATCACACCCACCCCAACTTCAAGGGTTCCATCCATCGACGCATGACGCATCATCCCTTCCAAAATACCAAAACAAGGTATCTATTCCACCAAACCATCCATTCCTACTATCTTCTTATGGTGCTTGCTGTCCACAAACTACCTTGTTCTGCTAATGATCTCTTTAGCTGAAAGCACCTGACCTTGAACTTGTGATGGAACGTTGACCCAACTTCAAGTTTGACTCTAGATTCTCAGATCCGACCTCATTTGACATCCTCACTCGTCGATTCGCGCGATTGCTCATGCTTCGTCTCCGTTCCTTCGCGTCGCTGCTGTCGACGCGTGCGCCTCGCTCCGCCAGAGCGCTCTCCACCATCATCTTCAAGTCGCCGCATCCGGACATTGACATCCCGGACAAGACGATCTGGGAGCTGGTGCAGGACCAACTGGAGCATCACGGCGACCGGAATGCGCTCATTTGCGGCATTAGTCACGACAAAATGACGTTCCACGAGCTCTCGGACACGGTCAAGCGCATCGCGGCGGCTCTGGCGCAGGATGGCGTCAAGCGTGGCGATGTGAGTAGGGCCTTGTGGTGGGAAAAATGGGGATCTATGACTGATTTGTGGGAATTGTTATTCTAGGTCGTCTTGGTGCACTCGTACAACTGCATGGAGTATCCCATGGTCATCCTTGGTGCGTGTTGTCGCTTTATTGTTGCGGGCGGCTCAGAAACTCATGGTCTATCGCTCTTAAACAGCTTTGAACTCGCTTGGCGCCGTGTGTTCGACGGTCTCGCCCATGTTTGGACCCAAGGAACTCGCACAGCAAGCTCAGATCGCAAGCGTACGTTGTTACTATTGTTTCTCTTTGATATAGCCATCCACTCATGGAGTCCGTACTACAGGCCAAATTCATTATCACACATCGTGCCATCGAGGACGTAGCCAAGGAGGCCGCAGACGCTGTCGGGTTGGACAAAGAGCGCATTTACACGATGGGGAGTTCATCAGAGCCCAAGCGCTTCAAGTGCATCAGCGAAGCCTCCAAGCGCGACTTTGAGACGTTCAAGTTTGATCGCGTCGATCCAAATCAGAGTGTCTTGCTCCCATTTTCCAGTGGTACCACTGGCTTCCCCAAGGTAATAATCTCGCATGAAGAGCTTGTCTCAAGGCACTGTAACTCATGTGAACCGTTTCTCGTAGGGCGTGGCCTTGAGCGCGCGGAATATGGTGGCGAATACGCTCCAAATGGCACAGATCGAGCACTACGGCGACCATTTCTTGGGCATGCTACCCTTTTTCCACATGTACCTGATGATTATCATGCATATTGGCTTCTACCAGGGTACAGCCAACGTGGTGTTGCCTCGCTTTGAGCCAGAGACCTTCCTCGGCGCGTTGGAACGGTACAAGATCGAAAAGGTCCATATCGCTCCACCAACCGCCTTGTTCATGGCGCACCATCCGCTTGTGGACGAGTACGATCTCTCTGGCACCAAGTATCTCATCTCGGCGGGTGCACCATTGGGCAAAGAAGTCGAGACGCTCGTCAAAAACCGCGTGGGCATTGATGTTAAGCAGCTCTACGGAATGACAGAGCTTTCACCAGCGGTGAACTACACGGAAGACGAGTTCCGCAAGCCGGGTGCGGTCGGACGAATCGTCCCAAGTACCGAGTTGCGTATCAAGTGCACACAGACCGACAAGGATTTGCCGCCGAACGAGCTCGGTGAACTACTCTACCGTGGCCCACAGGTGATGCTCGGATACTTGAACAACGAGGAAGCCAACCGCAAGGTGCTCACGCCTGACGGCTTTTTGCGCACGGGAGATATTGGCTACATCGACGATGATGGCTTTGTCCACATTGTGGATCGCGCCAAGGAGTTAATCAAGTACAAGGGCCACCAGGTCGCCCCAGCCGAGCTCGAGGATATCGTGAACCATCATCCAGCTGTCGCCGATTGCTGCTGCATCCGTGGCTGCGATGAAAACGGCGAAGAGATCCCCAAGGTGTGTGTCGTGCTCAAGGATCCAAAGAACACCAAGAAGGTGACGCCAGAGGATATCATGGAGTTTGTGGCGGAGCGCGTGGCCCCATACAAGAAAGTGCGTGAAGTCGAGTTCATTGACGCAGTGCCAAAGACACCGACTGGAAAAATGCTTCGTCGCCAACTGCAGGAGCGTGAGAACCAGCGAATTCATCGCGGACAGGAAGCTGCTGCGTAAACTGGCCGTCAAACTGTACGTTTGAGTCAGTAATATATGGTTCTTGGAGGTGTTCTCTGAAAATTAGCTGGGTTGCAGCGCTTTGCCTTGAGGGATATTGTACTGGACTCGGTACTTGAGGAGCTTGAATGCGCCAGGTGGGTAGAACAGCTCTCGCCATAGGAAACGCCCCATCCACAACCAAATCGTCACGATCCGACTCACCAACATGCTATAAGTTTCCATTTTGATCGGAGCTTTGAAGATGGTGACGTGGAAGAACACGCGATTGCGGATCCGTGTGGCATTCGAGTAGAAGATCCAGTACATCAAGATGGCGGGGTACACCAGCAGTCCCAGATGGACAAGCAGCGTAAGTGGGCCTTGTCGTGCCACTGGAGCAAGTGTGTCGTCAAGCATGCACCAGTGACACCAGATCCATGCCGACCAGATGAACAAGATGCGTTGGTCCCAGTAGAGTACGTCGGATACGGCGATAGACACGATGGTGAATTTAAAAGAGACGAACCAAGCATCGAGGGACCGGAAGAGACGTCGAAGGAGAGTGCGCTGAGCACGAGCCAGAGAGAAACTGAAGCATATGGGTGAAGCTGCGAAGCTGGCCACTGCCAGAGCGACTTGAGGAGTAGAGGGACTGCACATGGCCCGGCCTCTGGCCACGTACCAGCAAAAACCGATCCAGCCACTCAGTACACCAACGTATCCTATTGCTGATACCAGAAATCCAAGGCGACATATCCACTGGAATGACACAAGCACATCTTCACTCTGAATGACTCCGGGTAGATCATGGGCAACGAACTCGAGGAGGCCGCTCTTGTCTTGTGATCGGCGCCTGGCGTTGGAAAGAGTCTGTCGCGAGGGCATTGGTACGAGATGACAGCGTGGGAAGTAGATTTCGCACTGAATTGTCTTGATGGGCTCTGGTGACGGCCAGACAAGATTATGCGAGCGGAATACTTTGGCCAGCATAAATATTCCGAGAGTCGAATAGCAGTGAAGGACGACGTCCACGCTGTCGACGACATGTCCATTGCCGAGCGTCACTCTGGAGACGTCGAGGCGCGGGGTGTATCGCAATACACACGGCAGTAACCCGCAAACTACACCTATCGGGGCGAGGGCTGTCAGTCGAAATAGGAATCGACGGGTATACACATTCCCATCGAGACAGAGGATGGCCAGACACAGCAGCGCCATAGCAACGAAGGCCCAGCAGCGGTGGTCTGTGAGAACCGAACTGAAGAACATGGTTCCAATAGCATCCATTGCAATCAGAAACCAGAACTCAACGTTTGAGCATTGAGTCGTATGAGATCACGGACGAGCACCACGACGAGAAGACCGTTGATAGGAGCCATTAGCATAAAAGTCATCATGTTCAGGGCTGAACTGAGAGTTTTCGATTGTGCGTACATCATCGTCCAACAGCCAAAGCTTCCCAAAAATGGCAAAGACGTACATCCATGCATTGCGCTTTGTAGCCACCAAGATCAATTGCTCATTACACGGCGCGTCTGATCCACGACCAATAAGCGACGCTCCGAGGGTGATAGAGAGATCAACACGAGGCAATGGCGACACGGCCGCTACGACGAAGCGATTCGGCGGGTGTATCGGGTATGTTACTTGTACTTGGCCCATGAGCGGTGCTGGCACAACGGTACGTGTCATTGTTGGTAGTGTCCTCAGGCGTGCCGCGTTGGCATCCTGCGTTCGCTTCACTGCCGCCGTCGCCTTTACTGGTATGCTTTCCCATAAATAGCCGCCATTTTTCTCACCGCATCTGGGCTCAGGATGTGGTTAAACTAGCTTGGTGTAGTGTCAAATCGCACATGTCCGATGGTTTGAAACGCCCCGAGTGTCTTCACACAAGTGCTAGTCGCATGAGGAACGGTTATCGGGATGAACCCATCGACACGATGGAAACAAGCATTGTCAAGTGCTGGATGGGGCATCCCCTCTGGACGGAACATGATACTGGACTCGATCCTTCAACAGCATGCACGCATCGCGAGGATAAAACACTTCTCGCCACAGAAAACGCTCCATCCACAGCCAGAATGTCACGATTCGGCTCACTATCGTGCTGTACGCCTCCATTCTGAAGGGCGTCTTGAAGATGGTGGTGTTGAAGAAGACACGATTTCGCAGATGTAGATCTTGAGAGAAAAAGATCCAGTACATCAAGATAACTGGATACGCAGCGAGGCCTGCTAGAACAACCGAACAGAGTTGTCGGTGGAGCTTGAGTCGATTGCGCGTCACTGGAGTGAGTGTGTCTTCTAGCATGTACCAATGACATCAGATCCATGCTGACCAGACAAACAAAACGCGCTAGTCCCAGTAGAACACATCAGAGATGACCACAGCGACGGTGGTGATTTGGGACGAGACAAACCACGCGTCAAGCGAGCGGAAAAGACGTCGAAGCAGAATTCGTTGTGCCGAAGCTACGTAGAAGACGAAGCACAGGATGGACAGGACGCAACTGAGCACCATGAGTGCGAGCTGGGGTACCGAGGGATGACTTATGGCCTGGACCTGTGCAACATACCAACTGAGAGCTACCCAGCCACCGCATCCAGCTGATGTAATCCAAGCACCGAGAATTCTGATCTTCTGGATCGATAAGATGACACTTGCAGCGTTGATGACTCCAGGCAACTCGTGCTGAACGAACTCCAAGCGACTACTTCCCATGTGGTCGTCTTCCTTGAGAAGGCTGGCTGACGCTGGTACCAGACGACAAAACAGGCAGTAAATCTCACATGGATCAACGTAATAGGCTCATGTGAAGAGCATATTATACGGCGTGATCGGAAGACTTTGGCGGCAGTGAAGATTCCGAGCGTCGAATAGCAGTGTATAACGACATCCACACTATCAACAACGTGCCCATTGTCCAACGTCATGCTGGAAACCACGAGACGAGGGGTGTAGCCAAGTATGCAGGGCGAGATTGCAACCACAACACCTGGTGGTGCCAGTGCTATGAGCCGAAGCAGAAATCTCCGAGTGTAAATGTGTCCATCGATCGCAACGAAGGTTTGAGTGAAAAATGCGATCACTACAAGAGCCCAAAGGCGGTCGTCTGCGAGAGCGGAGGAGCAGTAGATCGTCCCGACTACAATCATCGTCGTTAAGAACCAGAACTCGAACGTCTTTGACATTAGCCACACGAGATCTCGAGCAAGCGTCACAGTGAGGAAGATGGTCAGCGGAAGCAGGAGGCCGAATGTTATGAACCCAACAATCGAGCCTACAGCTTTTGATTGCACGTACATCACCAAGCAGCAAACCAATCGATCCAAAGAAACCGATCACGTAGACACAAGCATTGTTCCTTGTAGCAGCATGAACCAACCACGCGTTTACTGAGGAGTCTGAGCCACGGCCCACGAGCGTCGCACCGAGCGTGATGGAGATATCTACACTGGGAAGGGGATGTACGGCAGTTACGACATAGCATGGCGAACGTGGTGGATACACCCATTGTCTGGAGATCACCAACCAACGGGATCGGAGCAACACCGGTCACTTGAGTACGTGATGGCTGAACCAGAATAGTATCTGTTCCTCAGTCACGCGAGGATCTGTCTCATGAGGGCACGATATTCTTGGCTGGTCATCACTGCAGAGGAGATAGGCGCTGTTAGCCTCTCCATGCGAGCGCATCGATAACGGGTGTTACTCTATCCGAATGGGCTACGATGTCCCGCACTGTAGTACCAGTTCCTCCAGCAGTGGCTGTTCAGACCGCCAGCCCAACTGCTTTTGAGCCTCGTTACGTTGTGGCGACCGTGAATTCATTGCCGAGCTTCGACATCTCCGTAATACTTGGTGCTGCCTTTGTTTGTCGTGGTGCTGATGTGCCGTTCAATGCGTGGTTGAGGAAAGTAGCCTCAGGATGCGCGACGGGAATGCACGGGGTTCTATTCCTCGGCGCCCTCGTTAGCTGCGTGATGATGTGCGCTCAATCGAAAGACTTGAGTACAACTCTCGGGTTGATCGCGTTGGTGCCCAATCTTGCTCTCGCCGTCTTTCTCCTCGCGACGCTTGCCCGTGACCTCGTGTGGCTGATCACCAAGACGTTCGAGTTTTGGTTTCTGACAACTTTGAACTCGATCGGAATGGCCTTCTGCTGTATGGTGTTGGCCGATCAACGAATGTTGGCGGTTTTTCCGACCGCACTCATGATACAAGCAATCATTTGCCAGGACGCGAGCATTCTCATTCGTCGCTTCTTGTTCCGAGCAGCAGTAGTCCTCCCACCTGGTATACTCTTCGGCACAATACCTTGCGTCCTACGCATCACGCCTCGTTTGAAGATCTCCAGTCTGATGCTCGGAAATGGTCACAAGGTCGACTCGATGGACGTGGTCGTGCATTGCTATTCTTCGGTGGCGATCTTCGTTGCTGCCAAGGTCATCCGTTCTCGCCACCTCGTGTGGCCATCAAGAGAACCGACCAAGACAATCCATACTCAAGTCATCTTTCCACATTGTTATCTCGTCTCCGTTGGCCCCACAGGTCAACAATCCAGCAAAAGAGAGAAATCGACTGAGAAGTGCCGTCTCGAACTCGTTGTGGACGACTTACCCGGGATCGTCGATACTGGCGACACGGTTATCGAGGGTCAACAACTGCAACGCTTTGCTCCATGGGTCGCTCTACTCGGATGCGTCGGCACAACCAGCGGTGGACTCGCATTTGGCTGGTACATGGCAAAGGTGCATACGCGCGACAGACCTTCCGCTCTCCAGATACCCCTCGCGATCCTCAGCTTCGTGACTGCCGTATTCTGCTTCATCTTTTACGTCGCCCAGGCACAGCGGCTGCTTCTCCGACGCCTCGTCTGGTCCCTCGACGCGTGGTTTGTCTCCTTCCAGTTCACCATCGTCACCATTGGAGTCTCGGACGTGCTCTACTGGGACGAACGCGTCTGGTTCGTCTGGGCAGCGTGGGTCTGGTGTCACTGGTGTATGCTCGACGACACTCTGGTCCCAACAACACGTCACCGACTTGTCTTCCATCGCTTTCTCACTCTTCTTGTCCACGTGACGCTGCTCGTGTATCCAATGCTGCTGATGTACTGGGTCTTCTACTCGGGCGCTCCTCGTCTTCGCAACCGCGTTTTCTTCCACACGAAAATCTTCGAGTCCGAGGTCAGCATGCGAGCGTACAGCGTACTTGTGAGTCGCATCGTCACAGTCTGGGTCTGGATGGCTCGCTTTTTATGGCGAGAGCTCTTTTATCCACGCGATGCCTTCAAACTGTTCAAGTTTCGAGTCCAATACCACGTCCCGTCGTGAGTTGAGCGCGCGGCGGCGACTCCTTTCGCATAGCGAGTCAAATACAGTATACTCTGTGAGACGTAGTGAGCGCGCTTCGTGCCCATGGCCACCTGTACGTCGTCGTCTCATGTGTGCCATCCTGCCATGATATGAGGACCAATGTGTCGGTGGTCCACACAAACGAGTGTATTATAATTTACCGAAGTTGCTTGTCCATATGTGTAAATATATATGGACAAGCAACTTCGGTATATTATCAGGAACATTCGAATTGGACGATGCGCCATGGACGCCGAGGAGATGGCGGAGATAGCGGCGACGACACAGTTTCTAGAGGAAGCAGACGGTGTTTCCCTTGAAGAGGACGATGTGTCGTGTCTGCTGACGTGTTTATCACCTCTCCGCGTCGAAAGCAACGAAGAAATGACGTCAGTAGCGTCAAAACACGACGAGTTCTTCTCGCCAGAGGACGAACAAATACTTGCGAATGAGCCCGTGTGGCGTCATGGTAATGAGCTCACAGTGGCTTCACCATATGATGCAATCACTGTGCAAGTATCCACGGCCAGAACGTTCAGCAAGCGCCGTACGGACTCGAACAAGGCTCGCAGTGAGCGGCGGCAGGAGCTGCTTCACTTGCGTGAGACTGTTGCGCAGCTCGAGAAGGACTTGGCGGCTCTCCGACTGCAACAAACACCTGAGTCAACACAGTCTATTGCTCCCAGGCAGAAGCGGGTGCGCAATGGCACCAAGAGACACCGAGTTCAGGGACCCTGGCAGACTATTGCAGAGCATCAGCGGAAGGATCGACAGCGAGTCGAAGGCGAGAACGTGCGTCTTCGCGTCGAGCTTGATATGCAGATCCAGTGCGCCAGACGACTCGAAAGAGTGATCCGCCAGAGTCTACGCGAACGGGTAAGTGTCCGTGGACGCACATTCCGCTTTAAACAGCCAGGTGATGGTCGGTTTTCTGTCTTGTAGAGCATGGAAGCGTGTGGATTGCACAGTGACGGGCAATCTCTCTCCAATGGGATCGCCTTTGATGACCCTGCGGTGTATGCGGCACTTATGCAATATATGGAGATGCGCTACATGGGCGTCGATGCGCTATTCGAGCGTCTGGGGATCCTTGACATGGAACATTCGCACCACGACACTCGCGTGTGCCGCGGAGAGTTCGGGATGGAAGTCGAAATTTTCCACAACGAGGTATTGCCTGTGCCTATCGACGTTGCGAGCTCCCTCGTTTGGCGAGAGTTTGCGGAGAAGATGGCGCACATTCCGTCTCGGCGATACTACGAGCGTATGCGCGAGGTACGTGCATACCCTGGCTCTCTGATAGAATTTCCTCGTTGACATCATGTGTCACGTAGGTTGTTTTCACGAGTGAGGACACACTACTTGAGAACATTGGGTTCAAAATCCACTTCAACAACCGGACAGCACATTTCCGTATCCTCCAGGTGCTCCGACGTTACGTAGAAGCGGATCGGATTGTGATTATGTGGTGTTCCAACTATTACGCAGTTGAATACTTGGATCAGCCAATGTCTGGCACGGTCTTTCGCCGCAACGGGTGTATGCTCTTCAAACGGCCAAGCACGCTCGACTCGAACGAGCTCTCCATCTTCAAAATGTCCAACTTTATCAAGCCTCTGACCGATACCTCCTTCCTCAATCCAGCTGGAGAAATGTCACGGGATTTGATCGAGTTTCTTCTGGTTGAAGGGACGTCAGCGGCAGCTTTCTTGTACCAGCTGATCGAGAATTCGCTGCTTCATGAAGCCATGCGAAATCGAAGACAGCAACTTGGCCCGCTATAGTTTGGTTCAACGAGGAGCGATCGGTACATCAAGTGTGTACTCGACGCGGAACTTGAGTAACTTGAAGGCATCAGCTGGTCGAAAGAACTCTCGCCATAGAAAGCGTCCCATCCAAAGACACAACGTCCACATACGACTCACAAGCAGGCTGTAAGCTTCCATACGAATTGGTACGTTAAATACAACAACGTTGAAGAAGACACGATTTTGCAGATTGGGGGCAGTCGAGTAAAAAATCCAGTACGTCAATACAATCGGATGCATGAGCAGTGCATGATGGACAAGTTGTAAGTGGTGTTGGCTGAAGCGAAGTTGTCGACGCGCGACGGGAGTAAGAGCATCAGTGGCGATGATCCAACGACACCAGACCCAACCTGTCAAGACGAAGCAAATACGGCAGTTCCAACGCAAGGCATCACAAATTCCAATCGTGATCACGGAAAATTGAACCGAGATGAACCATGCATCCAGCGATCGAAGAAGACGACAGAAGAGCTCTTGCTGCATATGAGCCACGTGGATCCCAAGAAAGAGAACCGAAGCTACCAGCGCAACGAGTGCAAGGGCAAATTGAAAGTCGTCAACGTCACTCAGTTTTGCCACGTGCCAACCAAATGTCGCAATCCACAGAATCAAACCACTGTATCCAACTCCGCTGACGAAGGGACGAAACTTTCGTGCCCAACGCCATCGGAGATACAGCTTGTCGGCATCGACGAAGGTTGGGAGATCTCGTTGAACTAGTTCGAGGCTTTGAAAGTCCCCACGGAGACGATCGAGACGAACTTGCGAGTCCGTGGTCAGCGCTGTCGTCCGTGGCGCTGATGCTAATCGGCAAACTGGGAAATAGGTATCGCACTCCAGCTTTCTAGCAGGTTGGTTGGAACGGCATATGAGATGGCGGGAGCGAATAGCTTTCGCAGCCATATAGATACCAATTGTCGAGTAGCAATGGAGCATGACGTCCATTGTGTCCACATCAATATCGCGACCAAGTGTCAAGACCGAGACCTTGAGGCGTGGAGCGTATCGTAGTACGCACGCTGATAGACCCACACACAAGCATGCAGGCGCTCCAACGAGCAGATGGAGGCAATATTGCCGGGTGTAGATGTTGCCATCGATACAAATCACGTACTGGCAAAAGCACACGACCATGAAAAGACACATACTGCGTTCGTCGTGCACCAGTACGATCCCATTAACCAATCCAACGAAATTCAAGAGCGAAAGGAACCAGAACTCGTATGTTGTCGCTGAAAGTCGAACGAGGTCTCGAGACAGTGTTGCGAAGCAGAGGACAATGGTCGGAACAACAACAATGGACCCGATGTAACTCGCGATGTTGCTCCCCATTCGCGAGCGAGTATAGAGCGACGCACAGCAGCTGGTGACCGATATGACTGCCGTAATGTACATGAAGCGGCAATACTGCGATGTGAGACGAGCAAGACAGGCATTGAGGGCAACGTCGTCGCTCCGTCCAAGCACAGCAGCGCCGAGCGTGACATGAGGATTGACCTGCGGTAGTGGAGCCACCGTGACGATGGTGTATCGACACGAGTGACGCGCTATGATCCCGGATTAGGCAAGATCCGAACAGCAGGACGTGGCATTCTGTCATCTCGTGCTGTCCTGCGACTTGAGTCTCATTTATATGAGGAGTGTGATGACGACATTCATTCCTCTAAGTTCGCTCAACCCCATCATCGTCAAACCAATAGGTTGGAAGATGCATGCGTGGGGCAGCCTCGTGGACGCGGAATGGTTCCTTCGGCGGATGGTGGGACTCCTAGCGCACGAGGACGCATTGAGTCTCGCACTCGTGGCGGTGGCGTTGGATTTGCAGACGTTGTATCAAGCTTTGGTGCTCGACGCGAGTTCGCTTCGATCCATTTCGTCGAGTGACTTGGTGAACCGAGCGGTAGAGTGTGGAATGTGGCGTGTCGCTCGGTCATTGCAGCTTACAGCTCGCAGATCGCGGTACGCTATGCATAGAAGCCAACTAACTGAGAGAGATGTGGTCGGGAGAACCCAAGATCCCGCCTGTGTCGAGTGGATGTGGGTTCAATCTCGTTATCCGATCGAGTTTTCGCCGTCAGTGCTGTATGATTCGATCAGGAGAGGCCAGTTCAACTGCGTCGTGTGGCTACATTCGTGTGTGGAGTACAACGTCGACGAAGCTGTCCAGTTGGCAGCGAAATCGCACAACTTTGAGATGGTGCAGTGGCTTTTGGATCATCATGAGTCAGTCGGGCGGGATGAAGAGAAGAAGCAGTGGCTAAGTACCATCTTACGCCTTGAAGATTCATCCTTGAATGCGATTTGCTGGTGCAATGATCGACTCCACACTGTTTATTGCCTTCTGAATGGGTATGGCTTACTCCCGGCACGGTCCGGTATGTTTCCGGGCTCTCGGTATCCGCTTATGGACTGGGCAGCGGAGCAAGGGAATGTGAGCTTGCTTCACCAACTCCATCACGACGCATTCGGGACAAGGACATGTACCCAAAAAATTCTGGAGCTGGCTGCGGCGCAAGGCCATTTCGAGGTTGTTCGATGGTTGCTCAGACACCGGAGGCAATATTGTCAAGTCGTCGCACCCGCGATACGTGCGGCAGCACCCAATGGCCATCTCCCGGTGATCCAGTATCTTCTCAAAAAGCTACCAGCACCACCTTCGCTAAGCTCTGCAATGGCAGAAGCAGCAGAATGCGGCCAACTCGAGACTCTGGAGTGGCTGTATAGTCGTTTCGGAATGGATGATATGCATCGTCCTCGATCGTTGAGTGACTTTGCAGTCGGAAGTGGAAGTATCAAGATGCTGGAATATGTTCACAATACTCCGGAGACCGAACCTTTCATACGAGAAGGTCAAGCTCGTGGCTTCGTATCGCACACCCGCCCAACATCACCTTACGAGGTCTCATGGAACATTTTGCGGACTTTCCTGCGTCGCCGCCCACGGTTTGTCTGCTGTATATCAATGTTCCCCGTGTGGACTGTTCAATTTGGTGGGTTTCGCGATCTACAGGATCTGGATACCTTGGGTCATCCACAATTGTTCACTACCTTGACTCTTCGCGCAATCCTCAAGTACTCACGTGACGATGCTATCATGGCATGGTTCTTAGAGCGATGCAACTCCTCGCTCATTGACATGGCCGTCGTAGGGTGGATCGCCAAGTATGGTGTTACCAAGTTGCTCCCAATGGTTCACGACGTTTTCTTCGGATCGAATCAATCATCGAAAAGCAAAACAGGACGCAAAGAAGTATCGCTAATCAAGTTCCTCGGGACGGTGGCGTGGGCAGCAGTGTCACACGACCAGGTCTACGTTCTCGAATGGATCGAGCGTCAAAGCTTCCCCGAGTCAGTCTTGAAGCGTCTTTGGTCATCTCGTATTTCTGACATGGCGGCACGACGTGGCAGTTTGCGCTGTTTGTCGTGGCTAGTTCGAACAGACAAACTCACTAGCTCCCAACTCAGTGGGTTGACCGGGGTCACTGCTCAGCACGGTCAGCTTCGTTGTCTTCGAGGGCTCTATCAAGTCTCCGGCTCAGTCGAGTGCTCCACCCACGATCTCCTCATTGCCCTGAGACGAGGCCACATGGACACAGCCAAGTTCATTCTCCAGCGGCAACCAGCACTCGGACAAAGTCATCCAGAGCACGCTAGCGAAATCAACCACTTACTACGCACGTACCAGCGCTTCTGCATTCGCTTTCTCGACGTGAAGTCCTAGGTTCAGTTGACAGTACAAACCCGTAAAAATGCATAGTGAGACCATGGAGTGTATGGGTTTAGAGAGGCACGTGACGATTGATCCCATTGATCGGTGGCGAACAAGACGGAAGCAATGGCGTCCTCGGTCGTGTATCTTGACTATAATGCGACTACGCCAGTCGCCGACGAGGTCTTTGAGGCCATGGTGCCGTATCTACGTCAGAGCTATGGCAATGCGTCGTCCTCGCACACGCTAGGGCTCGACGCCAAGCGCGCGGTGGACCAGGCACGCGCGCAGATCGCCACGATGCTCCAAGCCGACAGTCCCAGCGAGATTCTCTTCCTCTCAGGTGGTACCGAGTCGATTAACTATGCGATCAAGGGAAGCGCCGCAGTGGAAAAGCACGGAAGAGATCGCAATCATATCATCACAAGCTGCGTGGAGCATGTCGCGGTGCTCGAGACCTGTCGGTATTTGGAAGGGAAGGGATACGAAGTGACGTACGTGCCGGTAGATGAACATGGACGCGTCAACGTGGAAGGTATGAACTCGTGCAGCCATGGTGACTTGTTTTGTTACTGATCTGACCGTTTGTGGTTTCGATAGATGTGATCCAAGCGGTCAAGCCGTCAACGTTCTTCATCTCGGTCATGTTGGCCAACAATGAAGTCGGCACGGTGCAGCCCATTGCCGAGATCACGCAGCGTGTCAAGGACATTGTTGCGAGCCATCCTGATGAGTACAGTCGCGTCCTCTTCCACACCGATGCGAGTCAAGCGATTGGCAAGATCCCAGTGTCGGTGCACGACCTAGGCGTTGACTTCTTGACCATTGCTGGACACAAGTTGTACGCGCCAAAGGGCATCGGTGCGCTGTACATGCGTTCAAGCGCGCCTATCCCAGAGACTCTCGTTCACGGTGCATCGCACGAGCATGGACGTCGTGCTGGTACGGAAAATGTTCCTTATATTGCTGGTCTTGGCAAGGCATGTGAGCTCGTGACCCAAAACATCTCGACGTATAAAACGGAGATGGCCACGCGGAAGAGCGCCTTGTTTCGTGAAATCCAAGCGCAATTAGCTGGTGCTGGAGTTGAATTGCGAGTGAATGGCCACCCAGAGCACGTTCTACCCAACACGCTCAGTCTGAGCTTCAAGGACATCAGCGCCATCCAGCTGCTCCAAAGTATGTGTGAATCTGTCTTGTTTGTTTGCAGTTCCTGTTCCTAACTTGTCTTGTACAGTGATCGAAGGACAGAGCGTTTATGCAAGTGCAGGTTCGGCATGCCATTCTCACCATGGCGAGGAGGAAGTGATGCCATCCGCAGTGCTGACCGCTATGAAGGTACCAATCGAGTTCGCCCTCGGAACGCTGCGACTCTCAGTCGGACGCGAGACGAGTGATAGTGACATCAAGCACGCAGCAACGGTGATTGCTCAGAGCGTCCGTGACCTGGCAGGTTGAGAGTCGAGGTGGGATTACATTGTGTGTTTGCTAGAACTACACCGTGGTTTTGATTACATACAGATCTCCGACAACAACGTCTACTTGGTCTCCCATCTTCAGGCATACCGCTTGGCTACCCACGCCAGAAGCCATTTGAGGTGTGTGAGCATATACTTGAGGGCCTTTGTCCACTGCTCATCGTTTCCTAGAGAGACTGGCAATTCACCAATGCGGCCACGGGTTATCTTGTATGGCAACTTGAGACTCGGCTCTTCGTGCATGGCTCGCTTGCCAGCGTCGTCAACGCACTCCAGGAACAACACCATCGCTTGATTAAAGCCACGACGCCGGAACATACCGCCATCGCTGTAGAGACTGTACTCTTTGCCGTACATGTTGATGACACGCGAGTAGCTTCCACGAGGCAACAGCTTGTTGCGTGTGAATTCGAATTGCGCGCGCTCTTGGATCGTCGCAAGAAGAAGAACAGCCTGGCCAAGGGCCGCATTGATCTCGACCCATTCGACTGGTCGAGTCGGCAATCGACCAAGACGCAAACCGTTGATTGTACCAAAGAGGCCATCGTGCCAGATATGGAAGACATCGTTGAGCACGTTGTATCGCTGAAGTCGACGCAACACATCCGAAGCGTGCACGGAGAACACACCGACCGACTGGCGTTCGTCACGGTTGAGTCCAAGCAGGTGCTGCAAGAACGCGCCTTCAGCAAACGTTCCGCGAATGAGTTGCTCGAGATCAGCACCCGTGGACCAGAGCTCACGTCGCTTGGTCATGACACGGTTGCTCTCTGCTTCTAACGTGTGTAACTCGTCCTGCAATCGTCGTTCTTCGTTGCGCAGCGCCTCTAAATCGGCGTCGACGCCCCACGAGTTGCCATTCGAGTGCCCGTTGCCATTATCGCAAGGGAAATCGGCGAGGAAGGCCTGATACTGATGTTGACTCGCCTCCAAGCCATTCAAAGTCCTGTCCACAAGTCACCATTAGGATACGTTCGCAAAAGTCTCCGATTGAGTGCATCAACGTACTGTTGCAGGTTCTGGATGAGACCAATCTCGCAATCGTGACACGACGGCGTCTTCTTGTCCAAAAGCAACGAGCTGCAATCCAACAGCTCCTGGAACCAGCTCAAATCACTACCGTCCGTCTGTCTTCGTCGCACAAAGCGTCGTCGACGTACTGCCGTCACATTCTTTGGCAGTGCGCCATCCGCAATGGTCGAAGGCAACGGCATCTCCGAAGGGAGTTCTGCAAAGGACTTTGCATAGACCCATCCATCCGCGTCACACTCGGGCAGCGTCGTGTCCACCTCCCAGTTGTCGCTCAACCACAAGTGCGGCTTGCTCAGTAATCGATTGGGGATCGTCGCTTCCAGGGACGCCCCGACATCGCCTCGGTTCGCACTCAGGAACGGCGCCGGCGCGTGCGTCCACTGTGCCTCCTCCCCCACTTGTTCCTGGTGTTCCCACACGAGTTCCGCGATGATCGCCGGCTGCTGCAGGCCTGCATACTCGGTTGTCGTATCGGGGAGATCCGTCGCCTCGATGGGAATCGTGCGCAACGACGCAATGCGTTCTACAAGTCCCCCCTCACGTACGTCAGCTCCCCTGGTGCTCCTCCATTGGTTCCGTCCCCTTACCTTTGATGGGGTTGGTATTGGTCTTGAACTTGAGCAACGCGCCGCACTGACTGCACGTAAAGAGACTCTTGCCTTCCATGCCCACGGTCGAGGGGCGCGGCATCATGGCGGACGCGGTCGTGGAGACCGTCGAGACGGTTGTGGCGAGCGGCTGCGGGAGCAAACTACTCATCGTGCGTAATGCCTGGAGGGCGTCGCCGTGTCGTGAGGAAGAGCAGATGGCGCGGAGCTTCTCGCCAGCAGCGACGACACGACCGACCTCTGGGTGTGAGGAAGGAAGGAAGGGGAGAATGAGAGTGATGGTCGCTCAAAGGGTGGACTAACGCGGATTGGTGGAAAGGGTGGAGCCAACGTGTATACTGGCCAATGGTATACGGTCGAAAGGATGGATAGATTAGATAGAAACGTTTCGAACGAGGTTAGGTTAGAGCGTTTCTAACGGAAATGGAGCTCCTCGGCGTCATCATACAATAGGGGGTCTCAACATTGGCAGCAGCTAATCTGTCAAAGGTCGAATTTCAGCCAATTAGAAACTTGCAAAGTTGAAACCCCCACTGTAACCGCAGCAGCTAAAACGAGATGCCGCGCGAATCCAAGAGAGCCGAAGCGATCAGGAAGACTACCAAGCTCTTGCGCCGCCGTTTGATCCAGCGCTTCCTGCGTGAGCTGTACGACAGCGACAGTGAGCTGTACGAGGATGACGACCTACTCGACAGCGCCGTCATGTGGAGATATCAGTGTTTGCTTCATTCGCGCTACTGTTCTCCACGTCAGTATCGTCCTCGCGAGACGCGATTCTGGTGGTATCTGCATAGCTGCAGCGACCGAGAGTTTCTGAGATGCTTTCGCATGGCACGCTCCTCGTTCCACAAGCTCGTTGAGCTGATTTCCACCAACTCGGTTTTTGCAAACACGCCCGGGAAACGAAGCATGGCGTCACCTGATCAACAGCTCCTTGTGTTCCTCAAATACGTTGGTACGCTCGGATCTGACTCTTGCATGGAGCACCTTGGGACCATGTTCGCTGTAAGCAGCGGTGCGTGCTTTAACTACGTCACGCGCGTGGCATCATCTCTGGTGTCGCTCTACAAGAGTGTGGTAGTGTGGCCCGACGCCATCGAGCGGACGCAGATAGCTGCGCGAATTCGATCAGGATACGACTTCCCGAACTGTATCGGTTTGATCGATGGCACGCTCCTTCCTTTAGCATTTCGACCCACAACGAACGGCGAAGACTACTTTACGCGTAAGGGGGGATATGCCTTGAGCTCACTGATTTGCTGCGACGACCGAGCCAGGATCACGTATGCTTTGATCGGGTGGCCAGGATCGACGCACGACAATCGTGTGTGGGTGAATTCTGCTGTGTTTTTATCGTCATTCGAGCATTTCGCGCCTTCCGAATATTTGATTGGAGACTCTGCGTTTCGCCCATCTCGACACATGATCCCATCGTTTAAAAAGCTGCCAGGTGGAGTTCTGTCTCGTGAGGCTGAGTATTTCAATACGAAGCTCTCCAAAATACGCATTCGAAGTGAACACAGCATTGGCCTACTAAAAGCGCGATTTCAATACTTTAAAGGTGTCCGAGTGCTCATCAAAACCCGCGCCGATCTCCGGAGAATCATCACATTCTTCAAGGCCGTACTGGTGGTGCACAACCTGCTGATTGCAGACCCAGTACCCCCCGAGTTGCAGCACGAAGTCGAAGCAGAGTGCGAATCAGAAGCTAGACTACGCACCGAGATGACACGACAAACTGATGTTGCATCTGACGAAGGTAGCGGTACTGAGAGACGCGATCAACTCTTGCACTATATGGTCGAGCTTGATGGTCGATTTTAGGCGCTACTCTAACGGCAGCAGCAATTCGAGTTCGTGCTCCGGTACGCCTTCCTCACGCAAGCGCTTTCGGCTTCGAGCAAGCTCCACCTTTGTCAATAATTTCTCTCGTTTCGCGAGCTCCTGTTCACGCTCTGCCATCGCTTGTTCTCGATTTGCTTGCGCCTGGAGCAGCACGACTCGGCATCGAGTCTCCTGTTCGGTACAGATGATCCGCCTCTCTTCGAGGAGCGTGGTCTGTGCAAGTCGCCTCTCTTCGAGGAGCGTGGTCTGTGCAAGTCGCTGCCGTTCAAAATCCATCTGCTCAGAATGCATGCGTGTCTTGCTCTCACGGTCCTGTTCTTTCGAATACGAAATCGCCGAATTCAGGTCGCTCCATTCTGATACACTACTTGTGACGCTTGGGCTTCTTGTGCGAATTGAAGGTGGTCTCGCTCGAGTCTGTTGGCTGGTTTTCTGTCGTTTTGTGGGACGTCCGACAATGTCTGCAGCTAGGTCTGGAACAGGCCAATCTGCTGCACTTAGCTCCTGGCTCGTATCATCCTCGTCTTCACCAAGCAGCGCAACGTCATCACTAGTGAGCAGGGGCCTGGTCGACGGACGGTCACCAAAGACGTCCTTGAGCACCTCGTAGTGAGGGCAGCGCTTTTCTATCGCCACACGTAGGGAAGTTTCGTCGGTGATTCCAGCACCGGTGTTCGACAGAAAGTCGACAGCCTCACGAAAGCTCTGCTCGAGCTGGGCGACCTTGTTGATTATGTCCTTGGTCTTCCTGCCGGTTGTAACGCCTCGCTCTTCAATTAGCGCGGCGATCTGAGCGGCCAAAGCAGCTTTTTTTTCCCCTGACTGGCCGTCTCCGCCGCGCCAGCGTGCGTAATTCCCCTCTGTTGTTAGCCAGTCGAGGAGGACACTCAGCGAGCTGACCTCCTGTGTAGGGCCATCGTTGTTCCACCTTGTTCGGCGACCTCGTTTCAGCTTGTCCGCATCCGCGCTTCGTACGGGGGTAGCGGTCCTCGCCACGGCGGCGTCTGCTTGGCTCTCTGCTGCTCTGGTTTCCATGGATGGGATTCGAATTAGTTGCTGCCGCGTAGTTTTCAGCCACGTTCTCGCGGCTAAACAGGAGGGGTCAGCAGCTAATTTCGTCAGCGATTTTTACCCAATCATTTCACTCAGCGTTCGATTTTTGTGTCTCGTCAATTTAGCTGCTGCCAATGTTGAGACCCCCTAATATCAGCAGGAGATGAGCGTATGGATGGCGGATAGAGGACGCCGTGGATGCGGATGGAGCGTACTGGACGGTGTGGTTGGTGGTGAAAACGGTGCCTCGATGGATGGAGGTCGGATGAATCCACTGGGTTGATGGCATGGCGACTGGTCGAGCTCTAGGGTGCGTAGCCACACAGAGACTTGTGGCTGGTTGACTCGCTTGGCGAGGCTGTCGAGACCACGAAAGAGGTCGTGGGGACACGCACGATGCTCGTGGGTTCTGGATTGAAGGAACTTCAATAACGTGACGTGGCCATTTCGAGTTGCTTGCCACAGAGCACTGCGTAGCCATGTCGTGGAAATCTTGGGTCCACTGGTCATGATCCTAGCACAGAGGTCGACTAGACCGTGTTGGAGAGCCCATCGAGTGATTTGTGGGTCGTTGAGAAGACTCGGCTGACGACGGAGTATCCAGAGCATCATCCGCGAGTCACGAGTGTGGTGGAGGATCGTCCGAAGGGTGCGCTTCGTGTGCAGATGCGGGTGCTGAATGGCTTCCAGTCGACTCATTGCCTCGACAAAGCCTGTGTGAATCGCCCACGTTGGTAGCCAGTGAAGAGATCGAGCTTCGTCAGGATAGTATGCGATGAAACTTCGAAGGAAGCGATTCAAGTCAACCAAAGACTCAGCTGAGCAGTTGAACCATTCGTGCATCCGCCGCAAGTCCCCTTTGTCAAAGACTGGGGATGGCAACAACCGATTTTCCACACACCAAATGGCAACATCAAGACACGAGTCATCAAGAAGCTCCGTCAGAGAGGGTAGTGACTCTTGGAACAGCGCAACTCGGCTTTGGTCTAGTGGAACATCTCGAAGAATGTATTGCCAGAGCCATGCGAGGATCTCCACTTGATTAGCGTGTGCTGCGTCGCGGATAACCTCATTGTACGATACTCGAAACCTCTTTATCAGCCATTGCGCCACGCCAACCTTGCCACCTGTGACAGCTGAGCGCATCACGGATACTGGAGTTGAAATGGCTACCCGAGCTGCGAGCCACCGCAGAAGGGCTAGATGCCCGTGGTGAGCTGTGGTTTCGAAGACGCGAGAGCTCACTTCGACGTCACACTCGTCGACGAGATATGTCACGACTTCCTGGGAGCCATGAGCCGCAGCGACGCGCAGTTGATCGTGTAGACGTGGAATCGCGTAGGTGTTGAGCCACGCAGGGGCTGCTTCGTGGAGATACTTGAGTACTTCCACCTCGTTGTGCTCAGCAGCCACTACCATGGCCTCAACTAGCTCACTTTTTGTGGTGTGACTTTGCGAGATGAGCCAGTGGATGAGATCTCGATTTCCATTGGCAGCTGCAAGTGGCAGTGCCGTTTGGAAATCCAGTTGACTGGTGTTGGGATGGCGAAGCAGTTTGAGCACAAGCTCGCGGTCGTTATGGCCTGCGGCGTAACCGAGAAGTGGGTAGAACGACGTCGAAGACGTCGTGAATACCTGGTATCGAGGCAGCAGGCTGGACCGAGTGGCGCAACAAGCGAAAGGTCCCGTCCTTTCGGTTGAAACAACCCACATGACTACTTCCAGACCTTGATCAAGACCCAGTACAAGCTTGACCGACTCGCCATCTGGCCCTACCTTGTTGCAGGACTGGTAAAAGACCCACTCCACGAGTTCTAAGTGCCCGTGCCTCGCAGCGTGGTCCATCGCGACATGAGTCACGTACGACGTCACTGAGTGAAGCCACTTCACTGCCAATCGATGTCCTCGTGCAGCCGCTTCGTAGAGAACTTGCGCAGGAAATGTGTAATCAAGACGTTGTTGCTTCTGGATCACACGAGCAAGTACAGAATTCTCCCTTGCCTCGATCATCAGCTCTTGTATCGGCTTCTTTTGTCCCCGTCGTGTCTTGGTGGGCTTCACGCGTTCAAACGCCCATTCCACAGCGTTCCAGCAGCTTGAGGCAGCCGCTTCATGCAGCACGAGACGGATATCCACTGGCTTGGCCCACAACTGATCTCCACGAAGCAGCAGATCCAGCAACTCGGGGTCATGGAACTCGATCGCGTACACAAGCAGCCGAGCGACGTCAGCAGCCTCGAGGTACTCGACGACACGCTGCAACGCCCACACGTGCACGGCGAACCTCCTACTCGCCATAATCAACAGCGGAGAAGGCGACCGAGACGATGGAAAAGTGCACGACACGTTCCATTTTCTTCTTCTTCGTTTAACGGAGACCGACGGAATGAGTTGCTTCGGTTAAATGCGCTTGAAGTTGAAGTTGTCAATGAGGGTCGACATGGGGAGAATGCGATTTTCGTGATATTTCAGAAAGTCAACTCTTCTTTCGTGAAATTCATGTTTTCGCAACCTATTCCGAGCCAACCACGGTGAAAATGCTATTGCTCCTCGCACGAGAAGCATGTTCCGTAGCGTTGGCCCAGCGCCATGGCTAGTCGATACTGCTCACGCGGTCAAGTCCTCACCCAGTTACGTCGTGGCCACAACAGCGGAACTTCCAACCATCGACACTTCGATCACGTTGGGGGCAGCATTGATCGGTGGAGTGTCTGACGCGTCGATGAATGCTCGGCTCATTCGATTAGCTACGAAATACAATGTGTGGATGTACGTGCTCGCTCCGCTGGCGTGCAGCGCGTGTACAGCGGTGTTTTTCACACACTCGCGCAGTTTGAGCTTGGTCTTGAGTGCTCTGACTGTCGGGTGCATGACACCTGTGGCTGCTCTCACCCATGCAACTCTCTCGCGTGATCTAGTGCGGCTCAGTGCGCAGTCGTTCGAGTTTTGGTTCCTTACCTCCAATGCACCGAAACTACGCAATCATGTCTTCTTACACACCACGGTCTTCGAAATACCAATCCATATGGAAGCCAACAGTATGCTGGTGAGTCGTATTGTGACGATTTGGTTCTGGATGGGTCGGTTTCTGTGGCATGAGTTGTTGTATCCTCGTGATGCGTTCAAGTTGTTCAAGAGGTCAAGAAGATCGCCATCACGTCAGAGCAAGTCACGCTTTGATGCTTTTGAGCCCATCAGATCATCTATTCTGGGAAACCAACTCGAAAATGGCTCATGACATGAGATGCCATGTTTCGAGGCGTTGCACCAGCTCCACGAGCAACGGATGTGCAAGACAACTGCACGATTTCCTCGTCGCCCAGTTATGTCGTGGCCGCAACAGCAGAACTTCCAAATGTCAACACATCTATCACGCTTGGGGCAGCACTAGTTGGTCGTGCCTCAGATGCCTCGTTGAATGCTCAGCTTATCCGATTTGTTACGATTCACAATATGTGGATGCACGTCTTCATTCCACTGGCAACCTCGGCTTGTTCGGCGGTATTTGTTATACAGTCACGATGCCTCAGCTTCATTGCATCAGCAGTGAGTTGTGGGTTCATGTCGCCCGTGGTTGCTCTCGTTCATGCCACCCACTCGCGTGATCTGGTGTGGCTCAGCACTCATTCATTCGAGTTCTGGTTCCTCACGGCTTTGAACTTGGTCGGGACGGTCTTCGCTTGTATGCTGCTCGCGGATCACCGCGTGTAGGTCTTGATTCCACTTGGTCCTTTGCTTCAAACTATTGTTTGTCTCGACGCGAATATTCACACTCGTCGCTTCTTGGCACGAGCGGCCTCCCTGGTACCACCAGGTATATTAGTCGGAATCGTTCCGTGTGTGTTACGATACACTCCTCGTATCGTGGTATCAAGCATCACCCTGGGAAACGGCCATCAAGTCGACTCCGTCGATGTAATTCTCCATTGTTACTCGTCTATTGCAATCTTCGCCGCTGCCAAGGTCTATCGCTCTCGCCGCCTCATATGGCCATCAAGCACGCCCATTGAGACAATCGGATGTGAACTCATCTTTCCGATTTGCCATCTCGTACCGACTCTCGGCCACTCCACTACAGATATGGGCTCCAAGAAACCAATTTTAGATCTGTGCCGACTCGAACTGGTTCGTTCTGAGCTACCTGGAATTATCCACGCAAAAGACATAATGATACCAACTCGGAGGTTCTCTCGACTCGGTGCTTCGGTTACTGCTATTGGTTTGGTCGGTCCATTTGCTGGAAATGTCGCCGTTTTTTGGTATGTCTCTAATGGGAGGGCCATGTGCAATCCTTCTAGTGCAAAACTGGCACTCGCGGTCGTCGGCTGTGTGTCTTCGATGATATGCTTCGTCTTCTACTTGGCTCAAGCGCAGCGAGTTCTTCTCCGCCGCCTCTTCAAGTCTCTCGATGCGTGGTACGTCTCGTACCAATTCACAATCTTCACGGTTGGGATCTCGGATTTGCTTTTCTGGGATGAACGCATCTGGTTCGTGTGGTCCGCGTGGATCTGGTGTCACTGGTGTCTTCTAGAAGACACTCTGACCCCCGTGACACGACGACAGCTCTCTTTGCATCATCCACTCACTGTGCTGGTGCACGTGGGATTGCTCGTGCACCCAGTTAACTCGATGCATTGGATATTCTTCTCCAATGCGCCGAAACTACGCAATCGTGTCTTCATGCACACCACCATCTTCGAAGTACCAATCCACATGGAGGCCAACAGCATGCTGGTGAGTCGTATTGTGACGATTTGGTTCTGGATGGATCGATTTCTGTGGCGTGCGTTGGTATACCCTCGTGATGTGTTCAAGTTGTTGAAATAGCGCGTTCAGTATTATCCTCCTCAAAATGCTGACCAAGTTCCAGCTCCTCGTCTGGATACTAGAGATCCATCGCTCGAACCAGTATCCTAGTCCGGCTCTCGATCGGTTGTAAAAAAACATTGGGCTGCATGCATGGTACAACAAATGGGTTCAGGTTCAGGATTGCGGTGCAAGCTGGGGGAAGAGTAAACGATGCACTTAGATGGTTACTTTTACGATGACTATCAAGACCAAGCAGGAGACTGGCTTTGTTGCGTCTATCGTCACAGCATCCCGTTGTTGCAGACCTTGCTGATACTCATTATCCCATTTTCCCAGTGTGCGACAATGGCGCCGCAGATCAAACTCACATATTTTCATATCCCAGGCCGTGGCGAGCTCGCGCGTTTGACCTTCGCGGCCGCTGGTATCACCGTCGAGGATGAGCGCGTGACGTACGAGCAGTTCCGTAACTTGAAGCCGAGTCTTCCGCTTCGTAAAGTGCCCACGCTGACGGTTGACGGCGTGACTTATGTCCAGAGCTTGGCGCATATGCGCTACGCAGGTCGACTTGGCGGTTTGTACCCGACGGACGTCGTGGAGGCGCTGAAAGTGGACGAAATAATGGATTCACTGAACGAAGTCTACGTCGCCATTGTCGACATATGGTCGGCGCCGTTAAAGCCGAGAAGATGAAGCCACTCCTAGCGCAATTGGAGCTGTTGTTCCCGCTTCTCGAATCCAAGATCCAAGGCCCGTTCCTTGTTGGTGACCAACTAACCATTGCCGATATCCAGCTTTTCCATTTCTACTCGTACGCGCTTGCCATTGTCGTGCCGACTTTCTCGCTTTCCAACTTCCCAAAGGCGACGACGACGATTGAGCAAGTCAAGCTCGTGCCCAAAATCGGCGAGTACTTGGCAACAACCACGAGTTCGTTCTGAGAGGGCCAGCGTAGTCCGAACAGCAAGGGTAACTGACTAATATTGCTTCTTCCACGACCTCTTGAGAGGTTTCCGCAAACCTTTGAATGATACTGTTATGAGCACAGTCGACAACATCAACGGATCTTCCATCTGACACCTGAAGGCAACTCGTCTCTCCGTATATGCCGTCATCTCTGGACGTGATCCTGTGATGACGCGGCCTATGTGATTCACGTTCGACCCGGTGCATTCACTTGGTGCGCTTCTCTGTTGAGCCAAGATAGAGATGACAGAGGTAGCAGCGTACCTCGCTTCACGCACCTCGAAGTTCAAGCGTTCAAACCGTGAAAGCGCTTGGATAGTGAATAAGCATTGCCTTTCAGATGGCCTCTCTCTTGCCTGTATCTTCAGTGAGCGACCTAGGGCATCATCACAAGTCATGATGATTCATGATCTGTATCCTGGCCTGTCTGTCTGAAAGCCTGAATGGATGCGCAAGTAAACGCCCATCCATCCCCCCATTCGGCCACACCAACTGGTAATTGATACCTTGGTGTGTATTCAAAGGATATGAGGTATCTAAATCATCTTGCGAGCTGCAAGACGATTCTGGTGTATCAGCTAATAGCGGTTCAGTATTACAGAGAGGTTGATCTCGCACACACTCAGCTTCGTCAACACGATTTGCAGGCCACATCCTCACCAAACAAATTCCGCCGTTCAGTGGCAACACCAACCAAAACAGATTCTGCAGTACCCTGTCGACACCAATGGCATCGCAGATCAAGCTCTTGTACTTCCGCCTTGAAGGCCGCGCGGAGCTCACGCGCCTCGCGTTTGCCGCCGCCGGAATCCCATTTGAGGATGAACGCATCACTACGAGCAGTTCCTTCAGCACAAGGCGTCTTTGCCACTGGGAAAGATCCCAACGATGACTGTGGATGGCGTGACGTACCTTCAGAGCATGGCCATCGCGCGCTACGCTGGCCGTCTCGGTGGTTTCTACCCAACTGACCCGCTCGCCGCATTCAAAGTTGACGAGATCATGGAGTCCATGTGTGAGGTTTTCGAGACGATTGTTGACATCGTGATTTACACCCCAGACGCAGACCAGAAGGCCAAGAAGATTGTGACGCTCAAGGCCCGACTGGAAGTTGTCTTTGCCTTCATCGAATCCAAGATCCAGAGCAAGTTCTTGTTCGGCGACGAGATGACCCTGGCGGATATCCACTTGTTCGACTTCTTCGCACACGGTGTGTTGGTCGCGTGCCCTGAGTACACACTCGAGTCCTTCCCGAAAATTACCGCAACAATTGAGACCGTCAAGGCGATGCCAAAGATCGCAGCGTACCTTGCAGCACGTCCATAAGGAAGTCTTGCCTTGCATGAATTTCGCACACCAGAACAAAATACACGTCCTCCAGCCTTTGTGCGTTATGAATCACCATTGAGCAGTTTTCGTGGAGCCATAGTAATAAACACCGTAGTCGATCACACGTCTGCGCTTTGGCTACGAGCTGTAGCCTCCATACTCGTTTCAATTCGTCTTCTGCGTAGGGCTGATGCTGACTTACTCATTGCATCACGCGACTTGACTGTGATGAATGACTGACCAAACGAATGTACCAAGGAACTGTACTAGCATCACCTTTACCTTAGGCCATGAACGCAGTCGACATCATCAACAGGTTTCTCTTCTGACACCTGGAAGCATCTTGACCCGCAGTTTATGCCGTCATCACTAGACGAGATCCTGTGATGATGCGGCCTTGCCTACGTGATTCACGTCCGACTCGGTAAATTCACTTGGTGAGTTTCTTTGTTGTTTCCACTCGCTCAAGCCGACGCTTCCTCTTGGGAAGCTGCCGACACTCAAGGTTGATGACACGATGTACCTCCAAAGCATGGCTATCGCACGTTACGCCGGTCGACTTGGTGGCTTCTACCCGTCGGACGCCATAGCTGCACTTCAGGTCGATGAGATCATGCACACCCTGGACGAAGTCTTTGAGTTGATCGTCGACATCGTCATGTATACATCTGACGCCCAAGCCAAGGTCGAGAAGGCAAGAAAACTGGAGATTCGACTCGACATGGTCTTTGCCTTCTTCGAATCCATGATCCAGGGCGATTTCCTGCTTGGCGAGACGTTGAGCTTGGCGGATCTTCACATCTTCTGTACGTCGCAGTCCGTGCAAGTGGTGCTTCCGTCGTATTCATTCGCCTCGTTCCCAAAGATCACGGCGACGATCACCAGCGTCAAGGCAGTCCCGAAGATCGCAGCGTACCTCGCCCGACGCACTTGAGAAGCAGAGTCCAACCCACCAACTCATGTCTTTAGAGCGGTCCTGTCGGATGTGATACACCTGGATAACTGCCCATCCCATCCATGTCCGGAAGGCCACTCGTTCGCACCATCTGGTACCTGAGCGTGTGGTGTGTATGCACTGGATATCAGATTACCAAAAGCATCTAGTAGCGTAAACTCAACAGATGCCGTATCATTTATGAGCGGATCTATAGCCAAGAGAGGTTGCTCTCGTTACGTGCGTGGCTACGTCAACACTGCGCGACTGACGCGGCCGCACCAAAACGAATTCCGGTTGACAACCAAGAAAGACCACCACCCATGGCGCCGCAGATCAAACTTTCGTACTTCTACCTCGCCGGCC
Source organism: Pythium oligandrum (assembly GCA_020085045.1). Classification (NCBI taxonomy): domain Eukaryota; phylum Oomycota; class Peronosporomycetes; order Pythiales; family Pythiaceae; genus Pythium; species Pythium oligandrum. The sequence goes on from JAHRIK010000002.1 coordinate 2,672,118, forward strand.
GTGGTGAGCTCACCCGTCTGACTTTCGCCGCCGCTGGCATTGACTTCGAGGATGAACGCATCTCGTACGAGGCCTTCAATACGCTCAAGGCATCTCTGCCGCTCGGAAAGGTCCCAACGTTGACTGTCGATGGCGTAACGTACCTTCAGAGCATGGCCATCGCGCGCTACGCTGGCCGTCTCGGTGATTTCTACCCAACTGATCCGCTCGCCGCATTGAAGATCGACGAGATCATGGAGTCTCTGAGCGAAGCGTTTGAGACGATCGTCGACATCGCGATGTACACGCCAGACGCGGACGAAAAGGCCAAGAAGATTGTGACGCTCAAGGCCCGATTGGAAGTCGTCTTTGCCTTTGTTGAGTCCAAGATCCAGAGCAAGTTCTTGTTCGGTGAGGAGATGACCTTGGCGGACATCCACTTGTTCGACTTCTTCGCGCACGCCGTGTTGGTTGTGTGCCCAGAGTACACGCTCGAGTCCTTCCCGAAGATTGCTGCGACGATCGAGACTGTCAAGGCGATGCCAAAGATCGCAGCGTACCTTGCGGCGCGTCCATAAGGACAAGAATTGAAATTTAGCATTGTGTGGATGCCGAACACCTGAAAAAAATACACGTCATCCAGTCTTTTGTGAGTTATGATTGATCATCCAACAGTTTTCTTGGAGCCATAGCAAACACCGTAGTCGACCACACCGCTGCGCCTTGGTCACCAACTGCGGTCTCCATACTCTCTTTAATTCGTCCACTTGATAGTAGTTTTGGCTTACCCATTGCAACACGCAAACCTGATCGCGACGAATGGCTGACCAGACGAGTGTACCAAGTACCGTCAATCGCGTCGTCTCTGTCTTTGGCCTTGGATCTCTTGTAGTTGTCTCAAGGATGGAGGCCTGGACCACTGGCAGCAATTGAATCACGCCATACATTGCGATCCACGAAGCCACTTTTACGTTTACCAAAGACGGCTGACACCGTAAGAGAAACCACTTCATGATCTCGTCGTCACGTGAGCATTGAAGTATGGTGTCCAGAGTAGCCCTGGTAAATAATGCCGGATGCTTGATGGCCTCCAATCGCTCGAGATCGTCGAGCGTTCCGTGTTTCACTGTCCACGCAGGAAAGAGCGGGACATGCCGACAAAATTGTGGGCGATGTTCGAGAAACGCCTGCGTGAGACTCCATGTCATTAGCGCACGACGACCGGATGGTCGATGTCGCGATGAAAAACGCGCGACTTGATGTCGAAGAACAAAGGGCTCGGTTTCGGGAAAGTGCTGTAATACCCACAGCACAGACGCCTCGCTTGCTCCAGCGAAAACCAAGTCGACGGCGTTTACGGCCTCATAGTTCAAGTGGCTCCGAGCCGAGAGAGCAGAGAGCACTCCTCTTTCCGAGGCCTTGCTGAGAACACAATCAAGAACATCCACATGACTGTTCTCGGCCGCAATTTTCATCACCTGGGTGTACCATGGCCCGACGCCTTCCATACACCATATGACGAGCTCGACATTTCCACCACTTGCTGCTGCGTGCAAAAGCCTCTCGTAGCTCGCTGGGTGGGACAAGAACTTGCGTCGATCGACTTCAATCATCCACTTGAATAGGTCGAAATGACCGAATCTCGCGGCGATTCGCGCGGATGAGATCTCGAACTTGTACTTTTCTTCTTCATAGAGGTAGCGCACCACCTCAATGCTGCCGGTCACAACGGCGCGAGTGAGAACCCACCTTGGCCTGTGTTCTTTGCCCTTGTAGCGTGCGAAGAGCCATTTCAACACATTCAACTGATTTGCTCCCACTGCTTCTTCGATCGCTGACACAACAGAGTCGATGGGATCGAAGTGTTGACAAATCCACTCCATCACCTCCACTTGGCCATGCTTGGCGGCTGTGATGAACACCAAACCGATCGCTCTAGCGTGTTCTGTTCGATGGTTGTGGAGCCATTGAATGACATCCAAGTAGCCGTGACCTGCAGCATTCACCATCGCCGTGTCCGTGCATGTTGTATTCCAATGAGAATCTTCATGTAGCCTTTGAAGCAGACTAATATCACCACGTTCAGCTGCCCAATCCATGAAAGGATACCGACAGTCGTCGAATCCTCCTTCACGGGGTGGGAGAAAGCCATCGTGCTTATGGAGACAGTATGCAACCTTTTTTGTATCATTGTACCAGCATATCACACCAAAGAGAGAGTCTTTGAGCCTGACGACGGTCTTGAGCTGGTCTTTGGCTTCTCCACGCTTTGCTGCCGTCGCGTAATGATCCAAAAACCACTGTAGAACGCCAAACGAACGACTCTCAGCGGCATATTCGATTGCTGTGACCGCATCATAGTCCACAGCTGAGTGCAGTGATCGAACTTCCTCGATCTGTCCTCGTTTAGCAGCTGCATACATCACCGACGCAGGAAACTCAACCGGATGAAGCTGTTGAACTTGGACCCATGCAGCGAGTTCCTTCTCCTCTACTTGCCATCCGCCGCGTTTTCCTCGCCATTGATGCCGCGCCCTCGTACGCTGGGGTTGTGTGATGGCTGCCATGTTCCACCACCCGCGTTCAGCCGCATAAATCAGCAATAGGCGCATCGAAATGGGCTGGAATCGGCCGGCATCATGGCACAGCGCGTGTCGTAGCGTTGGTAAATCGCATCCAATCGCGACGAGCGCAAGATGGATCGCATCCTCATACGATAGCAGTCGTACGAGCCGCCGCACGAACCATTCCGGCCCATCAAGCGCGCACATGCATGTCCCGATCGAGACGTATGATGGTCCATGTGAGGCCATTCTGACCAACATGCGTACTTAGTCACAGACGCGAACCTAAGAATCTTGCTGGGGTTGACCTCACGATGCAACTCAGTCTAGGCTCTCCTCTCATTAACGCTCAACTATTACCTGATACCTGCGTCATGAACACACAGTACCACAAGCTTGTGGAGCATATCGACGTATCCGATACCATCTCTGGCTCATTGATCATGAAGATCATGGTCGTGCAATTGTCTGATTTGCCGGTGTTCACCACCAGGTCGCAACGCTTCCATAGATCACCACGCACCTGAGCTGGAAAGAAAGACGCATGGGTTGTATGTGGATGGCTCGATAGGTCTCCATCACTCCTTCTCGTCAGGTGCAAGGATTGCGGAACGAGTAGACTCATCCAACACGCATCAACCAAACGGTAACCATCCCGTCATCGTGGTTTCTACCAATCGATAGCGTCCATTCCTCCGATCAGTGTACTTCATTGGATGAAATATATTGTGTGTCAGCTCCAGCTCCAACCGTCGCGAGCCAACTTGGGTTTCCTCATTTTTCATTTTGCCTCGCAGTCGTCATAATGACCCAGCCGCTCAAGGTCTCCTACTTCGATAGCACTGGTCGTGCTGAGATTACGCGTCTCACACTCGCCGCTGCCGGAATCAGCTTCGAAGATGACCGCGTGAAGGACTTTGCGACCCTCAAGCCCACGCTCCCACTCGGCCAGCTCCCCGTGTTGACGATTGATGGTACCGTGTACCCGCAGAGTATGGCAATTGCTCGTTATGCTGCCCGTATTGGTGGTTTCTATCCAAGCGACCCGTTGGAGATGCTCAAGGTGGAGATGACCTTCGAGACTCTCCTGGAGCTTACAGGTGTGATCATCGACGCGATGTTTCTCACGGCGGACGAAAAGCTCAAGGCTGAGAAGACCGAGGCAGTGAAGACGACAAAGCTGCCGCTTGTACTTGGCTTTGTTGAATCCAAGATCGAGGGCAAGCTCTTGCTTGGCGACAAGTTGAGCTTGGCGGATCTTTACTTGTTTGACGTGTACACCAACGTGTTGCTCTTGTTTGCGCCAGATATTGATCTCAAGGCGTATCCAAAGGTTGCTGGGATCATCGAACACGTCAAGACGCTGCCGCGAGTTGCGGAATACCTCGCGAAGACTGCTGGTGCGGTTGCCAAGAAGATCTAAACGACGCAACAGAGTATTCAGGATAGCTTAGTAGTCTCTAGCAAATATGAGCACACAACATTTCTTCTCATGAACGTTTCATACGCCGATACTCCATCACGAAAGCAAGAAACAAAGCCAGTATGCAGTTCGAGTTGGAGAAATTCCAAGCAGTCACCTCAACACATCATATTGACAAGGCTACAAAATATTATGGGTCTCTATCTAGGACACTCTTAAAATTAAGTGTGCGGTTTGTACGGGTTAAATAATTGATACCGTCTTATTCGACAAGGTACGAAATAATCTTGCCAGATTATTTTTCACGTTAACATGTTTATAGCCAATAGAACAGGCTTATTTGATCTAATTGACTATTGATTGGATATAATCTAATGTCGATGGCGAGTAATCAAGTCCGCTGTTGCGTCGAGAGCATCTTCGCGAAACGGAATGAGCCGCAACGCAAATGGGTCAGTTACCATTTTCCTTCTTTCCTCGCAATGCCTCAGCTCAAGCTCGCCTACCTCCCTCACCCCGGCCGCGCCGAGATCACGCGTCTCGCCTTTATCGCCGCTGGGATCGACTTCGAAGATATCCGTGTGACCAACTTCCCAGAGATCAAGTCCACTCTGCCACTCGGCCAACTTCCTGTCTTGACCGTTGATGGCGCTGATTTTCCACAGAGTATGGCGATTGCACGCTACGCTGCTCGTCTTGGTGGGTTCTACCCGTCGGACCCACTCGATGCTCTCAAGGTGGACATGGTCGTGGACACGTTGCAGGACCTGGCTGGACCAATCATGGAAATCATGATGCGAACGCCAGACGAGAAGCTCAAGGCTGAAAAGACGAAGGTCGTACAGGAGATAACATTGCCTCTGGTATTGGGCTTCATCGAGTCACGCGTCGAAGGAAAGTACTTGCTGGGCGAAGAGATGAGTCTTGCGGATCTCTACCTGTTCAACATACTCTCCTACGTCGTGCTTCGTTTGTTCCCAACATACGATTTCTCAGCGTATCCGAAGACCATTGCCATTGTCGACCAGGTCAAGCTTCATCCTCGTATCGCCGCGTACTTGGCTAAGAAGTAGAAACTCCCTGGTTTCGCGTTCGTACTCTCACACTCTTCGGATATAGTAATATCCACTTTGATTTGCCATTACGATTTGTTTTTCCACTTGCTTCTTGAGCTAGGGCGCCGAGACGCTCCTGAGGTCCGTTGTGCTACAGTATTGTATCTTCTTCCAGGAGGTCCGCTTGGTGTATATCAAAGCATTGTTGATCCGATCTTCTGCGACAATCGTCCGTGCAACTTTTGATCTCTGACAAAGACTCACCAGCCCCGAAAAATTAGTCGTGGAGTACTTCAGTGTTTCGACATCACCTTCAATTTCTACGGCGTGCTAAGCATATCGCGTCTGTGTCGTGGGAGTAGTGTCCCAAGCTGTCTCGTATGGTGACATCTTCGTGGAGAGGTATGAGTTGACGTTTATCACAAAGTGGCCTGTGAGAGACGGGACAGTGAATATTCTCCTGTGCTTGGTGGTTTCGAAACGATATGGATACATACAAAATCCTCGAACTTGTTGGAACACGACATTCATTATTGCCGACAACGGCAGACAGGTAGGTACTCTCAATGTGTGCATGAGAAATGTCTGTGTTGGATGCAGACTCCAGGTGCATCTCCACGACCCGTTAAGTCGGCTAAGACAGCGCGATTCGCACTCGGTCCGTCATGTCATTCTTCATTTTGCTCTCAACAAAACATGGGCCACTTTTCGCAGAAACTCAAGATCGGCGGGCAAGGTTCACTCGACGTGTCGCTCGACAAAACCGTATTCAAGCCAGGTGATGTTGTGTCTGGACACGCTCACCTCGTTGTCGATCAGCCGATCACCACACGAGGTATGAATTGCTTAAATTCCTGCTTGGTACACTCCGCTCATATCCTTATTTCTTCTAGGTTTGACCGTTACCATTTCTGGATGGGAGCGCTTGGTCTGGGAGAAGACAGATAACCACGGCAATAACCCGTTTAAGGAAACAATGGATATCCTAAATGACAAGGTAAGAGCCCCACGAGGTTTTCAGATGAAATAGTTTATCTCACCTTTCCTGCGTTAGGTGGTGCTACTCGACGCACTCGACAGCCCTGACGGCAAGATGTCTCTCGAGGCTTGTACACGGGAGCTTCCTTTCAGCTTTAAACTCCCGGCCGAGATTCCAGAGTCGTTTGAATACAAGTGCCAACGCGTCCGAGGCATGGAAGGTGTTCGAGCGCACATTGAATACTCGGTCACAGCGACACTCCTCGTTGACGGATCCCTCAATGCTGATCTCAAGTGTGTCATTCCCATTGTGGTCGAGCCTTCTGCTCCTAAAAATTTGCGAAGCCAGCCGGTCACTGTTTCCAACCACGACACTGTCAAGTATTGCGGTCTGTTCAAGCAAGGAGGCATCTACACCGAGGTAACGATTAACTCCAATGTTTTGGAAACCAATTCCATCATTATTGCCAAGGTTGCCGTCAAGAACTGGTCCAAGCGAGAACTAGAGTCGCTTCGTCTTTGTCTTGTCGAGGATATCTGCATTGATCGCCATCGTAAGCGATTCAACCGGAAGAAGTCGAATTCTCGGGACGTTTGTAGCCGAGTGTACGACAAACGCACCCTCGAATCGATGAAGAGCGATTCCAACGCGGCTTACGAGTTGCACTTGCCTGTTGCGCTGAACGACGCCTTCCAATCCGGACCGCTTCTTCCGAGCATGAAGTCGCACTTCATCGTTTCTTTGGGCTATCGTGTCGTCCTCGAGTCCAAGTTCAACCGGGGCCGCCGCACCAAGGTCGATATGCCAGTTACCGTTGCTCGCAGCACTTTGGCTGCCACGGGAACTACAATGGTTTAGATGGTGGACCGATTAGCTGGTCCGTCCATATCTTCCCAATAATATCACCAAAATATAGCTTCACCCATGACCTGCCACATATTTTACGTTTTGTTTAGAACAGCTAAAACAACGAGTTTCTCTGGACAGAACGTCGAGGAGAATGAGCAGTTCTCTGACATACGATGTAAACATGGAAACCCAAGTCAAGGGGCCAATCGCTATGTACCCATCCATCAACATCCAAGTTGGATTCCAGGATACACTGTGTTGACTGTCCCACAGTTCTCAAAGCTCCACTAATCATGGGTTTGTATTCAAATCATTTTTATTCTTCCATCAAAAATCACCCCACTACCATGGGTCGCTTCGCGCAAAAGCTCAATATTGGAGTGCATGGTGCACTCGACGTGTCGCTCGAGCAGACTTGTTTCCGACCTGGTGATGTTGTATCAGGATGCGTGCGTCTCGTAGTTGAACGGCCGATCACGACCAGAGGTATGAATGCCACCAGCGTATTGCCCCTGCAATCTACTCACTTGGCCTCCAGGTTTGATCGCAACGCTAAGTGGACGGGAGCGCTTGTACTGGGAACACAAAGATAACCACGGACGCCATCCACACTCGATGTCATTGGAACTACTTGACGAGAAGGTAATAAACCCAACCATAACATCTCGTTTTTGATTTAATATGAACGTCTACGCTGTAGGTGATGCTCATCGATCCAAAGGCTAATGGTGACGATAAAGTATCGCTCGACTGTTGTACATGTGAGTTTAATGTCGAATTCCAGATCCCAAAGAAGCTCCCAGCGATGTTTGAGTACAAGTGCCGCCGTATCAAATGTATGGAGCGGGTTCGAGTCTACATTGAATACCTCGTGACCGCCACACTTCTCGTCGATGGATTCCTCAAAGCCAATCTCGAGTGCACCATTCCTATCGTAATCGATTCTTCCGTACCACCAGTCGAGCTCACTGGAAAACGAGTGACTGTGATCGACGACAACGAGGTCAAGCTCTTTGGCTTTGTCAAACAGGGAGCTGTCGCTACCACGGTGTCGATAAATTCGAACGTACTTGACGCAAACGCGACCATCTTTGCCATTGTGAACATCGATAACTCGTCCAAGCGAGAGCTCGAGTCCCTCCGCCTCTGTCTTGTTGAAGACATCTGTGTTAACCGCCATCAGAAGCGATTCAACCGTACTCGAGCATCATATCGAGACGTATGTTGTCGTTTGTTCGACAAGAACACGCTGGATTCGATGACGAGCGACTCATCGTCGGTATACGAATTGCAGCTGCCAGTCACACCAAACGATATCTACCAGTTTGGCCCGCTCCCCCCGACCATGCGTTCGCATTTTATTGTCTCCTTGAGTTATCGTGTTGTTCTCGAGTGCAAGTTCCATCTGAGTCGACGCATCAAGATCGATATTCCAGTTACTGTCGCTCATAGCGACGCGGTTATCATTACAGCCTAGCTATATGACGGGCTACCACTAGCTCGGTTTATTATTCACCACAATGTGCCTTATCATGTGAAAATACTTGAGCTGTAGGAGAGATGAGCTGACGATACGTATGTCGTAGACAATTGACCTCGCGAACGAGACCGACCTCACATTGAAGGAGGATGTCGGGCTGTTGCGCGATGACATACTCGACTGTGTCGCAATACCCACGCCTTGCCGCTTTGAGCAAGCTCTCAGGCGTACATTTGACTTGCTGTGCACGACAGTAAGCTTGAAGACACTGCAGTTGCCCATGTTCGATAGCGACCCTCGCGAGTTGATGGATTTGTTCACCATGTAGCTTGCTATTTTCAAGAAGCCACAGCAAACACCGCGTTTTGCCAGTACGGGCGACTACGAAGAACACGCGAGATCGCCAAACACCATCCAATACTCGATGAGGAAAGCCCTGGCAGTCGACCCACGCGAGTACAGAGACTTGATCATGCCGAACTGCAGACCACACTATTACGCTAACAAATTCACGAACCACAGGACTTTGGTAATCCAGGCTCGACGCTGAGCCAAAAAACTTCTCTTTGGCCAACATGAGGAGCTCCACAGCTCCATATCTGGCAGCCCAGCTAACAACCCGCATATCCAACTCAGAGCTGTGTCGGTGAAGAAACCACATGAGGGTCGTAGCATCGCGTGAATGTTGAAGGATGCAGTCCAAGGTCTTCTTCGAAAACAATTCTGGATGACCTATTTCTTCGAGCAGGTGCAAATCGCTGGTCGTCCCTTTCACCACTGCCCAAAAAGGAAGCTTCGGTACTCTACGACAAAATGACGGTCGACGCAGCAGCCACGCACGCGTTAGACTCCACGATATGTGGTTATCCTTGTGCAAGCACGACAACCACCCGAAAACTGCCGCATTGTTCATGCTATGAAACTCAATCGTCTCTGGAATGTTCTGGAGCACCCAACGCGCAGTAACTTCGCCATCCTTACTTCTGCTAATTCCTTTTAGTAGCGAAGAAGCTCTGGGGAAGTGGATCTCTTCTTCAACAGGCACAGTTTTGGTAGTTGCGCGCTGGCACGCAGTTGTATGGAGAAACTCGAGGACATCTAAGCGCCCTTGGGCCATAGCATGGTCAAGACCAAAGGGATCCCAAGCGTGCAACTCTTCTATGCACCACCGCACGATAGCAAGGTGCCCACCACGAATGGCAGCGTTCAGCATTATCATAGGTGTAAGATCCCCCTCTGGATGTGCCTCAGCAATCCACCGAACGATTTCAAGATGGCCAGAGTGTGCAGCAGCCTGAGCGAAATACTGGACATGTGGCGATAAAACTGAGCTTCCATGTGCAGCAGTAATGTGAAGGAACATCTCGAGATTGCCGCTCATTATGACTTCAGCGATGGCCCGTGTTGAAGGTGTGGTGACTTCTCTGTAGTGGCTCGAGATCCATTGAGTGATGGTAACGTCGCGAGCGTTGTCGACAATCCGTTCCATTGTAGCCAAGGAACGTACGACCTCGAAACGAGTGTATAACCAATCGAGTATCTCGACTTTCCCCTGCTGAGCAGCTTCTTCGAGCACGACATTAATAGCCCGGTTGTCGTCAAACTGGTTTTCGAGGGTTTCGAGGAGCCACTGCACGATCTCCAAGCGGCCATGCGCCACCGCATGGCTCAAAGCTGACGTTGTACACATCCTCACACCGATGGGATCTGCTTGAAGCCGCCGAAACAGCTCGATATCGTCGCACTCAACAGCCCAGTCCACGAGGGGATAGAGACCTTCGTGAGTATGTACGGAACGTGAAGGTAGGAAGCCCGTGCCAACTAGGAAACAGTAGGATCCCTGTGTATAGCCGCAGGCATACAACGTGGTGTGGCGCCAGCACAACGCCCTGAATTGCGACTGATCTGGACGCAGATGAATCTGAACCTGAATCTCTTGTTGCTTTCTTCTCTTTGGGGCCGTTTGGTGGTGATCCAAAAGCCATTCCACGACATTCATGTGACCTGCTCCCCCAGCCCAGATGATGGCTGTTTCAGCGTTGTAGTGTGTGTATGCATGAAGAGCGATCAGTGCTGACAAATCCCCACGCTTGGCAGCCAAGTACATGACTTCTGAAGTGAATTTTATCGGATGGTGGCGCAGAATCCATTGACATCGAGTCAACCCATTCATGTCAGCGATGCCAGTAGGCCACTCCACTCGAGTGGGAGCTGACTTTGAGCCGCGTTCACGCCTGAGTCGCTCAAAAGCTTTCCAACAGCCGTATCCTGCGGCAAATTGCGACAAAGTCCGCAGTGAAAGCGGTCGAAGCGAGGAGGCATTATCGCAGAACGCGCGCCTCAGCGTCGAGAACTCGCCTTCAATGGCCACGAGCGCCATACAAACCGCATCTTCGCACGTCAGCAAAGTCGCCAGCTCATGGAGAAGCCACTCGTTCGCTTCCAGCCACAGGAACAGCGACAGAGGCGTCGGTGACATCGACCGTCGCATGCGCTTGACGACCGTCGTGTTGTCCATGATGCGTGTGCCACGAGTGATGGTATCTAACCTCCAATCTAACTGGTTTCTATTTCTATATCTAGTTGGGGGGACTTCGTCATCTGCGTTGGTCATGTTAAACGGAATGATTGCTGCTAACTGTTGCGATTGTCATGCGCATGTTCGCATGCGGCCAGTGGGAGAAGACGTGGATACACCCTGAAATCCAGTCGCAGCCAAGCGGTGGTTGAGATGGTGCCCAGCACGCGAAGTTGGGCACAGCGTACCCATCTTTCTGTGTCAGGGCCTCACCGGATAGTACACCTCTTTGTTTTGTTGCCCATCAGGGATCATAGATCATCGCTCTGGATATCTGCAATTTTTTATATGGCGTATTATATATAACTGGACTCGTCACAATTGAATTCTCCACCGTCCGGTCATGGGCCGCTTTGCTCACAAGCTCAAGATCGGCGTGCGAGGCTCGCTCGACGTCTTGCTCGAGCAGACCAGCTTGAAGACTGGCGATGTCGTGTCTGGAAGCGTGCGACTTGTGGTGGACAAGCCCATCACAACTCGAGGTATGTGGGTCAATGCGCTTTGATGATCGGGGGAGGTCGGGGTCAATAATCGAATCTCTCGTAGGTCTGAATGTGACGATTGCTGGAAGAGAACGACTGTATTGGGAACACTCGGACGACAGTGGACCTCATCCGCATCGACGAGCTCTGGACCTCTTGGACGAGAAGGTAAGAGGCTACGTTCCGGTCCGGTTCGAGAAATGACGCCTAACAGAAGGTACCTGATTTGTGTAGAGAACGTTGATCGACCCGCTCACGAGTCCAGACGAGAAGGTCTCGGTGGAGTGTTGCGATCGAGAGTATCCGTTCAACTTTGAACTGCCGTCTCACCTTCCAGCCACGTTCGAGTACAAGTGTCGACGCATCAAGGGCATGGAGCGCGTCCGAGTCTACGTGGAGTATTTCGTGACTGCCACGCTGCTCGTCGATGGATTCCTCAAAGCCGATCTTGAATGTGTCATTCCCATCACGGTTGATTCCACAAAGCTGCCACGTCAGCTCACTCCAGAACCAGTGACTGTGACCAAGCATAACGATGTCAAGCTCTTCGGCTTGATCCGACAAGGATCTGTCGACGTGAAGATGGCGATCAGCTCGAACGTGCTTGACCCCAAGTCGATCATTATCGCCACTGTGGATATCGACAATTCGTCCAAGCGAGAGCTAGAGTCCCTTCGTCTTTGCCTCGTCGAAGATATCTGCGTTGATCGCCATCGGAAGCGTTTCAACCGCACTCGCGCGTCGTACCGAGACGTCTGCTGTCGTCTGTACGACAAAAGTTTATTGGGCATGATAAACAGCGACTCGAGATCGATGTTGAAGCTCCATCTACCCGTCACACCGAACGATATCTACGAGTTCGGACCGCTTCTCCCCACGATGAAGTCCCACTTTATCGTTTCCTTGGGCTACCGCGTTGTTCTTGACTGCAAGTTTCAGCTGAGCCAACGGGTCAAGATCGACATTCCGGTTATTGTCGTCCCAAGCACCTCTCGTATCGTAGCACCAGCCGCAGCCTAAACTGTGGCTTCGATTCGTCAAGTCTCCATGGAAGAAGCGTTTCGTTACATATCAATGACTCTATTGGCCCCCACAGCAGTGATTACTCTGCTGGTCTGACTCCGTTATCGTGTGATTCAGCGGCCTGCTCGATTCGACAACCACGGAACAGCCGCACTGGTACGCTAGCGCTCACACGTGGACACATTCCCATCGCGCACTCCACCGCAACGCGATAACTCAGGGACGTGAGGAAGTATGTACTCATGTTTCCCGATGGAGGCTCTGGTCGAGGGTCCTTTGTTGGTACAATCGGGAGTGTGAGTGAGAGTGGAGTTCCGTTTGTGATTCCACGCACAGCCGCTGGATCCATCGAACGCTTGGACATGATGCGCATGCCAGAGCGAGGTGGATCGCCGTTATGCTCCCGGTCAACGAGAACATCCTCGTAGAGGACGACATCCAGCGACTTGAGCCTACGAGTCGACTCGTCGTTGATCACAAAGTGCACTTGAATACTAGATTCCGTATCGTACGCATCCTGCTTCAACTCCACCTTCACATGGCACGGTCCGCGATTGAAACACCCCAGGAATTGGTCGGCTTTCGTCTTGGTCTCACTCACAGCCTTGGCATGGATGATTTTCGTCGTCGACTCCTCGGCTGGCAACACTTTCAAGGTCGCGCTTTCTTCGACTGGCTACGTTTTGCCTTGTTGAGCAAGTTTCGCAATGACTTTATAGTCTCTCGTCACTTCGGTCCAATCGGCGTAAGCGTTATAGTAGTGGAAAGACGAAGGGAGCTCGGGCGGCAGCTGGAACGTAAATGGATAGGTGTACTCTCCAGCGAGAATGGTCATCTCAGCAGCTCCGACTGGGGGCGTCAGTAGATTCACCTGCAAATCAGCGCAACATCGACATAATTAACTATGACACTTCCAAGGTTTTCAACTTGAAAATGCCCACCTTGCTCGTGAAAAGTTCAAGATCTCGATGATAATAGTTGTTAGCCGAGTCACTGCCGCTTTCTTCCCACTTCAGGTGTTCATTCCCTTTGAATGTGGTGCTCAACTCTATGAACCAAGGCGAAAGGTTAAGAAACTCTCCTTATACAAAGGATATGGTGCTCACCTTGCGCTTCAATTGTCTTATCCGTAGTTAGAGTGACTGTGCCCGAGACAGCTTGACCGGGACGAAGAGACTCTTGGTCCAGACTGACGCGGAGGGAGACGTTCCCGGTGAAAAGACCCATCTAAGCGTGCCTGTGTCAGTCGTGCAATGAAGTCGGAACAAATTTCAGGCCGCAGTGACTTTTTTGTCGCGAACACCGTGGAAATCGATCTATTCCAGGACCAAGATACTACAAGATACGCCGTCGGCTAATTGCTGATCGTCGTCGGCTTGTTCACTTGTCTAGAAGATATTCTTTCTTCACTGGCACAATAACCGCTTGGGAATCTTGTCTTTGTCTTGAAGCTCTTTCTTCAAGTCAATTATTTAACTCTTTCAAGCATTTGCTGGAATGCCGTGGTCTACTAAACGCCGACGCCGTCGCCGCAGGCTGTTGATCTCTCGTGCTTCCATCTCATGACCGTCGAAAAGATCAGGTTGTCGCTGAAGCACGTACTCTACCGAGCCAATATGACCACATCTTGCTGCTTGAAGCACATCGTCGAGTAAGTATTCCAGCTTCCAAGCGCGACTGACGCGCCGTAGATACTGAACATGACCATGCCGAACGGTGATTCGAGCTAGCTCATTGTACTGAGACTTGTCGATCTTGTTGTCCTCGCCGAAGCAGCAAGCTCCTCCGCCGCCCATACTTTGCCCCTTGAATGGATACACGGGATTGCCATACAGATTCCATCAGAACGATCGGATAGTCTAGGATGTTCAACCAGTCCAGAGCAGACACTTGTTCGTGACGAACCGCTGACCACACAGTAACACTGAGGAATTCTCGCACATTCTTCTGCATTGCTCCTTCCGAAATCTGCTGGGAGGTATCAAACATCGCCTTCTTCAACTATGAAAAAAGCTTTGGGGTTCCATACTTGGCAGCCCAGCTCAGAAGTCGCATATCTGGCCACGTAAACTTGTGGTGCTTCTAAAGAAACCACAATAGCACGCTTTCGTCTCGAGAATGCATGAGAATAGACTCAAGTGTTGCTTTGGTAAACACCTCAGCATGGTTAATAGCTTCCAACTTCTCGAAATCAGCCAATATACCATACATGGCGACCCACCGAGGTAAGTGACGGATCAAGCGAGCAAACGAGTGGCGATGATGCAAGAGCACTCCTCCAGCCAGGCGACTTCCTCAGGTTGCTGACCATCCGCACGTCGAACGCTACGTCTTCTGGAGCAAAATCAATTTCTGGGAAATGGTCTAGGACCCACACGCCCATCTTCATGTCACGAGTGCGATGAAGAATCCGGAGCAAACTTCTTCTATTTGGCCAGTGTGTGACGTCTTCCATTGATAGCCCCAGTAACGTTACCTGTTCTTGGCATTTGACATAGAGATACTCAGCCACGCTCAGATCACAAGGCGTTCGAACAAGAGCGCTGTTCAGAGCATCCACACTCCAAAACCGTCTCGTAATGCCCATGCTGGGCGGCTTCCTCAATCATTCCAGCAGCGGATGGGACTTCTTGCTGTTTATTACATAACCACTCGAGTATGTGAAGATGACCGTGACTAGCGGCGCCTTGAGAACGATCGGGACACCGTAGAAGTCGAGAAATCGATGCTCGAAGAGCCATTGGAGCATTGCCACATCACCACGAATTGCGGCGTTTTCCAAGGCACTTGATGTACAAAAGCTTTCTCGGTTGGATGAGTATGTAGCTTCTTCAACAGCTCGAGGTTACCCACCTCAGCAGCCCAGTCTATCAGCGGATACGTCCCATCGACTCCAATTCGCGGAGGAAGCCAACCGACATCCGCAACGACACAGTAACTTATTATATACCCGCCAGACCAGGAGATTGCACGAAAAGGATAATCGTCAAACTGCACGGTGATGATCCTCTCGAACGGAGTATGGGGTCGACACAAGAGCCAATGGACAATATCAAGGTGAGAAGCCGCATACTTGAGGGCCTCAGCAGCATCGTACTCACACCACTTGTCCAACCACACGAGTTCACCGAGGTCACCGCGTTCAGCAGCAGCATACATCACCGAAGCAGGAAGCTTGAGCGGGTAAGGCTGCTGGATCGATCGCCAAAGGGCAAAAATCGGGTCCTTTGAGGCGAAATCGCGGTCAATATCGCTCATAACAAGCGTTTGGGCTCCCGTTTTGCTTCGTGTTGGTCGACATTCTTGCTGGACCAGGGCTTCATACTTCCACCATCTTCGCTCTGCTGCGAAATACACAAACTGCCGTGTGGAAAGCGACCGAATGGACTCCGCCTCACGTGGTAAAACGCGCTATAACGTCTGCAAATCGCACTCGATCGCAACGAGAACCATACAGATCGCTTCTTCCGATGCGAGCAGTGGCGCCAACTCGTGTACAAACCATTCTGCATCCAGAATCCCTCGGGAAATCGACACGCATGACGTTCGCCGCAGGCGCTTGGGTGGCAGCATTTGACTCCAAGGAGCCATGATTCTCAAATACCCATTGGCCAAATCTCGAGTTTGGTTCCAGTTTGGATCAATCATAGGAACCCATTGATGATTGACAATAATCAGTCACACAATAAATTATTGTGAAGGTCTTTATTAGAGCAGACGTCCTGTGTACCCATGCTTACTTCAACCTTGATGCGTGCGGCATTCTCCGTTTGGCTACCGAGATTCCAAGTCGACACGGTCCTTGCTTTCTCTTCTCAGTAACCCGCGACACTACCTTTGATTATCCGTCTTCGACGTCACTCCAAATGAGTACCTAAAAGACGATGGCTCTCTGTGTGTGACTCACGAGCAGATTGTTCTCGAGCAGATTGTTATTCCCACCTTCAACACTCCAATGACCGCGTGATACAGGTAACCCCTGGAATGTCCTCATTGCTTGAATCGACACTCGCGAATTCACAAAGCTCCTTCACACCCAAATTGAGAGCCTTTCGAGTCAACCCAGAAATGCCAGACAGGGAAGCGACTCACGAAGTTTCACAAGAAATTGCCAAGGTCAACTGGTAATGAAAACTCTGCCGAAAAACATCTCACACTCTATCATGCATGACCGGATCCCATAATGCGCTGATAGGGTTGACGAAGGCTGTGGATCTCTCGCGCATGTGCTTCACGACCGTCAAAAAGCTCTGGGTGGCGCTTGAGGAGATACTCGACAACGTCCAAGTGACCGCGTCTTCCGGCCTGAAGTGCGTCCTCTAACGCGCACTTTGCACTCCACTTGCGCTCAAGGCGTCTGAGACACTGTAGGTGGCCATACCGAGCAGCAATTCCAGTGAGATGGTTGCACTGGTGTGCATCGATCTTGTCATTTTCCCTCAACCAAACCAATGTTCGCCAGTGACCACTTTTGGCCGCAAGCATCAACACACGCGAGCGCCACAATGGTTCCACCACAGAACGGGGAAAGTTCTGAGAGCAAATCCACGCGAGGACAGACACTCGGTCGTGGCGAATCGCTGACCACGCAACCACACTGTTGAAGTCACGGACTTTCTTGCTCGTTGCATCATCTAGCGGCTTCTCACATACTCCAAGAATCTTCTCTTTCAACCACGACAACAACTGCGGACCGGCGTACTTCGCTGCCCAACTCACGACACGAAGGTCAAGCCACGAAGACTCGTAGTGATGCATCAGAAACCACGTCATGATACTTGGGTCGCGAGAATGTTAAATGATACGATCGAGCGTTGCCTTGTTAAACAGTCTTGGGTGCTTCAATATTTGAACTTTCTTGAATCATCGAGTGTTCCGTATTTCGCGACCCAATGTGGAAGCCTGAGAATCTTTTTAGCAAATGTAGAGCGATGATGCAAGAATGCGAACAAGACTCCAACAAATTGATTGCGACAGTATCTCGATGCCTTTGAGGAGGCCCACATTATTTCTCAAGCTGACATGACCTGGTTTCCTCTTTTGTGGGAAATGCTCGAATAACCACACTACTGCCTTCGCACCTCCTGGAAGGACTTTCTGTAGCAAACGCCTTCCTTTTGGCCAGTAGATAGTGTCTTCCACCGGCATACCCTTCGAAGCAGCGCGGTCTTGTGCTTTGACATGCAAGTACTCCAGAACTTCGAGATGATACCGTTGCAAGGCACACATGAGAGCCATCACACTCCAACCACCAAGGGTTTCCACACTCCACTTGACTATCGGAAGGTTCCCATTTTTCGCCGCCGTTTCTATGAGGCTCCCTGCCATCGCAGTCCACTCCCAGTCTGGATATTCACCGTAAAACCACTTTATGAGGTCGAGATCACCTTTATGACTTGCAATCAAGACGGCGGTCTCATCAAGAGGGCACTGGACAACATCGCGCAAAAATCTCACAACATCGACGCTTCCGCTACCCACAGCCTGATCCATGAAATATTCCGTCCGCGGAAACTTGTCGCCGTAGTGTTCAAAGAGCCATCGCACGGTCTCGTATTGGCCAGCAATAACCGCGTTCCCAATCGTTCCCTTGGGGAACTTTTTGACTGACTCTCGTTCATTGCACAGCCAGTCAATGATATTCGTACGGCCGCGAGTAGCAGCCGTCCTGTGTACGACAGGAACGCCATAGAAAGTAGGGAAGCGATACTTGAACAGCCATTGGACCATCTTCAAGTCGCCTCGCACTGCTGCGAATTCCAAGGCCTTTGAAGTACATAGCTTCTTCCGTCCTGTCTGCTGCTGGCAAAGTAATTCGAGTAGATCAAAGTCACCGATCTCCGCAGCCCAATCCATTAACGGGTACGTTCCAGCGATGCCTCTTCGTGGTGTTAGCCAACCAACGCCGGAAACCACGCAGTAGGTTTCACATTCATCAGACCAGGAGATCGCTTCAAATGGCCGACCTCAAGCTTCACCAGCGTGATCTTCATGTAAGCCATTCGCGGTCGATATACGTAGTAACAGACGACATTGAAGTGAGATGCCGCCCGTTGGATGACTTCGAGGGGATTGTAGTGGAATCTTTTGTCCAGCCAGATGTTTTCTGTTGGTATCCCACGTTGGACTGCAGCATACATGACGTCTGACGAGAGCTTGAGTGGACGTTGATGCTGAATCCAGAGCCACTCAGCAAAGTAACAGTCGCCAATCGAGTCGTCCGGAGTGAGGCACATTCGAACAAACCGCCTGTGAGGGGCTGCTCGTCGACACTCTCGTTGGAGAATAGACGCATACTTCCACCACCCGCGCTCCACAGCAAAGCCCACGAGATCCTTAATGGAGGAATGCCGAAGAGAGCTCGCATCACTGAGTAGTTGCCGCCGTAGCTTGTGTAGATCACACTCGGAGGCCACGAAGACCAGACACGTAGCTTCCTCACTTGCTAGGAGGGGCACGAGCTCATAGACGAACCATTCCGCTTTCACCAGCGCAAGAAACGTCGTCGCGCGCGTCGTCTTCGTTAATTCAACTTGGGGAAATATGGAATGAATCAAGGTGAGGAGGATGAGAAGCGATTGAGCAAAAGCCATGCAATTTGAACCAATGGGAGTAAACTGATATCTGAGTTGCCTAGGCCAGGAGGGCCCTCGATGGGCCTCGGATGACGAGGACCGGAGCCTCGACGCAGATGTGCTCGCTGAGCGTAAAGCTACACTCGAGTTCGACGCGGTACCGTAAGGCAATGATGTGCTGCGAGCTCATGGTGGGCAGAAGCGGCTCGAACCCGTAGATATCATTGGGGGTGACGGGCAATTGGAGGGTGAGATTGGGTCCCGATGCGCGAGACAGCATGGCTTTTAGCGTCTTGGCGGCGTAGAAGCGACAGCCGATGACTCGAGAGGTACTTCGAGTACGGTTAAAGTGCTTGCGGTGGCGATCGATGGAGATATCCTCGACAAGACGCAGACAAATCGCCTTGAGCGGACTTTTCGAGGCGTTTTCGAGCTGGACGTGCGCTACGATCGTCGAACTCGCGTCGATAATGTTGGACTCCAACGTCATTGAGACGTGGAACGCGCCTTGTTTGATCATTCCGAGAGCGCGCACGTCTTGACGCTTGACAAACACGAGAGGTTGGTCAGTCGGTACAGGAACGGGGAGTGATCGAATGCCTGGTGGGATGACGAAAGGAGCCGAGTGCATGAGATCAGCTTTCATGAACCCTTCGACAGCCAGGGAGGCGTCGACGCTGTACACGATGCTGACGCGCACTCGCTCCATGCTCTGTATTCGATGTGCAGTGTACTCGAAGGAGGCTGGAAGGACCGAGGGGAGCTGGCAGGCAAAGGGATAGTCGTACGTGCCCGCGTTGATCGTCGTCGTGGCGCCATTCAGCGTCCCTGGCTCAAATAAAGGCAACTACGAAAGCCAAAGGAGATTAATTAAGAGCTTGTAAGGTCATGTATCAACACAAAGTGATGTCTTACCGGCACATGAAGCAATTTAAACGATCGGCGATGCCAACGCATGCCACAATGGTCCGTGGTTTCCCAATAGAGTCGCTCCCATCCGCCGATTATCACCGAGAGCCCTTCACGAGAAAGCACATGAGCAAAATCGAGCGGTTACGTGCACGTAGAGCTCACTTACCGCTGGTTACGATAGGTTTCTTCACATGGAGACGCACATACCCCTTGATTGTCTCACCGGGAAGGATGCAGCTGTGCTCCAACTCGATGTCCAGCGACCCGCGGACGCCGACATGTAGCTTTCGCGCCAGCCGTCCCATCGTGCGCCGTCGTGCGATCAAGTTCAAGAATGGTCCAGGGAGGAGGCGACGAACGGACGATGGCTTCGAATCGATGGAAGAACGCAAGCCAGAAGAGTCAAAAGATAGCTCAACGGCACTGGTTGGACGGCGCTTCCCCCCATCCGCAACGTGTGACAAAAACTCACGCGAAGATGGGTTGTCAACGCGTCTGTTGCGTACCCTTGTCGCGAAAAGAAATTCCTGTGATGGATCGACCTCTCACCGACGCTTTGCGGCTTCGTATGATCGAACGCGTGTCAAAAAATCGCGATAGCGCCGACTAATAGCGAGTACTTCTTGCTCCAGAACGTCATTCTCGTGCAGCACTGCAGGTTGCTGCTTGAGAATATAGTCCACGACGTCCATATGACCTCGCCGTGCTGCTTTGAGGCGATCTTGGACTGTGCAGTCCGTATTCCATGCCTCGGACAGTCCTTTCAGACACAGTAGATGACCATATTGAGCAGCGACACCAGCGAGCTCACTTTGTTGATCAGCGGAGATCTTGACATGCTGGCATAACCAGAGTAAACAACGCAGCTTGCCGCCACGTGCAGCAGCAACACCAATGCGCGGCTTGAGAACATTCTCTACCACATGGATAGGGAAGGGTTGGCGGGATATCCACTGAAACACAGTCACTTGGTCGTGTCGAACAGCCGACCAGATCGATACACTCAAGAAATCACGCACCACATGGTCGCCAGCTGCCTGGTCTGGTCCAATAATCTTCTCTTTCAGCCACGATAGGAGTTCCACAGATCCATATCTGGCAGCCCAACTCACGACTCGCATGTTGAGCCACTCGGCCTTCGCTCTGGGATTCGTTAGGAACCAGGATAGAACCTTGTCGTCCCGTGATTGCTTGAGTATGGAGTCGAGAGTGGCCTTGGTGAAGAGGTGAGGATGCTCCAGCGCCTCCACTACGTGTAGATCGGCCAAAGTACCCGATTTCACAGCCCACCGAGGGATATGCGGAGTCTGGCGGCACAAAGCTGGTTGATACTGCATCCACGCGCGAATTAACGTCCATGGCATCGCTGGTCGGTACGGATTCCCTGCCTGTAGAGTAACAAACCACCCTACTTCATCTTTGTCAACCTCTTCGTCTGCGTGAGATATGTCGTCCGGGGCCTTCTCAAGTATCCACTGGATGAAGGTGGCGTTGCCTCGACTCGCGGAAAAGGCTCTTAGAATCGTTCTGACCCCTGGGTAGTATAGCACGTCTGAGAAAACTTGGCTGTCGTCTGCGAGCGCGCGCTCATTAGCCTTGGCATACAAGTACTTGGCAATGTCGATGCGGCCTCCCGATACATCGCTAACGACGCAATATTGACTCCATACGTCCAATTCTTCGACAACATATCGAACAAGATCGGTACTTCCCCCGATTAGAGATACCATCAGTACTTCCTTTAGTTTGGATCGAAGTGAAGAGTCTCGAAGAAGATACGTCTCGATGACCCAACGGACAACCTCGTAGTGACCTTTTAGAGCTCCGACTCGGACCAGGTTGAAGGCGTCTTGCAGAGTGAACTTAAACTCAGTGCAGGCGTAGCGCAGACTCTCAAGAAGGCCGTGCTCCACGAATCCACGAATTAGTCTTGGCCAATAGACGGGCTCTTATCGTTGCGATGATCGATAAGCCACTACTGCGCTTGTGGGTGCACAAACAACCTCGCGACCAGTGCAGGAGGCAATACAGAAAACTCGGGTCGACGATTCAACAGATCGAGAACTCTTGTATCACCGAGCTTTGCGGCAGTCTTCACGACAACCTCGAATCCATCGCGACCACTAAAGCGGTTGTCCAAGAGCCATTCGACGATCTCCACGTGACTGCTAGAAACCACGCCTTCAATCGCCTTCGTTGTGCACATTGTTGCTCCCAACGGATGCTCATGCAGTTGCCGAAGCAGCTCCAAATCACCACACGTGGCTACCCAATCCATAAGTGGATAGAGATCATACTCGTGGAAGGCAAGTCTCGGAGGAAGTAGGCCATGGTCGACGTGGAAGCAATACGCCCACCGGTCTTGACCCCTGATACGCCAGCACACGATACCAAAGGGTGTCTGATCCAGACGTACTTGAGTTGTGAGCATTTGCGTCCCTCCTCTCCTTGCGGCCGTGTCGTGATGATCCAAAAGCCACTGGACTACGTCGCGATGCCTTGATTTCGCCGCACATTGAATAACTTTGTTGGCGTCATAATCTGTACACCGATGGAGCCATTGCACTTCTGCAAGATTACCGCTCTGACCAGCACAGATTCTTTGAATGCGATCGGATGATGCTGCTGGATCCATTGACACTGAGCCAATCCGGCCCCGTTAGCCCATTCAGTCACATTTCCACGCACACACAAGCGACTGCGAGGTAGCTCCCATTGCAGTTTAGCTACGTAACTCCAACAGCCTCGTTCCGCCGCGTATTGAACGAGTTCTTGCGTCGATAGTGGCCGAGTCGAGCTGGCAACATCAAGCAACTGGTGTCGTAGCGCTCCCAAATCGCACGCAATCGCCACCAGCGCCAGACATATCGTGTCTTCTGCCTCTAGCAGAGTCTTGAGGCCGTCTACGAACCATACAGATTCTAGTAGCCCACGCTCGCGCATCCATTACGAGCAGCTTCTTGGGTGCATTTGATTGCGAACTTACCAAGAGGCAATGGACTATCCGTTAAGTACGTCCATTGACTCTGAGTTGCTATCTTATTGGTTAAAATAATAATGTATTTCAACCAATGGTTACGTGTCTATCCATCGTTCATAATGTTGTTGAAGTGCCTCGACCTCGCGTGCTTTGGTCTCATCAACGTTGAGAAGCTCTGGTTGCTGACGGAGAATATACTCAACGACGTCCATGTGGTCTCGTCTTGCAGCCAGAAGCACATCGTCGAGCGAACAGTCCACTTTCCAAGCCTGACTGAGTCGCTTGAAACATCCTAGGTGACCATATTGTGCGACGACCCCAGCCAATTGCTTGCGTTGATGCGAGTCGATCTTGTGGTTCTTCTCGAGCCAGAGTAGACTCTGCAATCGGCCAGTTCTGGCTGCTCGAAGCGAAACACGCGATTTCCACAGACGTTCCACCACAGATGGTGTGAGGTTTTGGCGATCAACCCAATCGAGAACCGAGGCTTGATCGTGCTGAATCGCGGACCAGACCACGACACTGGCGAAAACACGGACTTTGGCATCATCGAGTGCAGACTGGCCATTTAGAAGCCTTTCCTTCAGCCATACAAGCACTTGTGTCGCTCTGTACCTGGCTGCCCAGCTCACAACTCCCACATCGGCCGACTTGTATTGTGTCAGAAACCTTAGTACGATCGACCCGTCCCGAGAATTCTTGAGTAAGCAATCGAGGGTCGACGCAGTGAATAAATCCGGATGTTTGATTGCTTCTAGTACCCGAAAATCGATCAGTGAGCCAGCCTTCGCGACCCAGTGAGGAAACTTGTGAATCTGGTGAGCGAATCAGGGACGATATTACAAGAACGCACGGACGACCTCCCAAGGAATCGAAACATGATCTGGTGACGGACGTTGAAGACGACTGAGACGTCCTGCCCAATATTGAACGTCATCTTCGATCAAGCAGTCAGAGGATTCTGGAAAATTCTCAAGAAACCACATGACGTCGAGCTGCTTCCGAGGGAGTGAGTGCAGTAAATGCTGTGTCCAAGGCACATTAGCCACACCCTTGATATCTGTGTCATGAGCGGCTGCATATTTCTTGGCTGTGTCGAAGAGATACTCGAGAACTTGGAGACAATTGTGGCTACCCTGTAGAGCCGAGTCGAAAACGGCTTGACTCCATCCGTCCGCTTCTTCTATACACCATTTGACGAGCGCAGGGTTCCCACTTCTTACCGCGTTTTCTGTTATGCGGTACATCGAATCAATTCCTCGTGGGAGATGATCGAACGTCTTGACTGGATCAGATTGTGTGGCGACCGGAAGGTAACCTGCATAAACTGGATGTC
The DNA here is from genome assembly GCA_020085045.1 of Pythium oligandrum. Lineage (NCBI taxonomy): Eukaryota > Oomycota > Peronosporomycetes > Pythiales > Pythiaceae > Pythium > Pythium oligandrum. The sequence continues at coordinate 2,696,333 of JAHRIK010000002.1, forward strand.
GCTTAATCAAGCCGAAGAAGCGAAGCATCTTGACGTCCCCGCTCATCGCAGCCTTATCCAAAACATCACTAGGGTCCAGCTGCTCAAAATCAAACCGCCGGAATAACCATTTGACTGTGTTGAGGTGTCCCGACTCGACTGCCGCTTCGATCATCTCCTTCGGACTAGGCAAGGTTATCGGTAAAGCACACATCCACTTCAAAAGCCGGAGATGGCCATGAGCTGCAGCGGCCTTGAGAACAATAGGAGTGCCGTGGTAATCTGCAAAATCGATGGGAGAACAACCACTCGACGACTTTCACGTTGCCTCGGATAGCCGCATTCTCCAGCGCCACATGTGTGCACAGTGTAGCTCCCAACGGGTGATTATGTAGCTTCTCAAGCAACGGTAGATTGTCGAGGCCCGCTACCCAGTCATCAATGGATATGTTCGGAGATGCTTAGCGTCATCCCGTGGGCTCAGCCATCCTTCTTCTCTACACAGCAGTATGCCGCTCGATCAGAGCACCAGAGGATGGCGCGGAATGGAGTGTTGTCGATCTTCAGAACAATGTACTTGATGGTCTCGGGGTAAGTGTCATTGAGCTGGTCCAGAAAGAACTGGACGATATCAACGTGTGGAGCCGCGCACTGGATAGCCTTCTCAAAGTCGTAGGAGCACAAATGATTCAACCAAGCCACTTCTGCTAGGTTCCCGCGACTGGCAGCGCCGTATAAAACTTCCTCTGTGATATTGAGTGGATGGAGAAGCTGAATTTGCTGGAATTCCGCGAATGCAAGCCCTCTTTGCGCGACGAGTCGGTGCTTTACGGCATCTCGGTGACCACAGGGCCGACATTCTCGTTGTAGCTTCGCTGCAAGTGACCACCACCCACGCTCTGATGCATATCGAACGAGATCTCGCGTAGTCAACGGTCGAAGAGAGCATGCATTGTGCATCAGTATGTGTCGCGTTGCAGATTTTTCGCATTTAACAGCGAGGAGAGCAAAGCAAATCGTGTCATCCGCAGTCAGAAAAGGCTCCAGCAAATAGATAAACCATTCCTCTTGCTGCAGCGTCGAGAACGTCCATTCACTCGGAGACCATCGGCGCATGCGCTTTGGTGACGTCATGCTCATGTGATGGAAGCTGCCCGACCTGAAATGGCAACGCTGGGATATTTGAGTCCTATAAATGACTACCGAATGTGATATCAGTTTGAAAAGGGATCTCTTTGGACCAGCAGCTCGCATTTTCATCCATATGCAGCCAGTTATAACTTGGCTATTCACTCTGCTTTGGATCCACTTCAGTACGGCTTGACACTTGTTCGATCGGGAATCATAACGTCTTCCTCTTCAAATGACACGAGACGCACTTGGAAGGTCAGGATTCCAGCATCCACACCTTTCTTCGAGCGCAACGGGACACTGAAACGCTGCCACTTGCGTCGCAACGAGGGAACTTCAGCCAGTTCTGGCACGGCCATGGATCCAATTGCGATTTCCTCCCTACATTTGGAAGCAATGATCAGTACACATTTCAAATCAATCGGATACACGGCAGACACTTACGAGAGACGCCAGCCACGCTCAGTCTTGACGTGGAAATGAATATCACAATGACGAAGCTGGGCCAATTCACTCCAGATGAAGGTCTGAGTACCCCACTGTGGCTGAGAGCCGTCACCACCGTTGTGCTTTGAAGTCTGACCCGTAGCTACGTCGTTTCCATCCGAATCCACGACACGCCACTTGCAGTACGGACTCTGGTGACCCATGTAGCGCACTCGTCGTAGGTTCTGCACCCCCACGATGCGCATAGCAACACTAGACTCCACCGACGTTCGTGGGGAGTGCAGTATCAATGACGGAGACGAAGGTGAGGATGGAGAACGAGGTGCATCATCTTCTCCTTCTGGCTCAAACACGAGCCGATCAAAGAGACTGCTGCGTCGAGCTTCAACGATCTTCCCACTCCCGCTGTTCACCTGACGGGTTTCAAACATCTCCTCCAGCTTGGACCCATGCAGCATTCGGAATCGCGTCTCCATCTCAGTCTCCGGGATATCCGAGTCTGTGATTGGAATATCTTTGGTTGAACCTCTCGGCTTCCAGTCGTAGCCGTGCTTCCAGACGCGATTCTTGTACCACTCCATGCATGGTGGGAGCAACAGACTCGCATACTCGCCACCCTCTGCCTCTTGGGTCTCGAGCAATAGGTTGTCCACTTCGAAGCGCTCTTCCTCGGCCGTGATAGCGTATCGGTTGACCCAAACACCGGGATACTCATCCAGTAGCCGCTCCATGTTCATGCAGTACCACATCAGTTGCAACCACGCGAGGTCTTGCGTTGCGGCATGGATTTCGAACTCTAATCCAGACCATTCAAATCCGTTCTCGGTGTTTTCAGAGCGCTTCTTACGGATGCAGGCAGCGTAGTGCCCTCGAACACGGGTTTCAAACGCATCACCTATCCAAACGCGGTCGTGTGAGAACTGGGACGAGTAGCTTTGCACCGCGAGCTTCTCGAACAGATTAGACGGCAAGTGGCGGTGGAATTTGTACTCCCAGACGACTCGAACCTTGAATTCTCCGGAATTGGCATCGAGGAATGTGGATCCTGTCCGCTTGCGACCACGCTTCCCCCAGTAAGTGGGGATTAGCAAGTCGGAATCCAACTGCATGCCGCGCCTTCCAAACGGCGAGGCTAGATGGAACTGGAACAGTAATTGTTTGAGCTGGAGGATGACCACGTCGTCACTGATCTCCTTCCAAATCGGGAGCTCAGTGAGGAGCGTATGCTTCATGCGTGCTTCTTTCCGCACAAAATCATAAAGATTGCGCAAGTGCTGGGCTGCCGGGAACGATAATTCATCCACGAATGCCGGATTGATCACTTGGCGCAAGAAATTGATCAGTAGCGACGGGTCCAAGAATACTATGCTTCCCAGGGCCTCACCGGCGTTGTCGAACCAAAGAAGTTCGCCAAGCTCGTGCAGGACACAGAGGATCGCCGGCAGGCCAAGAGAAGATATATCCGGTAGTTCTCGATCAATCATCAACCGTAGATCATCAAGTGGGACGAACGCCCGGCGAACACGTGATGCGAGAGAGAGACCCTCCGATTCGCCCTGAAGATACGCTTGTATGAACTCGCGAACTCGATTATACGTCTTGGGCAACAGGATGGTCTTCTCGCTTTCAACGATACATCGCTGGACCATTTCCTGGACATCTTCCAAGCCTCTCAACGTCGTACTGCTCATGCTCAACAGCTTCTCGGATAAAAATCGCGGCCGCTCATGCTGTAATTTCTCCACTTGTAGTAGTTTTTGACGAAGAGAGATGTTTGAATCCGATTCTTTGAGGTTGGTCTTAAGTGTCGACGCGATCTGGATAAGCTCCTTCATCACATGTCGTTCCTTGCGGCGGAGACGAGCGTGCAAGTCGCCTTGAATGAAGTGTAGGCGCTCGTGACTGTGCTCGATCAAGTCTGCTTTCACACCGACGAGTAGAAACAACGAGCCCGGAAGCCGGGTGCAAACCTCTTCGATCCAGCGATACACATTTGTCTCGACGAACGCATCCATCGCCGGATGCTTTGCACCAGCAGTAACAACTCCCACGTCGTCCAAAGCATCACTGTACGACTTCAGATCCACGCAAACGACATAAAGCGCTTGCTTAGAGTAGAAGAGTGGGTGCACTGCCTGGTATTCTTCTCGACCCGCGAAGTCCCACACTGCGACGTCATATTGTCGACCCTTGTCCTGGAATTGCCATGAAGAGAGAGCCACACCTGTGGTAGGTCCTTTGTTCCCCTTTTGGGTGGTGACCTGGTTAGTGAGACGCAGATGGAATCGTGTCTTGCCGCATCCACTCGATCCGATCACACACAGTTTTCTCCGATACACCTCCTTGGTGAGTAGTGCTGGGATGTTGGCGCCAGCATCCGACTCAGTCGCATCGAAGTAGGCTCTGATTGCCTGGTCTCCTCCGTTGTAGATTTCGATCGGAAGGCTGAGCAGCGGCCGAGCACCCTTCTCTTGTTGCTGTTTCCAGCCTTGAATGGCAGCAACTAAGCGCTTGGTCACTTCGATATCACGTGCGCTGCTTAACGTCTTCTCTTCGTCCTCTGGAGTCCATTCGGAACCAGCATCTACGAGGAATCGAGCTAGCTCCAGATCTTCTTCGACTTGTCGAGGTGTCAACTTGGCTTGAAGCAAACACATCAGAGGCGTGAATTTGTCCTACAAGGATTGTCATCACCATTAACGATCAAGTGAACGCAATGCGTGGACAATATATCTACCCTACCTCATCGCGTCGGTTCAATTCTGCGCCGTATTCAACCAACACACGTGCATTATCGACTTGCCCACATGCGGCTGCCTCATGCAGGGGTGTCTGTCCTCTCTGTGAGACATCCACAAGGATTCAGCTCTTCCAGTCCACCTGTCAACTCATGCCTGTCTGACTGCATTTAGTACCTTAGTGGTCGGATTAACGGCGACGCCGCGGCGTAGAAGAAGAAGCGCGACATTCTGTCGCTTACTCCGTGCGGCGTAATGCAGCGGTGTAAATCCGTCCTGTCCACATATGGTTCTTTCGTCACGAAGAGTCAAAACATTGACGTCTTCATGTAACCTCACCTCATCAACAGCCTGGATGCTGGCATTTCGATTCACAAGGGCCGTGACCGCCGCGAACCTGTCATACATCGCAGCCACATGAAGTGGCGTATTCCCATCCTATCCAATCCAACCCACCAAATCATGAGCTCCTCTCGAATCCCACCATGTTCCCCAGTCTTCCATACCTGACTCGCGGCGTCAATAGCTGCGCCGTGATTAATCAGGACGGTCATCACCTCGGTGTTGTTGCGCTCAGCGGCGAGATGCAACGACGTTCGGACATCCTAACGATACAGTAGTTTCCCATCAGTCTTCAAGCTTTCCCGCATCGAAATGATGTACCGAGTACCATAGAGGTGGTAGCGTCAACGGCGGCACCGTGGTTCAACAATAGATTAGCAGCTTCTACGTCATTATTCTGCGCCGCTAAGTGCAGCGGCACGAGGCCAAGGAACTAAAGGAGAGAAAGAGCGTCACACCATGTTCATTCTCTTTCCGTCCAGCACATCCCAGTTGCAACAGTATGAGTACCTCATCCCGGGCATCGACATCCACTGTATTGGCAGAGAGCACCGCGCGCACGGCCTCAAGCTGGCGACTCTGCACAGCGTCGTGCAGGGGCTTCATGACGACCTGGTGCTTTGACGCACAGCGAGAAAGAGAGAGAGAGAGAGAGAGAGAGAGGCTTGCAATGCCGAGACGAACGAGCGCAGCCCTGGTGGCTGGCGCGACGTGACGTTGAGGATTTATTACATCTCGTAGGAAATGGAAGCTGCTGGCAATATCCGATCCAGAAAAGTCCAGTCGGCGGGAAGAGACGTTGGTCACTGAGGCACTTGTAGTAGTACATTTGGACAGGCCATACACAGTTATTCCGCATCGTATCAAGTATCTGAGCTACTAATATAAGAGGTATCCGCTGTAACACATGGGTACACAATTCGGAGGCAGGTGTTTGTCTCTTGGGCTGGGTCAAGTGGACCCGCACGTGACAGGCGGCTCGGACTCATGTCGTGAGACCATTGCCTGCTTGTGGAGGAAAAGTTTCCTGGATTGGTTGATACGCTGATGACGACGAGAAGTTGTCCTTGGTGGTTCGTGGTCCAGCGTGTTCTCGGGCTGGTTAGCAAGCCGGTCGGAATGAGTCAGAGATTTTCTCCTTCTAGTTTATTCTCGTGTCGCATCCACTTCGCTTCGAGGAGAAGGAAGTAACTCCACCTGTGTTATCCTGTCGAGGCAGTTGGGTCGTTCTTCCGCGATCGCTCCTTTGACACGTGTTTAAATATCTTAACGGGGCCCTGTCTGAGGCTCAATCGGACCTAGCCTGGCATCCTCGGTACGACATTTTACACAAAAGCCACCCATCAAACCCACGGGACATCGACCAAGTCAAACGTGCTCACTAGCCACCACTGCAAAGGACTCTTTCAGTCTGGGTTTCGGACACTGCAGTCTCGCACTGAGAATCCCCAGACAGGGCAATTTGATGGGCGAGGTCCTTGAAATGTGCGTTCTGATTGGCTATAATAAGTTTTCTAGCCAATCAAATACGATCACGCACCGCCTTTGCACCACTGAATGTCCTGGGACAACATCAGTAATCGCACTACGGATCCATCCCAACAAATGCCTGACAAGTACATGCGCCTGACCGCGATGGAGGATGCTCTCGACGTGGAACTGGACTTCATGATTTCGATATTGAATGCATTTGGTGGGTTCGCGCTGACAACAGCGCGAAAGAGGCTATCTTGAAGAAGAATGGCGAAGTGCCCGCCGTTGGCGCGGCCAGTCGGCTCAGCCGACAGTCATTTGCGAACCAACACTGCATGCGTCGATCCGGCATGGGCAAGACTGGAGAGGTGTTTCCGTTGGCCGGGTACGGCACGCTCCGAGTGGATCTAGAGCAGACTACTATCAAGGATGGTGAAACCCTGGCGGGAGTAGTCCGTCTCGATCTGACTGAGGCCATCGATGTTCTAGGTGCGTAAGGAGCAATGTCGCGAAGTTGTACTGTACACCAGGCTCACCACGATGACACGGCGGTTGTAGCGCTGAGTCTGGATGTATTCGGGAAAGAGCGGTTGCAATGGGAGGACTCGGTTCAAGGCAAGCAGATCAAGGATCATCCGATCCTGTCGGGTGCGGTAGGTTTGACAAGAATGAGGCTTCCCATTGGTGCGGTACACTCTAACAACGGTGATCTGACTCTAGATCCCGCTCCTTTTGCCTCCGCTGAAAGACCCTTCTGCCATTCTGTCGTCGGGCCATCACGAGTTCCCCTTCACGTTCCAGCTCCTTGTCGACTTGGCGCCATCCTTTGCGTACAAGACCTGGCGTGTCGAGGACCTCGAGAATGTCCATGTGTACGTCGAGTACACGATCACTGTAAAGCTCATGCTCACGGGTCCACAGGAAGCAGAGCTTTTCTGGTCTGTTCCGTTCGTCGTTGAAGCCAGCGAGTGTGTCGACCCAGAGTTTGAGGGCAAGCCAATGACTGTCTCCACAACACAGAGCGTGCGGTCACTTGGCGTGATTAAAACGGGCAAGTGCTTCCTCCGTATGGATCTGGATAACGACACTCAAGACGCCATGTCTCCAGTCCAAGTGCGTGTTACTATCGACAATGCCTCCAGACAAGCACTCAAGACCATCCACCTGAATCTGTACGAAGACGTGTCGATCGACAGGCATTTCTCTGGTGAAAACCATCATTCGGAGTCGTCTCGCCTCGTGTGCACGCGACGCTTTGACCCAAGCACCTTCCAGTCAGACTCGGCGGTGACCCTCGTCCTACCTACCACACCAAACGATCTCTACCAGTTCAAGCCCGTTCTACCGACCATGCGCACGCACTTCATCCAGTCGTTGAGCTATCGTGTCGCTGTGGAGTGCTCCATGTCCTCGGGCGGTCATGCCGAGCTCTGGGCGCCCATTCGGGTCATTCGTCCACCAGGACCTCTCCTTACATCAGTGCGTGGTGGTCCCTCCTCATGAGACCACATTCCGATTGGTCGAAAGTGCACTATTCCCTCGTATGATCGTTTTCTATTGGATAAAATTCGTCCAGACCAGTGAGAATGCACGTTGAACCCAAGAGAGTCAGCCTTCATAAAACGAACAGGTCTTGTCAGGCGTAGGATGTGTGGGCGCGTTGCCTGACCGAGTGTTGTCCTTTACCATGGATGTGGCTCCGAGTCTCGTTGCGTTGCCAACGTCGCAGCGGTCCCTTGCGTGTGTGTACAGGAACCTGAGTTGCGAAGCGGCTGGAAGAGCGAGTTCAAGCCGACACTACATGTGCCTGATGGACGAGCCGATCCTAATTGATCTCCAATTGGCTAAGCGAGCTACTGCGACCGGCTTTTCAGCCAATAAGTTTTGAAACGAGCCGACTTATGCACACAAGAGTGGCACCGTGGGACCGCAGCGATGTCAGGCACCTGGTCGGCTTGAGGTGCCTGACCTGACGCTCCTGATCGCGTGCCGGGCAAAGACCTCGCACGCCTGAATTGCGAATGCTACAGTGCCGCGACATGCGTTTTCCGCCTCTGCAAGGGACGTTCGCGACAAGTACCTCCATACCATTTGGGACTTGGACGCGCAGTGGGCAAGTGAGACCATGGGCAAGCTTGGAGAAATTCTACCTTTGCGAGGACACGGCACGCTCCGTGTGCATCTCGAGAACGCGGCGATTCGCGCCGGCGAGGAGCTCATTGGTTCTGTCCAGCTCAACGTGAGCCAGCCGATTGAAGTGCAATGTGCGTTGAGACTGTGAGTTTGTAGTCTTGGATGGTTGGAAACTGATGGCGTGGGTGTTTTGCAGCTTTGGGTGTTGCTATTGATGGCAAGGAGCGTATCCAGTGGGAAGAAGCCAATCAGGCTGATGGCACCAAGAACCGCAACGAGCAGATTTTGCTCACGGACGAGGTACGCCGTGTGTTCAGCCAGTGTGATTTGTCGGATTAGATGTTAAACGTGTTGTTTGATCATCGAGTAGACGACGCTTCTCGTCCCTCCTGGCAACAGTCCTGCCATGACGCTGCCACAGGGAAACTACAACTACCCGTTCAAGTTCCTGCTGCCAGAGAACCTTGCGGCATCTTTCGAGTACCGCTCTCGTGAAGTCAAAGGACTCGACATCGTCTACGTTGATGTCGAGTACAACCTCACCGTCAAGCTCTCGCTTCAGGGTGAGCTCAAGACCGACATCAAGTGGTCGGTACCGTTTGTGATTGAGCACCCATTCGACACAGCAAGCCGCGGCCGATCTGTGTCGCTCTCAACCAGCGAAGTGGTGCGCTCCATGGGTATTTTCAAGAAGGGAACGTGCAGCGTGCGTATGGACATGGAGAACGATGTCTTGGACGCTGAGACTCCAATCCAAGTGCGCGCCGGTATTGACAACGCATTCCGGGAATCGGCCAGAGGAATTCACCTTACTCTTTACGAAGACGTCTGGATCGACCGCAAGACTCGTGGTGGTGCCAAAGTGCGTCAGTCCTCGCGTGTCATCTGCACTCGTTCGTTTGATCCGATTGAACTTCGTCGCGAGGCCACGCCAAAGCTTGTGCTCCCAGTGCTGCCGAACAACATTTACCATGCCGAGCCGATGCTGCCGAGTCTGAAATCGCACTTTATCCACGCTCTCAGCTACCGTGTCGTGCTGGAAATCCCGCTCTCTTCCACTTCGAAGGCGACGGTTGCTGCGCCAGTCACGGTCGTGCGAAAGCCTCGAGTAGCCGCGTTCTTTTAATGTCGTCAGTCAGCGTTTTAGTTGTATTCTCGTACTTGTAATGGACAAAAAGCATCATATTCTACTGAATGAGAGTGATGTAGCCATAGCAGATTTGGAGGGTTCGTGTGGTCAAGTTGAAGAGCTCGCTAGCCAGTGCAGGAAGTTCCGAGTATCACGACTTGTGACTCACAACACGACTGGACTGTGCTCATCAGTGTCAGTTGTGAGAGTGGAATGCTCTGATATCTGACGATCCTTGGTGGTCAGGCGCTCCGAATACGCGTGTCTGACCTTCTGCAAAGCCATTTGGCCAGGTTGACAGAACTCGAATTCGTCGACAACACAATGTATTCTTCCGTTTCACAATCGCAAGTATCCAATGCGCTTGAAAATTTATTTTTCACTTTGAAACAGTACAATTCCACAAATCGAACTTGCGGTAGGCAATCATGTGGATTATGCAACATGTGAGATTCGTCAACCCTTCGACTCTATGAAGATCAGACACACATAATCACAACCACAGCTTATTCACGCACTTTCGTCTTACGTCGAGTAGCGAGAGTACACTGCCTCTTTTTGGTTTGTGGCATGGAAGAAGTTTTGATCAGAGCAAATGTGTTGACAAATCTCCGAAGCAAATCCAACGCGCCCGTCGTGGTACTGTACCCACTGGATTGGCCATCACAGCATGCCTGACCGGGAAGAGCAGTCACTCGAACAAGAGTGACCCTGTTGATGGAAACAATCCGAACCCAGACCGTGTATCTTGTCCACAAACCTGGGCGGTCAGGCGGCGTTAACTAGTGGGATGATGATGCTGTCGATGGTCAGGCACAATCATAGCTACAGTACAGTAAGTATGAATCATTGCTCGGCTTGAACATGTTAAGATAAGTCTGAAAACGCCGAGTGTCTGAAGGTGACAGGCCGCGTAGCGCCACTTGGCCATCGTGACGTTGCAGTGCCACTGTGTAACAGAGACATCCCATGATTGGTCGAAATAGAGACGTTCGATGTATTTCATCCAATCATCAGATGATCCGATCGCACGTAGTCGAGAAGATCATCCATTGTGGTGCAAAGCCCGGTGAATCAGGTAGGATGGGACTCTCGCCTTCTTCAAAGCCGCGTCAGGCGTACACCGTACAACACCGAACACCGTGAGAAGGAAAGGAGTGCTGCAAATGTCTAGCGCCAGTGAAAACGGCATTCCTTGAGCGTTTGCGGCGTTGCAGCGAGAAATAAAAGCGGTCATTCCCGAAAATACTACGCGAACGCTTCGACAATGGGCAAGTTGGGCGAAGTTCTGCCGCTCGGCGACCATGGCTCGCTCCACGTGACCCTGGAGCAGACGACTGTTCAGTGCGGTGGTTCGCTCACCGGGGCGGTTCATCTCAATGTGACCAAGCCCTTGGATGTCAAGCGTAAGCCTGATTCCACTTCCGTCTGTTGGATGGAGTTGACCTGTGTTTATAGAGGACTGACTCGATTTTGTTCATGTGTGATAGTGCTCGGCGTGGAAATCGACGGAAAGGAACGAATCCAATGGGAAGAATCGAGTCATGATGGGATCAGGAAGCACATCAAGGAGCACACGTTTCTCAACGAGACGGCAAGTCGTGTATTTCGATTCGAATTTCGCTCTGGAATAAGCTCACCGCGGTTATTGACACGTGTAGGTCACGCTGGTGTCTAGCCCGTCGGTCACGTCTTCACTGACCATCGAACAAGGGAATTACACGCACCCGTTCACTTTTCAAGTGCCTACCGCCCTGACGCCAACTCTCGCGTACAAATCTTGGCAGGTTGAGGGTCTTGAGAGCGTTCACGTGTATGTCGAATACTCGCTGACAGTCAAATTCGCGCTATCGGGGCCTTTGAACACCACTGTCAAATGGTCTGTACCATTTACTGTTGAGCCAGAAGCCGCTTCAGGCCCTGCCGCCGTTCAGAGCAAGGGCGTATCAGCTTCTACAAGTCAGAGCGTCCGCTCCATGGGGATTATCAACCGTGGCACGTGTCATGTGCGCATGGAATTGGACAGCGAGATCCAAGACGCAACATCGCCCATCCAAGTCCGTGTAATCATCGAGAATGCGTCCAAGCAATCGCTCAAGTTAGTCGATTTGAAGCTTTACGAAGACGCATACATCACTGGCACCAATGAGCCACATCGCTCCTCGCGCGTGGTATGCGCTCGACGCTTTGACCGCCCAAGTATCAAAGACGAGCCGATGCTCAAACTCTCTTTACCCGTCTTGCCCAACGACCTCTACCAATACCAGCCGATTCTACCGACGATGGCAACTCATTTCATCCCATCACTGGGCTATCGTGTCGTGGTTGAATGTTCGCTGGCATCCAGCAGCAAGACCAAGGTTAGCGCACCTATTCGAATCGTACGAAGACCTGGACTCCAACCCCTTGCGTCATAATCCCGTGCGGATTCCCCTTTATCTGTTGAATAAAGTTTAGTTTCATGCACGTCCACCTCGCCTTTACGTGACAAGGATTCACCATGAGACGTGAGCAACCTGGCAGTTGCGTGGCGTGTACCCACTATGCAAATCAACGTGTCAGTGACCATAGGGATCCGCCACCAGCCGATATCCCATCGCTGGACCCAATGCTGACATGCCAGTCTCAGTATTTCAGAGAATTCAGTATAAATTCAGTACCAAGTCCACTCTGATTGGTCGAAAACCTAGCGTTAACTAAATTCAACCAATCATAATACGTCTGTCACCAAAATTCCGGTCGTGAAGTGCGTGGCAACCAGCTGCTTTAGAGGAGAGGGCTCGTCGTATGTATCTGAGATGGTAATGCAATCGAAGATACGACAATGATTGCGACTGAGCGCAGGTGTTGTTCGCCGTACGCCACATCGGCTGAGGTGGTCGTCGCCAGAGGGCCCGTGGCGGTACAATTATGCACGCCAAGTGAAGAGCTCATTTTCGATTTTGATTCACTATGGGCAAGCACGGCGACATTCTTCCTCTTCAAGGCCACGGCGCAGTCTGTGTTTGTTTGGATAATACAACGGTGCAAGCTGGTGGAAGTGTAAACGGTCTTGTTCAGCTGGCTGTCACGAAGGCAATCGACGTCACTGGTGCGTGTCTGTGCATGAGTTATCGAATTGATACGGTGATTCTCATAGTGATGTTGTATGAGCAGCTCTTGATGTGGAATTCTCGGGAAATGAGCACCTCAAGTGGGACGAGAATGCGGAAAGATGCTCCAAGACACACCGCATTCACTCAAACAAGGTACGCCAACGCTGAAAACTCTTTGCCAAGATGCGGTACTGACCTATGCTCGAGGAACAGGCGACATTACTCACTCCTCCTTCGCCAGCCTCCGTGCTGACGTTAGCGCCCGGAAACTACAGCTATCCGTTCGTTTTTCAGCTCCCAAACAACTTGACACCATCGTTTGCTTTCAAGTCATGGTGTGTGGATGACATCAAGAACGTCCAAGTGATGGTCGACTACGAGATCTCATTGAACCTCGGACTCGAGGGTGATCTGAAGGCGAATGTCAAGTGGTCCGTACCTCTCAACCTTGAAGCACCAGCCTCCTCATATGCTCCTTCCATGGAAACAAAGCCTTTGACTGCTTCTACGACTCAAGTAGTTCGACCTATGGGTCTTTTTAGCCGAGGCAAGTGTGATGTCACATTGGAGATGGAGAAGGACGTTCACGACACCAAGTCGCCAATCCCAGTGCGTGTGACGGTGGAGAATGCGTCCAAGCAATCGCTGCAAGCAATTCACCTGGTTTTATATGAAGACGTGACGATCGATCGGTATCTCGCGGGAAAGAACCGCTTATGCCAGACGTCGCGAGTTGTGTGCGCTCGACGATTCAACCACAAAGAGATCAAGTCCAATGGAGCATTATCCTTGGCTCTCCCACTTCTCGCAAACGATCTCTACCGATTGAAACCTCTGCAGCCGACTATGCGCTCGCACTTTATCCATTCGCTAAGCTATCGTATTGGAGTCGAGTGTGCGCTCACAGCAAGTGGTCGAGCCAAAGTGAGCGCGCCAGTGCGCATTATCCAGGCAGCAAACGCAGACAACATGTCGGGAACCTTTGTATCTGTAGCATAAGTTAGTCCATTCGAACGAAGAATGGTAGGTTAATAAACAATAGATGCATTAGAGTCAAGATACCGTATCTTCGGATCATTTCCTAAGCGGTGTCGTATCTTAGATACGACACCGCTTAGGAAATGATCCGATTCGATTGGCGAAACGAACTGTTGTCTCGATTGAATCCAAACGGGTTTGACCCGCGTATCTGAGCCTGCGGGTCTAACCTACTGTACTCTTTTGATTGGACGAAAATAACCGCTATGTAACGTAATTTACGGTACAAGCGGTATTATACGGTCCGTAAACATCACAACCTTGGAGTTTACGGAAGCCTTCTGATTGGTCCGAATTAGAACACCACTCTTTTTACACCAATCAGTGACAGTATTCTCAGTTAGACTCGCACTTAATCGAACCGCCAGTAAACACACCACCTTCCGCGTTTACGGACCAAACGCACATGGCACAGGAGCATGGAGGATGGAGGCAAGTGGTGTGCTAGATATTGGCGTCTCTAGAGCGGATAGAGACGAACAAACGCCGTGAAACCGCGTCTCATGACTCAAAGGATGCGTCTATCGCCTCTCAAGGCGCCTCATCCCTTCACTCACAACGAAATTTGCCAGCTTTTCCACAAGCCTCCTCCTCACTTCTTACCAAATCAGCTTTCCCGACAACATGTCCACTCCAATCGACGAATACAAGCTCCTCACACCTCTTACGCTCGGTGACGACCTCGTGCTGAAGAACCGGGTGGTCTTTGGACCGCTCACGCGAGCGCGTGCCGATCGAGTGACTCGCGAGGCCTCGGAGCTGAACCAGCTCTACTACGAACAGCGCGCGGGTGCCGGTCTGATCATCACGGAAGCCACGTCTGTCTCCGAGCAGGCTCACGGCTGGTACGGCACGCCGGCATGCTACACGGAGGCCCATGCGGTCGCGTGGAAGCGCGTCGTGGACCGCGTGCATGCGCGTGGTGGCAAGATCTTCCTCCAGATGTGGCACATGGGTCGTCAGGGTCACTCGTCGTTCAATGCCAAGAAGGATCTGGTGTCTGCGTCGGCGATCGGTCTTCCGAAGGAAGGTCAGATCAAGGAGATTCGCGTCCGTGACGTCAATGGCGAGTACCAGTCGCCTGAAGTGCCCCGTCCGCTCGAGACCGAAGAGGTCGCTGGTGTCGTCGAGGACTTCCGCAAGGCGTCTGTGCTCGCAAAGAAGGCGGGCTTTGACGGTGTCGAGATCCATGGTGCCAATGGCTATCTCATTGACCAGTTCTTGCAGTCGTGTAGCAACAAGCGTACGGACAAGTACGGCGGTTCGTACGAAAACCGCGCGCGTTTCCTGTTGGAAGTGGTGGATGCTGTCAAGACTGTGTGGCCATCGCACCGCATTGGTGTGCGTCTCGCACCCAACGGCACGTTCGCTCAGATGGGTAGCGAGGACAACTACGAGATGTTCACGTACACGATGGCGCAGCTGAGCAAGCACAACCTCGCGTATCTCGCGGTGTTGGACGGTCCAGCCTTCGGTCAGCACAAGAAGTGTCGCCTCGTGACGATTCTTGACGCCAAGACGAACTTCAAGGGCCGTGTTATGGGCTGCAACAGCTACACCAAGGACATTGCTGAAGGCGCGATCCGCAGTGGTTGTGCCGATTTGATCGCGTTCGGTCGCTTGTTCGTGTCGAACCCGGATTTGGCTGAGCGCTTCCAGAACGACTGGCCAGTCGAGCCATTGGCTCCACCTTCGGTGTACTGGAACGGCGACCTCGGTGCCGAGGGCTACGTGACCTTCCCATCGTACAAGCCCTCGGAATCTGCGCCGTAGACAATTCCATAAAACCACGAAAACGGCGAAGATTTCAGGTACGCAGTGTGCATCGTGCTGCAGATTGTAGGAGTGATTAGCTACCGACACTTGAAGGCAAAATACACGTACGCTTTTACCGATTACTCCGATTTGACTTCTTCTTTCTAGGTAGTAGACATGGTCTTCTCATGCTAGGATGTCACCTCTGTCAAAGCGGACTCGCTGAATGGTCAGTTGTGGCCAGTTGTGCACAGCATTAGCAGCTCGAGTGTGAAGATTCTTGACGATCTTGCTGATGAAGGGCCTCAATCGTCAGACGAGGAGTAACGCAGGGCCACACCCAAGGTTACCAGCCAAGCATCGTCAGAAACTCCTTGTGTCCGTTGTAAGAATGATCTTGATTCATGGTCAAAGTACACAGCATGATAAGCAGCGGCAGTGCGATGGGCCTTAGCTACCTTGCTGATGTAGGGCATCTATCTTTTATCGTCAGATGAGAAGTGACGCAGGGACCCACACCAACGGCCCAGAAACCAAACAGACCTGAGTGAAGGGCATGTGAAACTCCTTGAGGCCGTTGTGAGAACGATCTTGACGTTTCACTCCACAAACGTCCAATGGGTTCAAAATGATATTCTCTGAATGATGAATCACTGCGATAAGTTCTCATATGAGGCCATCGGATGCAACCGAGTCGCTCGCGTGAGAGCAGCACCACTTTAAAACAAGCCAAATGCGACTCTTTCGTGCCCCTAGATCCGTTCGTGTGAGCCTCGAGAGCCCTAAAGGACTCTGTCCAGGAGATATGCTTGTGGGCTCGGTGGAAATCACGAACACAAAGAAGATCAAAGCGAGAGGTGGGTAACATTTTGCAGGGACAACCAGTGTTGTCATTGACATCTGTTGTGCGACTAGAGCTACTACTCCACATCTCAGCATCTGCACTTTCGATCACAATGCGACCAAAAAGCGAGCTTCCACAATCGAAAATGTACCTACATCGACACTTTGATGTCGCTAGAGTACGAATCCCTCTGTTTTGTTTTCATCTTTTGTGATCACCTAACGCAGAATGGATTATAGATCTCCATCTTCGAGCCTTCAACCGAAACATCCACGGTGGTATTGCCACCCGGCCAGCACGTGTTCCAGTTCAGTTATCGCTTGCCTGACTATCTCTACCCGTCGTCTGCTATTCGAAAAGACCCGAAGCTCCCCTCATCCGCATGGTACTCCCAGTCTATCAAGTACTCGGCCAAAGCTGAACTGATCCAGAAAACATCTTTCAAAGCCAATCTCGCAGCCACGGCTCCCTTCCAAGTTGAGCAGCGGCGACATCGAATTCAAAGAAAACAATGATGGTATACTGTCCTAATATACCCAGCGTCGTATTTCTTGTCTCTTCGCCGTTGACCCCCAGAGTGGGTACATAGACTATTGTGTACCCAGACTTATGGGTTCACTTCCAAATGATACTTGTGATCTCGCTTCTCAGTGCGATTATTCGATGGCGAGGACGTGCGATGGATTTATTTTCTCGAAGCGCTGCACTGAACGTGCACGTCAAGTATCGGAAGCTGTATGCGGGTGACATTCTCGTCGGGAGAGTGAAGGTGACTGTGAGAAGGACAATCAGAGCTCGCGGTATGTCCACCCTGCAACTTTATCAGAGGTTGTGGAAATGAATTCATTCGTACTAACTGTCCGTAGAGCTCTGTGTTGCGTTTACCGGGGAAGAGGGCTTGCAATGGGTTGTGAGTAGCACCAGATTGACTGATAAGCATTACAACCACCGATTGTATCACTCACCGTGATGAGGCTTCTCCCAGAGCCAGGGGAAGAGCGTGAGTTCATGCCAGGCGAGTACAGGTTCGCCTTCACGTTTCAGCTTCCCTCTACTCTCCCGGCATCGTTTGCATACTCAAGCTCGTCGGTTGGTATGCTGAGCCAGGCCGGCATCTTCACTCGTTATCGCATTCAAGCAAAACTTGTGCGAGGCATATTCAAATCCGATCTCAGGGATTTCAAGGATCTGTGGATCAAGCCGAGTCCAGAATCGCTTGCACTACTTGCTCGAGCGAAGCCAATTATGGCGTATTCGAATGAGCAAGTTCAATTGTTGAGACTCTTTAATCGTGGTCTCTGCTATGTACGTCTCGAGATGCGATCCAATGTGCTCGACGTCTTCTCAATTGTTCAGGTGACAGTCTTCATCGATAATGAGTCCCGACAGAAGCTCACAGATCTACGGGTAATTCTGTACGAGGACATCACAGTTGACTGTAACCGAGATTATAAGTGCATACGGGATTCACGTGCCAGGTGGGAGCTTGCAGTTGATCAATCCGTCATAAGCAGCATTATCAACGGCAAACCGATTGATTGTACTCACCCTACCAATCGCAACGCAGCGACCACCATTTCCAAGTATGAAGTCCCATTTTATACACTCGCTGAGATATCGCGTCGCCGTCGATGTCTCACTTGCGTGGAGTCCTCGCGTCAAAGTCGATGTTCCAGTGACGCTTGTTCGACGGTCATGTAGTGTAGCCATAGAACTTTAGCGGTATATTGACAGGGTGTTGTCCAAATAGCTATAGAGTACGCGTAAAACGACTCAATAGACTTCACAGAGAGAGAGAGATGAAGTGTAGCCATGTCTTCTCTTAAGTCCGTCCACAATGACAACCGTACGTAGTCGCGGGGACACCGTACGACCAACGTATTTGTGGTGGTGCACGAATACACCATTACTGAGATATCTAATGATGGATTCAGTCCCTCGGATCCCCTGTTCGTCAATTTCAGCTGCTCAGATCAAACACTGCTCAGGTGGAAGCCAGATGCTGACCTTATCCACAGAACCACCGTCGACGTAAATAGGTGATTGGACACATCCATTCTCGAGTGTTGAGAGCGCCATTGCCGATGTCTTCTCGATATGAAATTCAAACAGTGTGGCCGCTCCCAAGAATCTCGCCCTCGGTGACTCTTGCTGCAGCGCTTTGCGGTCGGGCCGACGACGCTGCTTTCAACGCCGCTATCGTCCAAGCGGTCAAGCGTCATGATGGTATGATGCACGTGAGCGCAGCGGTCTATTGCTTCTGCTGCTGCACAACGTTCTTTGTCCAAGATCATACGACGGCGGTGGCCTTGAGCATCATCAGTCTCGTCTTTTTGCTCCCGACTGCAACTCTATTACTTGCGTGCCACCTGCGAGACCCAGTTCTCCTCACAATCAAGACTTACGAGTTTTGGTTCACGACGCTGCTAAACGCTTCTGGCTTTGTCTGCATGTCACTTCTCTTCAGCGACTTGCGAATCCTCGCCTCGGTGGTGTGCTGCAGCTTCTGCCAGATCGCGTTCTTCTTTGACGGGAATCTCCATACTCGTCGATTCATTATCCGAGTATTTGCGTTGGCGTCGCCTCTGATTGGAATCGCTCTTGTCGCGGTAGCTATCCGATACACTCCTGGACTTCGACACACTAAGATCAATCTCGGTTATGGACACGAGGGCGATGCCGTCGATGCCGTCGTCCACTGCTTCACCACGATGACGATCTTCTTGGCGGTCAAAGTCATTCGCTCCAGGAGTTTGTTCCTTCGTTCCGATCGATCGATCGAGGCGATCAAATGCGATGTGTACAATCCAGTTTGTCATTTTGTCCTTGTGAGTCTCGGAACGGGTGAGGCTCAGATCCGCCAAACAAAAAGCCGTCAGAATCCTTCACAAATGGAGCTGACCCGGCAACTAACGAGCGACAAAACCTCCACACAACTCGAACTGATCAGGCAAGACACATCTATTGTCGTGGATGCTGACGACACACCTCTCGCACGCATTGGGATTCAAGAACAGAGTGTGTTAACTCCATGGGTCAACCCGGTCGGTATCATTGGTCTTGTCTGCTCGTCGACAGCATTCGCTTGGACCGTTTTCAATTCAAGTCGATCAGGTGAACCAACGCCGTCTCAGTTGATTCTTGCTGCGATCGGCGTTGGAGCCACGGTCATTTTCATCCTCATGTACCTGTTGCACTCGCCGTTACTAATGCTCAAGCGGCTTTTCCATTCGCTTGACGCGTGGTTCGTCTCGTGTCAGTTCTCAATTGTCACAATTGGGGCATGTGATGTGGTCATGTGGGACCGCCGTGCGTTGATGCTTCTTCCTCCTTGGCTGTGGTGCCATTGCATCATGATCGCAGACACATTCACGCCACTCACAAAGCGACGAGTTCGTTTTCGACGAGGCTTTATCAGTGCCGTTCTCGTGATGCTACTAACATATCCGATTGTATTGATCTACTGGGTCTTCTACTCGGACGCACCACGATTGCAGAACCGAGTACTCTTAAGCGTGCAACTATTCGGTAGTACGCTGCGAATGGAAGCCTACAGTCTGCTCATCAGTCGAGTGTGGACGGCGTGGCTCTGGATGGGTCGTTTTCTATGGCGTGAGCTGTTTCGTCCAGCAGATGCGTTCAAGCTGCTCAAGTTTCGGGTGCAGTACGACACCACATCAATTGCGTTGGGTTCCATTGGCCTCACATCGGTCCATCCTGTCGAGCGCAGGTGACACGACACTTTTTCACTGGAGCAATCAAGTGTCTACATCAGGTGAGCCCGCATATTTAATCGATTACTGTCTTGGCATGATATCCCACTCATTCACACAGTGGTTCCACGCTGCTTACGTGCTGGTGGCGTTCATCAGTGGCGATAACACTATGAATTCGATGTGTGCATGGTAAAACGAAGTTCTCCGGCTGGTGAGTTACCACGAGTTAGAGGCGCACAGAGTTCTCGACTCTGGTCTGGCTCCAAATCGTCCTGGAACACGTAAGATCCCGTTGCAATGGTCGTACTAACCACAACGACGATAGTTAATGGACTCTTTTCAATCGGTTCCCACAGCTGCCCTTACCTCATTCTGCCAAACAATCGAGGCGTCTTCACCACCACATCCAGTTTCGAGCCTTTGAGTGTTCCAAAATCGATCGAATAGGACTGATCACTCCAGTTTGGACTCGACGAGCTGTTTGATGTTCGCCCGGACGAAATCTCTTGGTTATCCGAGTTGATGAGCTTCCACTTGCAGTATGGACGCTGTTTTCCCAGGACTGGGACCTTCCGCAACTTCTGCGCGTCAAGAAGTCGAAATGTTGCGCTCTTCACTCTTTGGTCTTTCTCCAGTGGCGACGATCCATTCTTCATTTCCTTTGCATCACTCGGCCAGAGCTCACCTGTTTTCTCTATGGTCGCTGGGTGAGGTTCCCTTGCAGCGTCAGCTTTCAAAGACGGCTCACCTGATTCGAAGGAACTCTTCGTGTAGTCATGACGAAATCGCATTGTGGCTGATCGCTCTTGGATCTCATCTCGATGTGCCCAGAGGCAGTCACCCGACTCGTGAACAATACCACATTCGAGTTTCGAGATCTTAGACATCTTCTTGATATCGAACGTTGGATCATAGACAGTGAGAAGATCTCTCAATAGTGCAACAGTCTCGTCAGGTGATAGGCTTCGGTTCCTCTCCATGTCATGATATCCACCATTTGGAAGGTCCAAACCTTCGACGAGACCATGAACGTGAACTGTACGGTCAAGTTCTGTCGAGCAAGCTATCATTCGCGAAGCATATTGCGATATCAGAAACGATGTACTAAGCATTTTGCGCATGGAGCAACGCACCTGAGATGATTGTGTCGATTGCATTCTTGCCAAGCATGTCTGGAATCACACTTGCGAACAGCGACAAGCCGGTCTGTATGCGAACACCGTATTTTCCGAAGAACTCGTTGCCCACGGTGATCTGAATTGGATCGTGGAAGCATTTTCCAGACAATTGGCTACGAATCCTGAGCACAAACGTCGATGTGATGCCTCTATGTCCAGTGTGATGTTCGAGTGTCCATAGAGCGGGATAATCCATTTTATTACCGATTGACGCGACAACATTCACGATCGCTCGACCCGTTGAGTCAACTTTGCCTTCGACGCTCTGCAGCACCGCCACCATTCGCATCTCCATCTGGGACATTCGGTGGGACATCTCAGTAAAGTCAACACCTCCGTTGCCCCGGTCAGCCTGGTCGACTTCTTGGTAGTTCGCCTGTTTCCACCACTTCTTCTGCGTGAACCAGTCCATCTTCGGAGGCAAGAGCGTCTTGTATGCTGAATGAGAAGTCGGTGAAAGCCCGGCTGTTCTCGCGAGTGAAGCGGTATCTCTCTGCTCCGAAATCAGTTTATCGATCGGAATTCGTCGACCCAGTCGCGTAACAGCATACCGCGTGATCCATAAGCCTCGATAGCTGTCCAGCACCTTTTCCAGATTCAGAATGTACCAGATCAGCTGCTGCCAAGCCGTGTCTTCGCTTGCCGCGTATGCTTCAATTGCCAAAATGTTCGGCAAGCCGTTCGTTCCGTCGAGCTCGTCACAAAAGCGTCGTACTCGCGCTGTGTAGACACCTTCGACGACTGACTCAAAAGAATCCCGTGTGAACACACGATCGGTGGAGAACTGACTAGAGTAGCTGGCCACACCAAACTTCTCATACAATTCTTCTGGTAGAAACGAATGAAAATCATACTCCCAGCAGACGCGATGGGGCAAAGTCGCATTGCGTTCGGCCTTCTCTTGAGGTGTTACCTCACTTGGAACACACTTTCTCCAGTATAGAGGGACCATCACATCAGAATCCCACTCGAGATCACCGCCACCTGCTGGGTATCCTAACTGGAAGTGATACAATAGCAGCTTAAGCTGAAGCATCAACTGATCGCTCCGCACGTCATGCCACAGCTCCAAGTGAGCAATCAGGTCGTGCGGCACGCGGCCTTCTTCTCGAACGGCGGCGTGGAGTTCTCGCATCCGAGGCGACAACGGACTGGATAGCTGCGGATCCCCCAGCGTGTGGTTGACCACTTATCGGATGAACTCGATCACCATGTGTGGCGAAAGGAAAATAATTTTGGCGAGATGGTCGCTCTCATCGTCAAACCACAATACGTCGCCGAGGTCATGCAGCACGCGAAGGGCAGCAAAAACCTCTGGCTTTGAGAGCTGTGCAAAGTCTTCAGTGCTCTGGATGAGATGGTGGGCCTCGTCGATAGTGACAAAGCTGGCCGTGATGCGAGAGCCGACATCGTCGTTTGTAAGCGCGAGGTTGACTGAGTCCTGGATGAACGTACTCAACTTCATGTACTTTTTTGGCATCGTGAACGCGGTCCCGCTTGTGACAATCAGTTTTGCAATTGTCGTCGCACGTCTACCATCCCAGAGATGTCTGCACTACTTGTCACGACGAGCTCCTTGCACAGAATACACGGACGTAGGCTCAGGAGGCCTTGCAGGTTTTGAATATGGTCTTCAATGGCTGTCGCTGGAGTGTTATCCCCACTTTCGTCTCGCTCTTGCTCGAGGGCGTTAATCTCTCGCTCAATACTTTGCTTAGTCAGGTCTTCTTCTCGTTTGACGCGTGCTATCAAGTCAGCTTCGATTGTCTTGATAATACTAGCATCTTTACCGATTTGATCGGCCTTCGTGCCGACAAAGACAAACTCGGACTCTGGTTGTCGAGCACTGATGGCGCGAATCCAGAGGTAAACATTGTGTCTCACGAAGTTGTCCATTTGCGCGCTGTACTTTCCAGGCTTACGAATGCCCGCAATTTCGAGAGCTTCCGCGTATGCTTTTAGATTGACGCAAACCAAGTAGGTGGTGCGTTTCGAATAGAATAAACTGTGAGCGGATCGATACTCGTCTTGCCCAGCGAAATCCCAAATTGTCACAGAGTATCTTTCACGAGTAGAAGAACCACACTCAAACGTCCACGGAACAGATCGATTCCCATTGTGCGAATGTCTTCGTCTTCCAGTGTCGCTCTCTGAGTTGTCAAGCTCTTGATGAGACTCGTCTTGCCCCACTTGCTTGGTCCGACAACACAGAGCTTCTTGCGATATGTAACAGATGGAACATGGCCACTTTCTCCCGAGGGAATTGATTCAACTGAAGTAATTGAGCTGAAGAACGCTTGAATATCCAGTTCGCCGCGTTCAAACACCTCGATGGGTAATGCTGTGAGATTCTGCACTCCCAGTTCTCGCTGTTTCGTCCATCCACAAACGGCTGCGATGAGCGAGGCCATGAGTAACGAGCTTGATTGGCGACCGCTCTCACTGCGCTTCGCTGCTTCTTGCTTTGCCATCTCATGGTCACTTTCGGACCAAGTGGCACCGTGTGTCATCAGAAAATAAGCAAAGTTGAGGCGATCCTCATTGCTCTCACTCTTCTTTGAGTCACCTAGGACCAACGCCATCAATGGGTGTCGGCCATTCTAGAAAGATGTTAGTATGTATGGCAATTCCAAGTCATTCCTTGCTCTTACCTGGTCCAAGGCTTGAATATTAGCTCCTTTCTGAATGAGCAGTCTTCCTGCCTCGAAGGTGACTCGCTGAGCAGAGAAGTGGAGCGGTGTTTGCCCGTACTGCATTCAGGAGAGGCAACCGAATCAGTCAGTATAAACAAAATCGAAACAAAACCGACGGAAACTAGTACCTTGTTGGGAAGTATCACACACCTTTGTGGTTGCGCTCGCTGCAGTTCCCTTCGATAGGAGAACCTTGGCTACATCGACGCTGTTTTTATTTGCAGCGGCGTGAAGAGGCTTCCAGCCATGCTTTTACGAAGCGCATCAACACTGTGAGTGGCCTTAATGGAGTCTGACCAACGCATTCCTCCTTACCTCGCTCTCTGACTCCGCTGAGGCCCCCTTTGCGAGGAGCTGCTTCGCAACAGCAACACTATTGCGACTAGCGGCGACGTGGAGTGGGGTCCACCCGCCCTACAAAGAGGTACGGCGGTCATGATAGGTGGTTCAATTGTTACTTGAACAGCGTACTTACTTCGTCTGGGCAGTCCGCAGAGGCTCCTGCAGCGAGAAGGATCTTTGCCACTCCACCATAGTTCTTGTTCGCTGCAATATGCAGAGGTCGCCATCCTCCCTGACCATAACACTGGGTCAGAACAGTACATGTATTCATGCCTAGTAATAGATCTCACCTTTAGTGCAGTCTCCAATGATGCGCCGCTGGATATGAGGACCTTGATCGTGTTGACGCTGTTATTCTGGACAGCAATGTGCAGAGGCAGTCTTCCCAACTTCTCTTTCGTCAGCATGATGCCTGCTATCAATCATTCACCAACAGAACTCATACCTCATCTGCCGCATCTAACGAGGCGCCTTTCGAGGCCAGTAGCTTGGCCACGCGTGAATTGTTCTTACTGGCCGCCACATGTAGTGCTCGCCAACCACCCTAGAGACACCGAGTGTGCCCTCAGTCAGAAGGAACCAGCGTCACAGCCACCAGTATCGCTTACCTTGATCTCCGCGCTGATTACCGCTCCTTTAGCCAGTAAGAGTTTCGCTACTGCGACGCTATCACTCTCAGCAGCCACATACAATGCACTCCGTCCGTCCTGTCACAGTGTATTCGTCATGAGGACTGCTGAGCAAGCATCCTCCGGGATATACATACCAATGCCGCAGTGTTGACGTCCCCACCTGCTTTCAAGATTGCCTCGACTTGGGCGCGATCGTCCGCTTTCACAGCCGCGTGGAGCTCGGTAAGAGCACCAGTACTCATCGCCCGCTGTCGCTTTGTCCATCCAAAACAGGACTCCCAGGAGCGACGACTGGTCGTGTCCGCAACTTCCGGACACTTGCGTCTCCTTCGGTTTCACGCATCGATCTCATCAGCATTGTTCCTCTATTGAATCACCCGTCCTGTGTACATACTTATCTACTCTTCAGTCTATGTCGTTCATCTCAAGGCTCCATCCAGTAGCTCAGCCACTACGAGTGTATGGACGCACGTGAGCGGTGAGTCGAGCAGCCATGCCCTCGAATGGTACCAGTGTGTGAGTATCTTACGTGTGGACCTTGCGTCTCAATCACAGCCGCGTTACGCAGATTCTGTGCTCCAAACACTTGGATTGTCGTCGTATTAGTCGATTGATTCCCAGAGACGTGAGGAACTGAGGCATTTCGAGCAGACTTCTATATGACACAACAAGACCTACAGTTAGGACTACACTGAGCATACCTGTCAATCTTCTAGGACAGACCTTTCCAATACGATTGATTGAGATGAGCTTGGATACGATCAATTCAGCGACACTCGTGCTGTTTGCGGCTGTAGCGACCAGAAGCGGCGTCATCCCTTGCTACATATACACAAATCAGCCTTGCATACAATAGACGCTCACACCACGGTCCTTCCTTACGCTGTCTGTGGCATCAAGGGGAGCTCTAGCGTTCAGAAGCAATTTGGCGACACAATCCGACTTGGCACTTGCAGCAATATGTAGCGATTGGTGTCCTTCCTGTTCACAAATATGGCTTTGATCAGCATAGCACCCGTCACAATAAGCTTTTCAAGTGTTGCTGACCTTGTTGGCTGAAGTCAGCGAAGCTTTTCTTGCTAGCAGCAGCTTCGCCACACCCTCTCGATTCTCGCTCGCTGCAACATGAAGCGCTCCATTGCCATCCTGTTCATAGGGTTTCATCTATCATTGGGAAGCCATTGCGCGGAAATGCAGTACTCGCTTACGTTGTCAAGGATGTCGCAGGATGCGCCTCGCGCGAGTAATACTTTCGCAACGCTGCACAAGTCTTTCTCTGCGGCGAAATGCAGCCCAGGTCGGCCATCGTGTCTCCACGCTCGTGTGAGTATTAGTCATATATACCATCGTCACGTCCACATACCTGATTCACAGCGTTGACGGACGCCCCGCGAGCAATCAAGAGCCGTACTAAACTCACGTGACCACCTTTCACAGCTTCGTGAAGGGGAGTACCACCTTGCTAGGACAATCGATTAAAATTCTGGTTGTGTTCTGGAGTTGGACGCCATAGAGTACTTACGTTGTCCGTGGCATCCACCGTGGCTCCACGCGCCAGAAGCAACTTTGCTGTTCGTCCTGCTCGATACGCCGCAGCGTAGTGTAAAAGGCTTCGTCCGGCCTATGAACGAGTCGATAGTACAGCACAGCATTGAATGCAAAGAAGCTAGGCATCATCTACCCCATCGGCAATGTCGACATCCGCCTTGCTTGACTTGGCCAATAGCCGCTTGACGACTGCCACGCCGTCGCTCGCTGCTGCGTAATGGAGTGCCAGACGCCCTTCCTAAAGATTGTCATACCAATCGAGTTGAGGAGAAGGAAACAATTGCCCTCGCACAATGAGACAGACGAACCTTGTCGACTGCATCGACCGACGCTCCTTTCGAGAGTAACAAGTCCACTAAATGGGCCCCTCTTCGCTGAGCAACGATCTGCAACGCGCTCTGGCCTTGCTGTCCCATCCACAACCACAAGTCGTTGAGACAACCGACCAGATATACGAGCAACCAAGCGACTTACGAATTCCATGGCGTCAATGAACGCGCCTTTCGTCAGCAACAGCTTGACGACCTTGACACGATCCATCCTCACAGCGAAATGCAGCGCATTCCACCCATTCGGCTAATCAATTGAAGTTACTGAGACACTGTCCATCGCTGTGGCTTTGTGGTCATCGTACCAAAATGGGAGCGTCAATGTCGGCGCCGGCCGCCAACGCCGCGTTCACCTTGGCGCAACTGCCCACGCGCACCGCCGTCAGCAGCAGCGCCGAGCGATCCATGAGAAACGAGTATCGACACTTCGTCAGCGCTTCGACTCACACGACACGTCGCTGCTCAAGCGCCGTGCTCATACCGCACATGGACAGCAAGCGATCCGTTTCATCGCGACGAGCCATTTTTGCCACCTCAACATGTCAAGCGAATCACAGGAATTCGTTTTCCAAGGTGGCTATACACAGCATCAAATGTCGCATTAGATTTATTTAGCATATCGGTATAGAAGGGGTTATATCATATAAGAGTAATCGGGGCGCTCTGAGCCGAGAACACGAGGGAAATCCGACATTGAAACCTCTCGTTCACTCATGACCAGCAGGCTCATGGCACGTCTCTGGTTATTTTAAAATGCGCATTCAATCAGCCACTTGGTGCCTCAGGTGCCGTCGTTGATGTTCTCACCTCGAGGGTTGAAGTACCTAGTTGAACTCTCTGCTCGCAAGGATACCTACATGCGTATCTGTGCAGCCATGATGACGTCGATGCATCGATGACTGGGACTTCCCGCAGGCCTTGATGAGAATGGAACGTCATCCCGTGCTCAGACTGGTTGTCATATTCAGACCAGTGCCGTTTACATCAGCAGAGGGGAAAGAAGGCGGTTCGCGTCGACGTTTTAACGGAGACCGTGATGAGGGAGATTCGGATCTGATCCCATCAGTTGTGGTGTCACACTGCAAGTTGGTTCACGGACGCTGACGACGCACACTTGAGTTCGACCAGTCCAGTCCAGTCCAGTCCAGTCCAGTCCAGTCCAGTCCATCCATCCATCCAGCTGATTGCTTGGACCAACTGGTCTCTTTCGCAGCCAACGAGCAATCATCATCAGCAGCCTTGAACTTGGACACGGTGGACGCTCTCTCTCTTGTCCGGCTGCTTCGACTGAAGCGGCCCGCCCGCCTTTCTGGACACGATGAGTCCTGGCCACGCCATTGGTCTGGTCGCTGGCATGCAGCATCGAGAGTGAGCTGCAGGGGTTGCATTGCGACCCAACAACTAACGCTCGAACTCGATGACCACATTATGGGAGTGAACCCACTTGCCCTCTTCTGATTGGCTAATAATCAACATCCGAGCCATTCCGTGTTGATGGTGATGACGTTGGTTGGACACTTGCCCTACCCCGCTTCGTGGTGCTACCGCTCCTTCAGTCGCGCATAACC
Organism: Pythium oligandrum; assembly: GCA_020085045.1. Taxonomy (NCBI): domain Eukaryota; phylum Oomycota; class Peronosporomycetes; order Pythiales; family Pythiaceae; genus Pythium; species Pythium oligandrum. Next base: position 2,724,443 of record JAHRIK010000002.1, read on the forward strand.
GGGCCAGAAAGATCGTTTCCGGCCTCGGTTGTCGACGCTTCAAGGCATTTTGATGACGCGCCGACGTCATTTTGTCGATGGGAGCACCGTTTTTCGTAATTAATGGATTCTTTCGTGGCTATGTAAGGAGATACGTGTCTGGTTTAGCGTCTATTTACGAAATTCCGCGAATCCGCCAACCGAGGTGCTGTCCTTCCGCCGCTCTGATGTCATTCCTCTTCTTCCGACGCAGGCGAATATTGACGTTTAGAAAAGAACCCCCATGGAGGCACTGGGACGTACAGGCAGCGAAGTATCGATGACGGCCTTTGACGGCTTCCGCGCGACCACCGAGTGGAAGGAATGGGACTTTGACTATCTCAACAACCTCGAGCTCGACCTCGGCCTCGACTCGTTCTTGATGGCGAATGACTTTATTGAGCCACTGGGTGCGACCACGTCGGCGCCGGTGATGAACATGGCCGCTGTGCCTGCGCAGGACGTGACGTCGGCCATGTCCACGCCAGTCTCGCCGCCAGTGTTTGATGACCTGATGGAGACCAGTTGCTCGAGTGAGTCAGAGATGTCAAGCATTGCGGATGATGAGCTCCTCGCCATGGCCTCGCTACCAAAGCGATCGCGCAAGCGCAAGATCCCACAGACGTACCCAACTGCTCGTGCGCTCGCGGATGCCAAGCCAGTGGTGACCCCAAAGGCCGCGAATGACAAGAAGATCAAGATGACGGCGGCTCAACAGAAAGCCATGAAGAAGCGCGAAGTTGCCCCTTTGAGTGCAGAAGCTGAACGTCTCTACCGTCGGCGATATGACATTCTGCATGAGATCTTGGAGGCGTGGAATACCGGTGGCATTGAAGACATGGAGGAAATCGCCGATGATGTGTACGACGAAGATGTGACCTTGATCAGCCCAGACTACAGTGAAGGATTGAAGGGTGCCAAGGCTCTGATGCACCACTGGGGCTTGCTCTTGGATTCGTTCCCGGATGGCATCATGGAAGAGTACAACATCGAGCGTGACGACCCTGAAGGACAGAAGATGAACGTGTCGTGGATCTTCAGTGGTACGCAGATCTTCCCATTCTTTGGTGTCGAGCCGCGTCATGAGAAGGTCACGATCCGTGGTCAGTCGTTTTTCACTTTCAAGGGTGAGAAGATCAGTCAGATGGTGCTCTCGTGGAACTACCGTGAGGCCATGATGAAGCTCATGGGGCTCAAGGCGCCAAGCGAGGACACCCCACGACGATAAGCGTTTTGTGGTTGATTTTGTACCAGTAGTTGTTCGGCGTAGTCCCGAGTTAGTAAGGTGCCGAGTGGCTGTAGAGTGATACGAACCGAATAATGCGAGCATAGAGAGCCGCGAGGATCCTAACAATGATTTATTTCGCAAATCAAACCGTTTGAAGTACGTAGATGCGTCCTGGAATGGGCTCGCCACTCTCTTTGCGCACTGTGATGGCTTCACTGAGACGGACAGTGAAGCCATGTTGGGCCGCCAAAGAGGTGATGTAGTTTTCCGAGTGCTTGAAACGCCCTGATGAAGCGAGCCGAAAGCCTTCCTGGTCAACCAGAACCTCGACGGAGAAGGCAAACCAAGCGCCTGGCTTGAGCTTCTGGGCGACCAGCGGATAAATAGCGTCAAGTGAGCCGACATAGATCCACACGTCAGCTGAAATCACGAGATCGAGTGAGTTATCAGGCTGGGCTTCAAGAAAGGGGGCAATATCTGCGGCTGTGATAGAGGGATGTGGTATCAGACTGAGTAATCGAGAGTCTCGACTTCATGCAATCATATCACGTACTCTCGAGTTCGTCATAGTGTCCGGATTGTCTGGTCTTGTCGATCATGAGGGGTGACAAGTCGATCTAACAAGTGTAACACAGTAAAGAAGGTGAATTGACACGTGATCAACACAAAACCGAAGTGCAAACGATGACGTACCCCGACAATGTGCGACGAAAATGGACGCAGAAGCCGGCCACAGAGCCCAGTGCCGCAACCAAGGTCGACAACCTTGAAATCGGTGTGCTCATTTCGGCTCGAAAGAGCCCCATCACGCTGTAGCGCATCCACTAACTGCCACGGCACTCGATACTCGAGGTGATTCACGAGCTTGTCTTCGAAAGTCTCGGCAAGATCATCGAAGACTTGTTGAACATAGTCTGGTGCAGCGGTTTCAGCCTCACCCCGCAGTGTAGCGAGAGAATGAGCCGCACGAACATGCTCTGGATGCTGCGAAACGATCGATTCGTATCCAGCTAGGACAAGCTTTGGCTCCTCTGGGTAGAGCACCGTGCTACGCAAGACCACGTGCGTTAGTTCTCCACGCGTACCTGCTCTCGTATGACTTTGGCTTACCGGAGTACGGTGTGCGCCACAGCGTCTTGGTCATTGGTCTCGACAACGCGCAGCATATGCGAGACAGCGAAATAAATCTCCCCCAGCGTTTGAAGGATGATCGCAAGGTTGAAATTGGACTTGGTGCAGTCGCTGCAACGACTGAGCACTTGCATAAACTGCTTGGCGGCAGTGACAAAATCACCGTTCTCGAACGTCTCCAGTGCGTTGGTGCGAAGAGTGATGAGCGTCTCGTTCTCGGCATCGAGTGGTGAGAGCTCGGACGAAATCGACGGCCAGCTAGTTACCTTTGGTGAGCTATGCACCGCCTCAACAAATTCCTTGAGCTCACGCGCTACTTCAGACGGCCCGTGACCGAGTTGTTGCGCTTTCCAGTCGACCAGAAAGCACGTTGGGAGGTGGGTCGCTCCCAGTTTTCGGCATAAATCGCGAAATGTCCTACAGATATCAACACAATACCACTCAGATATTAGGATATAACCCCATATAACCAACAATATACGCAACATACGTCTCGTCGACTAAAATGAGTCCGTCCTCAGTGGGAATCGAGTCCAAACCTCGTCGCGAAAGGTGAATCACCTCCATCACACCTCCCTCTACGGCCGCCAAACGTCGCAATACCGGCAAAACGACCGCATCAATGGGTTCATACCACTCTGCAGACAGATACACCACCGAATTCGACCGTGTGGCTCCATTCTCCTCTCCAATGGCCTCACAAAGCGCCGCGAACGCCGTCTTGGTCTCCATCATCATTGACACTCTCCTTCGATTCCTCCGAGTGCGAACTTAACGACGCCATGTCAGAGTGATGGTCATCCTCGACGTCGAACTTAGCGACACGCTTGACATGCAAGCAGTGGTTTATAATCCGTATCAAGTGTTTTAAACACCGCACTCACAGGCGGTGGCTCACAGGGGATTGGAGGAAGCAAGCGCCTGAAGACCGCAAGCAAGCATCATGGGCGCGACGCCAAGCAAAGCTCCGCGCGACGGCCAGTGCGCCGCGCATGCGTACCCCGTGCTGGCCACGAGTGCCGTGCCGGTAAGTCGTTCGCGTGCTCGTTTCTCCGGCTCGAAACGGCCAAAATCTTGCGATCCAATGGGCTGGAATTCTAATGCAACGTGTGTGGCAATCTAGGAGGACATGCCCGTCTTCATGCAGCAGGTGGAGGAGATTGAGCGCGAACGCGCTCGTCTGCCGAACCCAGGCCTCTACGAGAACGCCACCAACGAGCTCAAGGGCCCCGTGTCGCCTGACGCGTTCGACGGCTTCCGGTTCGACTTTACGCGCATCCTGGGCCAGCGCTTCTCGACGTCGCACTCGATCCTGCTCGGCACGCCCATGATCCCCGGCGGACTCTACCAGTTTGGCGCGAACGTCGTCATGGGCGACGCCATGGACCCATCGACCTTCCTCATGAGCAAGGTCACGCCGGATGGTTACGTCGATGCGCGATGGAACCAGCGCTTGACGCAGCGATGGAAGATGCGCGTCAAGTCGCAGTTGAAGGCCGAGGAGCACGGCAGCCAAGTGCTCGCCGACTTTGACTACGCCGGCGATGACTTTACGTGGAACATGAAGCTCTCGAACGGTCCGTTGCTGGGCGTCTCGTACTTTCAGAGCATCACACAGCACCTTGCCCTCGGTGGTGAAGGCTACTACCACGGCAAGCACCGCAAGGTGATCGCCGCGTACTGTGGCAAGTACTCGACCCCCGAGTGGGTGGGCACGGCCACGGTCGGCGCCATGGGCACGCTCCAGTTGCAGTACCTGCGAAAAGTGGGCAACCGCATGCGATATGCCTCGGAACTCGTGTACAACCACATGTCGGGCGAGTCGCAGACGACGGTCGGTATCGAAGTGGACCTCAACCAGACGCACATTGTGTCGAGCATTGACCAAACGGGTCGTGTGGCGACCAGTGTGGAGACCCGTGTGCTCCCTAACTTCATGCTGACGCTGTCGGCCGAAGCTTTCCCGGCCAAGGACGACTTCAAGTTTGGTTACGGCGCACAGATCACGTTCTAGAGGCAGGCAGTCCTGCATGACAACCCACAATAGCCATTTTTTTCCAAACTTGCTTGTATTCGATTCACTGCTATCGTCGACTACGTGGAAGAACGAGGTCTTGGTCTTAGAATGGCCACTCGGGGGCGGCACCACCCGACGTGTTCTGCGAGTTCTTGCCGCGGCCACCTTGGTTCCAGTTGTCCGAGCCGCCGTTGCCGGCACCCTCGACGATTCTGACCACAGACACAACACACAGTGAGCATCCTGTATGTGTACAGCACTCGTGACATCCATTCTGTACTTACGGAGAGCCCTCGAGGGCCAGGTTGAACCCATAGAGACGAGGAAGCGAGTAGATGAGCAACTCCTTGAGCACACGGGTCTCACCAGCGTTCAACGAGACCTTCTCTTCGACTTCGGCGTGCGACGAGTTGGTCGTCACGACGTTGATTTCCGTGTTTGGGTGGCCATCAGGACCCGTCACGCGCTTGATGTCGAGCAACGAACGACGCGCCTTCTCCGCCGCATCCTTCGAGTTCATGTTGGGCGAGTGCGTGAGCGTCACCTCCGCGAGCTTGGCGTCGAGCACTTCGAGCACGAGACCAACTTCGGTTGGACTGAGCGAGAAGAACTGGTCATGAGCACGACTCTCGTCAGTCAAGTGTCCATTACGCCATGAGTGAAGTGACGACGCACCACTTTGTCGTTGTACGAGTACGACTTGGACTTGGAGTTCTCGGCAGCATGGGCCCACGAGAGCATGACCGAGCCCTATCAACAAGCAGCGTTATTAGCATCCTTACACCACAAACGCTTTAGTTTCAACGCACCGAACGCTTGGTCTTGAGGTACTCACGACCTGGAACCGACGCATACACTGGGGCAACCGGCTGGGCCTTAAGGATCCACGCATCAGGCAATAATATAGCACTAAGTACGCATTCAATACACCATCATGAGAGGCTGTAGTGTACCTGGAAGGCCGACTCGGTGCCGTACTTGGTGAAGCTTGGGTAGGTGCGCTCTACACACCGCGTACTTCGTCAGTTTCGCGCGCTTTTTCGCCGCAACAACGACAGTAGGACCTACTGTTCGTGGAGAAGGCACAGGCCTGCACCGCCGCCGGCTGCAACGGCGTCCGCAGCGCACGCAGCGTCGACACACTTCGCATGAGCACCATGAGCACCAACGTATCCTCCTGGGCCAGAAAAGTGAACTACTGGGGGCCAGTATTCGGTTACTCTCCTCCAAAGTACGATTAAGGACTACCGTATTTTACATTCTTTTTTATTATGTCGGCGGTAGTACGTCGATCTTGAAACGACGCCGATGGGCTCAGAAGATGCCATCGTCGTCCTGCGTCTTCAGCTCGCTTTGTGGAGCGTCATGGTGTATCTCAGCTGTGCCGTTGGCTCGTTTGTCAAGACCAGCGAGTTCTCGTCCGATGGCGTGCAAGTGCATCGTCAAATGGGTGCACTCAATGCCGAAGTGACCTGTGCGCGGTACAATCACAATGGTACGGTTTAGAACGAGTATCTTGAAGTCTGAATTGTTCATGGACTGAGAACACTTGTGCATAGGCAAGATCCTGGCGAGTTGCAGTGTCGATGGAGGGATTTGCTTGGACGTGGCGGCTTCTGGGGAGCTGTTATCGCGCTTCTTCTCGCCAGCCAAGACGCCTACCGAGCGGGTATGTTGCCTAGTTATGCTTGTGCAGATCACTTTCTCACTGTTGCTGGATCCCTTGTAGCGGCTGAACGCTGTGAACTTCAGCAGTGGCTCGCGATTCCTCGCGTCTGGGGGCAACGACGGCTGTGTTCGTGTCTGGGATTTGAAAACCCAGGACGTCACGCAGACGTACAGTGTCAGCGCCAGTGCCGTCACTTCTGTCGCGTTCAGCGGATACAAAGACGACTTTATCGTCGCAGGCAGTGCCTCGTACGTGTTGCCGCTCATTATTTATGCGAGCTTGATGCTAATCGACGCTTATATGTGCGCGACAGTGGCGCAATCTCGGTCTGTGATGTGCAATCCACTGAGAACATCGGGTTCCTGTCGGTCGATTCAAAGTTTGACGTCGCCAGTGTCACCTCTGTCCTCGCTTCTCCGCATCCGTACGCTCGACAGATCGTAGGATCGACGTACAGCGATGGCTCGGTCCGCGTTTGGGATCTTCACACTGGCCAGCTCACCGCCGAGTTCGCTAGTCATCACGAGGCCGCCGCCACGAGTCTCGCGATCTCACCCGTCAGCAAGGTCCTTCTCGCCACTGGTGGCTACGATAGACGCGTTCTCTTCTTTGATACATTACAGCGCAAGTGCGTCTTGAATTGAACTCTACTCGTCTGTTCGTCAACCAGATACTAACTCTTTATTGTGTGGCTAGGGAGCTACGATCGATGGACTTTGAACACCCGGTCTCGGCATTAGCCCTGTGTGCAGACGGCAAAACACTGGCTGTGGGCACCGTTGCGGGTACCATCCTCGTGTATGACCTGCGAGGCGTGATCTCGCCGTTGGCAACCGTCCATGCGCACGATGGAGGACCAACTGCGATCAACTCGTTGCACTTTGCCGCACCAACCGCAGATGCAACAAGTGCTTTCTCGAATACAGCAGTGTTTCCGCAGGGTCAACCAGTGATATCGACAGAACGAAGAGGATCCAGTATCAATGGTATGATGAATCCGCCGTCCCCAACAAACCAAGAGGTGATGGCGCGAAAACTTCAAGCACTTGGACTCAGCGAAGCATCGTCACCCACCAAACCCGAGTCATATTACCAGCAACAACCATCAACGCCAGGTCTGACGATAAACACACAGATTCCATATGAGCCACCGTCGACACAGATGAAGCTTGAGGAACGCCGCATGTCAGAACCCTCTCTGCTTTCGATGCTGGCGGAGTCTCCACGTCATCAGAATCGAGCACAGAGCACCGTACGTCCTTCTATTGTGTTTGAACGGTTGACACAGTTGTTGACGGGATGGATGCGTGTCATAGGTACATGACTCGAACCCAGTAGCTTTGCCACTCGTATCACCAACAAATGAGCATGCAGCATCCCCTGATGCAGTTTTTCCCCCACCGACACCCTCCACAACTACTGCCGACCGCAACGAGCTGCAGCATCAGCTGCAGCAACTGCGAATGGAAATGGAACAACAGTGGCAACAACAGCAGAAGCGATTTGATGCATTTAGTCAAATGATGCTGACCAAATATGACACTCTGGTCGACGAAAACCGCGGTTTACGACGAGAAAATGACACTTTGCGAGATTATTTAAACAGTAGGCGGTGAATAGAGCTAATACAACTTGTCTCCATCATGCCCAAGCTCGTCGCCTTCGGACTGCGTCCACTTGATGAAGCAGTGGGTCGTCTTCGTGGAACATGGCTGGCTGGGTTTCTAGAATCCATTCGACCACGTCGAGATGACCGCTTCCAAGCGCCTTGTCCAGTCCTCTTCGAGTGATCCTCACGTTTTTAGTTCGTGTAATCCACCTGAAACATTCTACCTGGCCGTGATGCCCAGCAATTTCTGCTAGCAAATCCCACTTTGCATCCCAAGTTCCGGACTCAGACACCCATTCAAGGGCTTCCCAATGTCCATACATCGCACACGTCTCGGTCAAATCACGCCAAACGAGCAGACATGCACTGACTTCCATCGCTTTTTCAGTCATCCACCGCTGGATAAACCGCAAAACGTCGACATGACCAAACCGAGCAGCTGTCCAAGCCATAGTGCGCAAGCAGTTGCTGGTGCGAAGTTCTGGAAAGCGTTCATTCTCGACTTGTACGAGCAACCACCGAAGAAAATCGAGCTTCTTATACTTTGCTGCCCATTGTACCACGCGTGTCGTCATTAAATGCGGTGCTTGTTGGACATACCATTGGATAATCGGTGCATGTCCCGAGTAAATCACCAACGCACGTAGATGCGCTGTCTTGAACACGTGTGGGTGGGTGATCGTTGCCAGTGCCTTCAAGACATCGAACGAGCGTGTTTGAATCGCCCATAGAGGAAGCCAAGGGAAGCGCATACAGACGGAGGTGGGCAGTGCGAGGATGAGTCGACGTAATACGCTTTGTAGACGATCTCGTGGCTGATTCGACGCAAGACTCCACTGGTATGGTCGTTTGTGACTCTTTTCTTCGTTCAGCATCCCCAAAGCGTCGTCATTCTCCTCGTAGTATCGCTCCATTGCCGCGACGAACTGAAAATCGTCCATGTTCATGAGAGGAACCACGTAGTCTGCTGCGTTACGAAGAAGCCACTCAACAGCCTCAAAGCACCCAGTTGCAGTGAGATAGACGAGATCAAACGCGTAGTTGGCAACAGGCGTCGCCGCCACACCGGTGATGGAGGCACGACGTGTAGCCACGCTGTGCAAATACGCGAGGATTTCCACTCGGTTGTGCATGGCAGCTCGACGGACAACATCAAAGCCCCAGAGTCCACGCTCATCAACCAGCCAGTGCATGAGCTCCAGGTTCCCACTGCAAGCAGCACGAGAGACGATATAATCAACGTCAACAACTCGAGCTTCCACCCGGTCAATGATCCAGCGGACAATCTCGAAATGACCACTTCCTGCGGCATCGGCTAGTGCTCGTGCAGTGAGTTCAAGGCCATGAAAGTCGCTATAGTATCGAACGACGTCGAAATGACCGCCGAAAGCAGCTTGAGCGAGTGGATCGTTCCATCCATAGCCTTTTCGTGTCGTCGGGTAATAGATATCAAGCCATCGAACGACCTCAAGATGACCATTACCAGCCGCTCCGAGGTGTGCACCGCTATCACAGCCTTCTGTACGATACGCATGGAGCCACTGCACGACATCCAAGTGCCCTTGACTCGCCGCCATCGTCATCGCAGCGGACGTGCACCCTTCGTGTCGATGTTCGTGAAGCCACTGGACGATCTCCAGATGTCCGTGCTCAGCCGCTTGATCCATTGCGTCCGTCGTGCACGTCACAGTGGCAAACTCGTCCTTGTGAAACTCTTCTAACAGCTCGAGATTGCCCTGCGCAGCTGCCCAGTCCATCAACGGATAGCGATGCTTGAGACTTCGAGCGCGTTTCTTCGGTAATAATCCATGCGTCGACGACAGACAATAGCTCGTGAACGAGCGTCGACGAGGCAGATACACGTTCCACGCGATGTGTCCGAGCTTGTTCTCTTCATCTAAACGTAGCAAGTATCGTATCTTCACTCGTGCCGTGACGCGCTTGGCTGCCTTGTGGTGACGTAATAACCAGTCGACGACGCGAAGATGACCATGCTGCGCCGCACATTCCACGGCTTTGTGCGGGTCATATGCGGTCACACAGTGTAACCACAGCACTGCTTCTAAGTGGCCATGACTCGCGGCTGCGTACAGCACGGCACTCGCAATGCCACGCGGTTGCAAGGAATGCCGCCAGATGACAGCTTGCAAGGCCTCTGTCGGTCGCATTCCTTCGTTTTCAAAGTATTTTTGACTGGCTCGCCACACATCCGCATGCTCCTCTGTCTGATTCATTGATTGGCGCCGTCGTACGCCTCGTACGTCCATGCGTCGAAGCTCCAAGATGGCGTGCCAACACGCATGCGCCATCGCGTGATCCATGAGTCGAGAGAAGCGTAGCGGCGGTCGTACGGCGTCGTCGAAGAGCAGAAAGCGCCAGAGCGGACGCTCGTGCATCTCCATGGCGTAGATGGCCAGTCGCAGCGCGTCATCTTCGTGCAGGAACGGCGAGAGCGCGCGCAAGACCCAGTCGGCGCTGAGCCATTGTTGGACCATTCTCTTTATTTCGATGGTTCCAGCAGAGACAGGCACAGAACAAGGTAGGGTGGTGGCGGCTAACTTAGTGGGTCAATACGGTACATCGGTTAACGTCAGGTCTCGTACCGGTATGAAGTGTACCTATCTGGGGGTACGTGTACCCCCCCATCACATGGGTACGTATCAGACTCTGAACTGAGTCGATGCGAGGCTTCCTTGTTCGAATGGAATGTTGTCATGAGCGTGCGTTCGAGAGGGGTCAGAACCATGGAGGTTGAGCGCTTTGTTTGCAGTGTCGAATGAGACTGTTCATTATTTCGAATAAACGTTTTCTTGCGTGGGGTGGTTTCAATCCACGTCCCCAGCGGACGAGCCGCGCAATAATTCGAAAGGTAGATGACGGTTGAACAGGCTAAGAGCGGACGTTTTGCATGGTCGATTGTTCTCCAGAGAAGAATCTTTATTCGTGAACGGCCGAAAAGAAGACTTAGCGAAGTTTGAACCAACATTCTACACTCCTGGCTGGGCGAGAAAAATGATGAAAAGACCCAAAACAACCAACAGTCACGGATTCTTGCGAACGAAACGACAAGGAGGGGAGAGAATCCTCAAAAGCTCACTTTCGTTTAACGACGTGCGCTGAGATGGCGGCGATGGAGCTCTTTGACGCTCTGAGTGAAGGCGATGCGTCAAAAGTCACGGCGATCCTCCAGCACTCGCCAGAGTTTGTGAATGCGACACTGGGCAATGTAAGTCTACTTGATATCCCTTTTGAAGTGAATTCGTGCTAAAAGCACTTCTGTCCACAGAGTGGTTACACACCACTTCACAGTGCTTCTCGAAGTGGCAACAGCGAAGTGATCAAGCTGTTGCTGAAAGCCAAAGCAAGTGTGAACGCGGCGAACAATGTGAGTATGGATATGACTTGACTCCCCAAACCTGTGTGTGTATCGCTTCACTCTTTGGCAATCGTCTCTATGTTCGTAGCGTCTTCAGACACCCTTGCACTTTGCATGTCAAAGCGGGAAACCTGAAGCAGTCAACTTGCTATTGAAGTCGGAGGCTAATGTAAAAGCGAGCGATCGGGTTCGTTTATGTGATCGCAGACCCAAATGACGAGTCTGATCAGAGTGTTCTATAGGATGGCTGGACGCCACTCCACGTTGCTTCTCGATATGGACATTGCAACGTTATCCTCTCGCTGTTGGAGCGTGAAGCAAGAGTGAACGCAGTTGATTTGGTACGTCGACGTTTGTAGAATAACATCGCAGGAAGCGGCGAGTTATAGCTTGTCAAATTGTGCGATTATAGCATGGTGAGACTCCTCTACACTTCGCATGTAAAACTGGACAACGTGACGCCATCAAACTACTGCTGAAGAGGAGGGCAGACGTGAATGCAACAAACAAGGTATGAAGTATTGCCTTGTCAAATACATGAGAATTACGCTTTGACGTCGCCTTCACCTGTGGCAGTGTAATGAGCACGCGTTGATGACAGCTCTGGTCAATGCAATCTTTCCAAACTTTGCTCTTTGTGCTATGGAGCTGATATCAAAGGGGCAACATGGACGGATTCACACACCAGCCTAGCCGAACAAGCTATCCGAAAGCAGAATGATCCGGCTATTCGTGACCAGCAATTGGCAATATTGGTTGCGATACAAGAATGGACAAAACAACAGGACGTTAACGACGAGCTGACGGAAGTACCTGATGAGATCATCCAACGAGGACCAGATAACGTTCAAGCATACTTCGAAGCTGTACGGGACTCGCTGACAATTATCAACCGCAAGAAACTTCTTGTACTTGGTCCAAGTACATGGGGGAAAACCAGCCTTATCAAAAGCTTGACGGCTGAAAAGTCTACGTTGGAAAGCATCGACCAGCGCACAATGGGCATCGATCTCTTTTCGTGGGAATTTGACAAGACGACCGCCAATGGCGAGACGCGGCACTACCAAGCAAGCATATGGGATTTAGCTGGACAGGATGTGTATCACTCTTCCCACAGTCTCTTCTACTCCAAGCGTACCATGTACATTGTGTGTGTCAATCTCGAGGCGTACCAGCAAGAGCTCGAGATATACAACTTGCTGGATCGCAACGACGGAGTAGGCGCGATCCATCGTGATATGGATACGTTCGTCAATAAGCACATTTATCAGTGGGTTCATGCGGTCTTTGCGCGCGCACCGGAGTCTGAGTTCATGTTCGTGGGCACCAAGTTTGATTTGATTGATGATAATGAAGACACTGCCAATCGTATTATGGAAGATTTGAGGGCTCGCCTAGGAAGAAAAGAGGAGCGGGAGCTTGGTACCATTAAAGAAGCGCTCGATAGCTTAGAACAGCAAGACAAAAACAAGCTATCGGATGGAGAATCGAAGTCTCTCAACCACAAAATCACGACTCTCCAAAATCAGATCGCGATTCGGCCGAAGTATTTGGAGAACGAAATCTACGTAAGCAGCAAGAGCTTTAAAGGGGTCGGTGAGTTGAGGGAGGTGATCAAGGAATCAATCATTGCGTCTCAAACATGCATCCGATTGCCTGATAAGTACGTCAAACTGGACGAATATTTGAAGAAGATGATCTCAACATGCGAAAATGTCGAAGACACCATTTATCAAGCAAAATCGCTTCAGGACTCACTATTGAATGAACCAAGCTTGCCAATCACATCCATGGAGGTATTGCAGACTGGCCTCCAATATCTACACGACCTCGGTGATATCTTGTGGTTTACCGCTGCTCAAGGTGTCTTGTCGACAAAGATCTTCTTCAGTCCAAAGCGAGTGATCGACATACTCTGCCAAGTGGTCAATCATAAGCTTGTCGACAAGTCGTATGTAGCTCAATTCGACAAAGAAAACAGCAAGAAACTAGCTGACAAAATACGCCTAAGTGGGTGTGTCCAGCACGACTTGCTGCGACGTTTGAAGTTCTGGCGTCATATGAAAGGGGAAACATGGTTGGAGTTGAAGCTGCTGTTGTTGGAGTTTCAGCTCGCGTATCCAACCGGAGATAAGGGGATGACGCATAAATCAGATCTGATTGTGCCTCTGTATTGGAAGATGTCGGCGGTTCGGCCTCAGTCTGCTGTTGCCGAAAGATGGGAATGCCATGTGAAGTGGGTTTACGAGTTTCGAGAGACTTTACCAGACGATTTCTTTGAAAAACTCGGCGTACAGAGTTACACTCTTTACTACTCGACTGAACGCAAGTTCACTCCTGACTCGTTTACCTCTCGACAAGGGCCGATTCGAGACCGTCGTCTACAAGGAAACTGTCGCAGTGAATGAAGGGGACTACGACAAAATCAAACTGTCAATTGACGTTGGTGCAACGACGAGAGGCATTGCTTGGCGCCAGATAGTCTTGTACAGCATGAACATTGAGAAGCTCCTCGAGTCGCACCTCGGTTTGTGGGTAAAGCGAATTGTTATGTCGGAGAATGGCGAGGAATTGGAGCTTGATCAACTGGTGTCACAAATGCAACTAACGGGGCAGCAGCCATCGGGTAATTTGCTTCCACCAAGCATGAAATGGTATACGAGCAGGGCATGGTCCCGAGTTGATGGCAATATGCTCAGCGATGTGATAGAATCGGTATCACGTGGCAGTGACGACAAGTTGGAGCTGATTGTCGAAAAGTTGGAGGCGTTGACTACCAGCTTTCAGAGTCTGAAGGATACAATGCGAGAGGATTTGATGGGTGCGATGATCCGAGTAATAGCACAAGCGAACAAGCGAACATTTTATCCTCCGTTTTGGGGACGCTGGAATACCAGCCACAAGTCTATCCAACTGCAACGCTCACACTCAAATTCCTCAGCCAGCTATCCGGGAAGTGTCATCACGAAGACAGTCCAATCGAATTCATTGACAACACGCTTCTTGGCAGCTATGGCAAGTATATCAAGGTTAGTGGGTGATAGCACTTCGTGAAGTAAGTTATACTGACTCTTGATATCGGGTGTGTTGCCATTCTAGAAGGGTGTGTCGTGTTTGTGGGCTATGGTGCCAGACTCGCTGGCAAAATGGGGAGCCGAGAATACAATTGGAGGTGCGTCTGGCCAACCGATCACAGCATTATCACTGATTGCCTAAATTTTTGAGCTGTGGTTTTGTAGAATGGATATCAAAGCAAATTGACATCGACGCCAACGCAACGTTGCACAACCTTATTGAAGGTTACAAATTGTCGGAAAACGGCTGGGGAAAATGGAGTACTTCTAGTGGGCATGAGTCGTTGCCTCCAGCCGACACTTCAAAGCTCTTCCGCGATCTTCTCGAAGCAAAGTATGGGTCGAATGTTGACGAGCGGAAGATTATCGAGTGCACACGTCTCGAGTGCGGAGTTGTGGTGAAGGTCACGAAACAGGGTACCGCGATCGAAGCTGGAACCTACATCTGGGCAACTCGTGAGGAGTTCAAGGAGCGTGGGATTGACGTGGCATTCTTATACGACTATGTTAGACCGGGTCCAAAGAAAGCATTCGGTTTGCAAGACAATCAAAATGAGCACGAGGAGCTCGATGACACTCCAAAAATTGGAAAACCGGCGCAGTCTACTCCAGTTGGCGATATCTCAGAGTGCAACTCGATGCTACTAGGGATTACCCGCGTTGGCGGTCTACCAAATGTTTTGGCCATTGGCAAGCAGAGTCCTTACTGCAAATGGCGTTTCGTCGGCTCGGATCATGCTGTGCTAGCGTGTGGACAAACCAAGTCGGACACCGACCGTGTTACCACACCTCATTGGAAGGATGTTTTCGAGGTGGAGCTTCCGAACAACGGTGCTGCGAGCTTGGATGGATCAACACTCTACTTCGTGGTCAAGACCGCGGACTTTCTTGGTTTCAGGTAAAGCGGGTTGCTCTTCGGTCGAATTTCTTGTGCAATTTGAACTTACTCTTGCTCGTTTGTGTTGCTTGTGCGATTCTAGTAGCTCAATAATTGCAGAGGGGGCGTATCGACTCCCAAACAAGAGAAATACCGAGCGCGGAAGATGGATCAACGGGAATACGGATCTTGTTTCTGATGGCGCCCCAGCAGGTGCACTCCACTTCAAGTTGATGTGGTGCAATGGGTCTGGCGATAAGCCATCCTCAAAGTCCACGCAGCAGTAAGTCAAACAGAACTGGTTGCCGCGTTCCAATTGCAAACTATACAATTCGTCAGAGTTCGTCCTCCTCCAGTCACGATCCTCATAATAATATATTGTTGATCTGAATCCTACCCAGAGCGAACTAGCAAGCAATCAGACAGGATGATCATGTTATGTTGGACGCCCATAATGTGTCTGACTGGCGTTCACTGGCTTTTAATCTCGTTATGAGGTTACCGCGGGTCAAAGAGCGGTAATGGAAGCTTATGCACTCGTTGAGAGGGATATGCTGACGCCAATGGGCAGCATATTGCATGTCAGAACGAGGAGTGAACACAACTAGAACCACACTATGCAACCGCAACATTGGTCAGGGCTGTCTACTGTGGCTTTAGTAGCACGCCCCTAACATGAGCGAAGCGGGCTGTGTCATCGAAACACAGCAAGCGTCAAAGCGGACTCCATGGCTTGCAGGTAGCTTCCCAGGACACTTGTCATCCGCGATTGCACGGCCACTCACGGTTTAGCGTATCGACTCGTACATTCCACGACAATCTTGAAGTAGTATTGATGAATGAGGTCCACTTCTGAGAAATATGGAGTTTTTCGAGCTCACAACACAGAGATTACCGCGTGTAAGAGCGTTGATGGGGCTGTTGGTTGTTCCAGCGCCCGTTGCCGTTCCAATTCATGCTCAGTGACACAGAGGTGGCGTCCGGCGGGTTTGACTGACTGACGCGCTTGACCTGGAAGGGTGTTTGCGGGGTTGGTCTGTTGGTGAAGGATGTTGACGCAGAACATCTACCATACGACTTACAGCGGGCCCAAAACGCCATCGAGTTGGTCATTGAGAACCCCGAAATGACTGCAGCGTACTGAAGTTGTTTACGAACGAAAGTGGTGAGCCTTACGTACCAGATGTTCACCATTAATAGATCGATAAACCTGGCATTCCTCTTGCCTCAACTTGGGCTGATAAATCGGAGATAGGTTAGTGCACGTCAGTGTGGGAGCCTCACGAAACTAAATCTGGATCATATAGCTAATGAAAGCGCGTTGAAAAGACCTTTGAAGAGGCATGCCGCATTCGTAAGATTACCCAGTCTTGCCACGCGACTGCAGAGCCCAAACGTGATATTCGCTCTTCGATTCGAGATGAAGACGACCAGAGACAGCCCCGAGACTTCATCACACGACACGAAAACACGATCAGATAGCTATGACCACCACCCGACGACGTTGACGATTCGAATCCTTCACACTGATGGGCTTCCCAAGGTCCGTCGACTCGGCACCCAGAGTCCGTACTGCAAGTGGCGGCTAATCGGACCAAACCATCAAAATCGCGCTTCAGGTCGAACATTGCGGGATTCCCATGGAGGAGCGCATCCGCAATGGCAATCGGAAAGGTTTTTCGTGCTCATTCACGGCGATAAGGTCGCATCACTAGAAGGTTGCACTCTCAACTTTGCCATCAAGACGGCAAGACTCATACCAGGCGTGTCGTAAGTGGATCCATGTGGTAGGGATTGGACAAGATGATTAAGTGTGTTTACTGAATCCTAGGACTACGATCGCCAAAGGATCGTATAAGTTCCAGGATTTGCAACAACTAGAGCACAAAGTCTGGCAAGAAGCGAGTTCAAAACTCGAGATTGACGGGAAGCCAGCAGGAGCTCTGCATTTCAAGTTGCAGTGGGCGAAGTGATCACTTCTATGAACCCGAGATAGGTATTCACCAAACGACAGTACATAGATTCCCTCACTTATTGAGCTTGTAATTCAGTTAGAGAGCCTACTGCGATATCAACGCAGTTTGTATACTCTCGGAACCCTAAAGGGTTTACTAGGGTAACTGGACCCTGGGGTTCACATCGATTTTTTTATCGGCTTGACGCACTGTGCGGACGAAAACGGTGAGTCGGTCGGTGATTTTGAGCCAACTTATCACGAAGTGGTCGGTGTCCAGTGCGTAACAAACCAATCAAGTCCTCAACAGCAAGTGCTTCACCATCCTCGTCACTTTTGAGTTCCCACCCTCTTCTTTTCCCCGTCCGTTTCGAGTA
Source organism: Pythium oligandrum (assembly GCA_020085045.1). NCBI lineage: Eukaryota > Oomycota > Peronosporomycetes > Pythiales > Pythiaceae > Pythium > Pythium oligandrum. The sequence continues at coordinate 2,741,773 of JAHRIK010000002.1, forward strand.
AAGAGGCTGCACTGAGCGCATCAACATCAGTCCATGATACCGATGGATTGCGTGGGATAGTATCTAGAGCACGTTGGACGATTGTAAGCCGTTTGGAGCTGAGCTCGAGTACCAAGTGTGCCTTTGCAGTACGGATGCCACTGTCCAACTGCATCATGCTCGATTAGCTCTGATCAAGGACGGAAAAAGATTCGGGGGCTTACCTCTTCGAGGTTGGTCAGCAACGAATCGGACAAGACGCCTACGCCAACCCATCATATCAGCAACGTACTATACCAAGATTGAAGAATGAAGAGTACCAAGAGCAATTGCCGTCCGGATCGTCTTGGTGATTTGCTGTTCTGTCGATAAAATTGTTCGCCATGCGTCGAGACCTCCTCGAGTTTGCCGAATCGCAGCCGTGCTAACTGCGGAAGTGTCACAATAGGCGCTTAAATCGTTGATACGGTCTGTTGATTCCTGCTGACGATTCTTTGATTGCTCAAACGCAGCATTCGACATGGTTTGGCGTGTGAATTCGAAGAACATTCGGATTGAATGCGTCAGCTGATGTGACATCAGTTCCTGTGTATCGAATATTGTGAGATCCAAGCAGTTCACCACGGTAGGTATAACTCACCTCAATTAAAGAACTCGATCTAAGCACAAGCGATTTCACAAAGTCCACGTTAGCATCTGCAGATAAGGAAGGGACTCTGAGGACGCGTTGATGGGGCATATAATGAGTCGTCTCTTCGGCCCCGATAAACTCCTACGACAGCGAACATCAGTAAGCCCCTATTAAACTTGATGGCACACGTATACCCGCACCGATAGTCGGGTATGCCACGAGCAGCTTTGAATAGATTTGCCGAAATTGTTATTGACGGTGGTCAGACACGCTCGCCAGCCGCATTCTTGACCAAGAAGTCGGTTAAGCATCTCGGTGTGCTTCGTTTTCGTTTGATTAGGCTGTCCGAGCTGGCCAAGAGCTGTATCACCTTCCCATACGACTTGATACTGCATTTTATATTCGGTGGGTCAGCCTTCTCCTGCAGCATCGGGTTGTCAATCAATGTACCTCGACATAAAACGTCTCGATTGCCTCATCAAGTTGTCTGATGAGTCGACGCGGAGGATTTCGGATCACACAGTGAAGGATAGGTCGCTCCGACTTTTCTTTATTTGCTTGTTGGACAGTGTCGCCACTCTCTGTCGAGAAGAATGTGCTCCAAAGCCGAGATATAGCTGCTGTCTGAGTCTTTGCTTGACGCAGGCGTGGTCGAGCAAGATATACATGACACAGCTCAGTGAGCAAAGCTTCATCAAGTGGGTACATGGTGTAGTGGGGGCATCCCGAAGCTTGGACCGCGATATACAGATGCGATAAAGTCATTTCGCTCGTCAAAAGCACGGGATATCTAGGAAACACGCTTCATGTATTAGGTTAGGTGTCAGATACAGCGTTTGATCCTCTGGACGTACCTGGCTTGGAAAGCAGCTACGTCTTGAGAGCGAAGAGATGGGAGAAACGACGTCGACACAAACTTGCAACGCAGTAAATGAGCCACGGTCGCTCTTACGAAGATACGAAGGCTTGAATCTGAACCCAGTTTCAGGGCTTGTATCCACCCAGCCGGAAGCGTATTTGTGTCATTCTGATTCAATTTCGCTTGGTACTCCTCGAACAAAACGTAGATGTCTGTCGAGGCCGGGAGGAGGATCTCATCATGATGAACGAGTAGCCATCGTATATACGCAGCACTCAGTGGTGTCTGCTCACCAACTAGCGAAGACTGTGATTGGGACCGATTAAGAGACGTCGACGCGCTTCGGGATGCTGGTGCTGATGAAGCGCGGCGTTTCTGGGTCTTACGAGAGCTTACAATGTGTGGAAAGCCCTCACCAGATGACGTCAACTCGCTCCACGTCGCTTCCATCGACTCACCAAAGTGTAACGACGGTCGTCGCTTGTTATTGTTGTCGCTCTGACTTGGCCATAAAGCCTTCAATCCAATCACTGAACGAATCTGGACACCCTCGTTCACCTTTAAGACGGGTCCGCTGGTGATTAGAAGCTGCTTCAACTCTTCTATCATCCGGTGCATGTTGGTACGAGACATGACGGCACCTTGGACTGGGTGGAGCACAGTCCCTCGGGTGGATCCGTTTGTTTCAAACTCCAATCGCTCGAGAAACATTTGCCAGCGGAGCTGTTGACGTCGATCTCGACGCTTTACAAAGGTGTGTAAGTCCTCACAAACAACTAGCATGAATGGTTGACCCACCTGACGTTCGATCATCGCCTTGTCGTCCTCGAGTGCGCTCTCATTCACACGACGTACACGACCCACAGCTTTTTCCATCTCCGCGACGCATTCACAGAAAAGTGTCTGGGATATATCGACATATCAGCGTTATGAAACTACTTTTCAGCTCACAAACAGCACCTGCAGGCGTTTTTTTGCTGTATAGTGGTCAGCCGTGACCTTGGCTTGGAACTCTTGTGCTTCACTCACCACGAAGGCTTTTCGGTCTTCGCGGATGCCATCCATCGTGCGTTTGAGTTGCTCCAGACGCTGGATTCGACGCCTGGAAGCAACTTGACATCGTCTTCGATGAGTAGCAATGGCTTCTCTTCGTCCGGACACTGCGCTAGTTGTGTCGGTCAGCGATAAACTGCGCATACGGTCATCTCGACACTTGGCAGCAAGCACCGGAAGCACGTCTAACGGGTCGTCTTTCTTGTTGCTCAAAGGCGATGTTGCATCGAACCACCATGGAATCACTCGTAACGCGTCTGTATACTCATCCGTAACAATCTGAGAGCGCAATCCTTCACGAAAGACGCTGAACAGCGCTGCGCAGGACTCGATCTCTGTTTCTCTGTCCATCATTCCTCTCCTTTTCATGCGGCTCTTTGAGAGATCCGTACTTAATAGAAAGGAATGCGATCTTTCAAGGTCGGTTGCGCCGTGATTTCAACGTCCGCAAGCTGTTGAAGTCGTCCAGGTTCGCCATTTTAGAGATTGTTCGTCTTATCGCTGAGGCCAGTGATCCCCGAGCCTATTCCGGGATGCCACGGATAAGCAGACATGTCAATCACTCAAGCGAGTGGCGATGACTTGGACTGTCGCACCTGCTCCCCCATCAAGTGCTGTGCGAACCGCCAGCGCGACTACCTCGTCTTTGCTAGTTTCTTTGCGAAGTGGATCATACGTCACGTATGATCCACTTCGGCGTTAGCTCCTGGCGGCGTGATTTCTGGAATATTGGCTTGCATGTTACGCATCACACCGCGTCCCGTGGTTTCCAGTGTGACTCTAGATAAGGGCCACGTGATTGACAGCGTAGACGCTGTGCTTCACTGTTATTCAACGCTCGCCATCTTCTACCGCTCTCGTTATCTCCTATGGCCAACCAGCGAGCCCACCAAGGTGATTCCATGCGAAGTCTTTTTCCCGTGTTGCCCATCTCGTCCCGATGACTAGTCCTCGCTCTTCCGGTAGCAAACGCACACGAGGCGACGGAACTGGTGCTATTGGGAGTTGGTCAATGGGTCACCACAACGGGATACATTGGCGTTGTAAGTGCTTGTGTCGGATTGAGCTCGTATTTATCGGATGGACGTGCATTCGGCAACCCTTCGACGACACAACTCGCTCTTGCAACAACCAGCTGCTTGTCCTCGTTGATTTGCCTGGCATATTCAGCCACCCAAGCGCAGCGTACGCTTCTCCGCCGTCTTCTACGGTCTCTAGATGCGTGGTTTGTCTTGCTCCAGTTTATGATCGCCACCACCGACGTCTGTGACGTGCTCTACTGGGACAAACGCACGTTGTTCATTTGGTCGGGGTGGTTGTGGTTCCTCTGGTGCTTGCTCGAAGACACTCTGACCCCAAACACTCACCTTTCGTCGTCCTCTTGTTCTCCTTGTCCACATTGGTCTGCTGGCTTACCCAGTCGTCTCGATCTACTGGATCTTTTACTCCGACGCTCGTCGTCTTCGCAACCGCGTCTTCTTTCGCACCATTTTTCTCCAATCCGAAGTGAAGATGGAAGCATACAGCATGATCGTAAGTCGAATCGTGACGGTTTGGCTGTGGATGGGTCGTTTCCTGTGGCGAGAGATGTTCTACCACGCGACGCGTTCAAACTGCTCAAGTACCGTGTGCAGTATCCTCTCCCATCCTTTACTCACGCTTTCACACTTTCGTCCAGTGAGCCAACTACCCATGCTACAGTTGCGGCCCCTCGATCGAACGTCTGACGACTTGATTTATAAAATAACCGTTTTCTAGTCAAGTGTTTCAATGCGATGAGAACATATTCGTCAAGCCACCTGCTTAGTGAGGCAGTTGAAACTGGACTCGTAACAAGCCAGCTGGCTCGCCTTTGGCTAATAGAGCTACGTGCTGCTCTTTCCATTTCCCGATTTCCTCCTTGTTCATATCGAAAAACACGTAAGAGCCCTTAGCAATTGTCTCCCTGCAAGCTCCATGTTAGCCAATGCACGATCAAGACATCCATTTAATACCTACATACCTTAACACTTGCGTCGCGGTGCGAGTCTTGATGATACACAGTACTGTGCAGTCTTCCAGTGCGGCTCGTTCGCCCTTGATTGTGATGCTATACGCTTGAGTGCTCCAGTCCGGGTTGCATCCGCCGTGTTTGTCCCTCGGTGTGCGTCCTGAAGCCAGTTCTGAGCCATCCGTTGCTAGGATTTTCCACTTGCAGTACGGACTCTGCATGCCCACAAAGCGGACATTGCGTAGATTCCTCACACCCATGAATCGAATGCCCAGCGTCGTCGAGCCCGCGTGCTCACTCCACGTAACTTGATCAATCGTGTCTTGATACTGCTGCGGTGAGTCAGTGGCTTCGTAGTCCAGGACATTTGTCGCACTTGCAAGTTCATCCGAGTCTGTCATTGTGGTCCGGCGTTCGCCGGGTTGCTGGTTGCCCTCACTCTGGATGAATGACCCTGAAGATGGGACATGACTACCACGAAGAAGCGTCAAGTACTCACGTCGAAGAAGAATCTTGGGACGCAAGTGCTGGATCTCGCTTCGATGGGCCCAGATGCACTCACCCGCTTGGAGTACAAACGGGCTCGTGATTTTCTCCATTACAATCCCGCACTCGAGATTTGAGAGCTTGGGCATCTTTGCCGGATCAAAATCCGGATCATCGATCTGCAGCAGGTCCTTGAGCAGTGACAGACTCTCATCCGGTTGGATGGATCGATTCTTTTCCATGTCCATCACACCGTATGATGGCAGCTTGAGGTCTTTGACGAGATGATGTACACCAGTGGAGCGATCAAGCTCGTTAGAACAAGCTACGACGAGGACATGAGTTAATAAGGCCTTTGAAACCCGTGATATGAGGACGTACCGTCGACAATTGCTTCAACTAGAGCCTTCCCAATCATATTGGGTACGATATGTGTAAACAGTGAGAGCCCTCGCTGCACACGCAGGCGTAAGTTCTGACCTAGATTTGCATGGGATTGGGCTCTTACCTTGATGTGCACGCCATATTTCCCGAAGAAATCACTTCCAACGGATAGTTCAATGGGCTCATGGTAGCATTTTCCCGTCAGATGGCTTCGTAGTTTCACCACATAGGTCGATTGTATGCCTTGGCGCTGATACTCAAGTGTCCAGAGCGCTGGGTACTCTAAACGATGCGAATGCGTCTTCACGAACTGAACGAGCGACTGCTTGGTGGCGTCTATGCGTGCTTGGAGGTCGTGTAGTCCACTCTCCACGACTCGGAAGCAACGACTGACGATCGTCACAAGACGAGTTTCCATGTCTGAGAGCTCTGAAAGAAGCAAATTCATCAAACGAGGTCCGCTGGCGAGCTGGATAACATCCTGATCCACCGGTGGTGCTATGCGATCGCGCCATAGCTTGTTGATGTACCATTCCATACTTGGCGGGAGCAACCCACTCGAGCGCTTAGTAGAACCTTCAGCAACCAGCCGGTCGACTGCGAGTCGTTTGCCCTCGCTACTAATCGCGTGACGAGTGATCCAAAGTGCCGGGTAGTACACATCAAGGAGCTTCTCCAGGTTCATACTGTACCACACGAGTTGTTGCCACGCAATATCCATGGACGCTGCACGAACGTCAACCACGAGGGTTGGTCCATTCGACGCTTCAATGGGGAGTTGAGATACCTGGGTTTGATACTCGTGAGCAACGCTTGTATGAAAAGCGCCGTCACTGAACACTCGATGGCTGGAGAAATGCGGCGAATGGCTTTGAACACAGAGCTGGGCAAGCAAGTCCAGAGGTTGGTGAGTGCGGAATCGGTATTCCCAGCGGAGATGATGCGGGAATAACGGGGCTGGTGAGTGAGGTTGCTTGATCTCACTTTGTAACATATGCTGCGGAATGACTATGTCGGAGTTCCACTTGACACGGTTTGTTCCGGATGGATACGCGATTCGAAGATGCGAAAGCAGGAGCTTGAGCTCCAGTAGCCGTTCCTGATTGTCTTTGATATCATTCCAAAGTGGTAATTCAACCAGTGTGTCATGAGAGACACGTGTTTCGCCAAGTTCAACCGCTTGCTGAACAATCTTCATGATAGCGCTTGGACGAAGGAAAATGAGCTTGGCGAGTGGCCCATTCGTTTGATCGAGCCACAAAATCTCTCCAAAATCGTGAAGGGCATGTAACACAGCTGGCAACGTCGCCGGATCAGTGGACATCTCGGAATCGGTAGTTAGCCAAGTCTTGATGTCATCGATCGATACAATTACGTTGTTCCGAGCCATCGTGAGCTCTTGGAGCAGTTTTTGGACCCGATCGTACACCTCAGGGAGAGGAAACACCAATTCACTAGAGGAAACCCACTCTTGGACAGCCTCCAACAAGGTCGACTTCGATTGTTCTTCAGAAAAGGTTGGTGTAAGCAACTCGTTGATCAGAATTCGCGTTTTCTTGAGACTTTGTGCTTCAAGTTGTGCCTTCTGCTTGGTTAAAACGGCTCTCAAGTCGTCGTGAGGGTCCGTATCGAGCTCTTCTTGGATCTTCTGAATTGCCTTGAGGATCTTCTCCCTAGTCAGCACTTCCATCCTGGTCAAACGAATCATCAGATTGGCTTTGATCGTGTCCAGACTCGGCAGATCCTCGCCCAATTCGTTCGCTTTCGTTCCCACAACGGCAAACTCGGCATATGGATCACGAGCACTGAGCTCTTCAAAGTAGCGAAAGACGTGGGTGCAGACAAACACTTGCATAGCGTTTTCACCACTCTTTACCGCTACTTGGTAGGCTTTTAGATCGACGCACACGGCATAAAGTCGCATCTGGATGTTGAATTGACTGTGATCGTCCCAGACAGTGACTTGGTATTGCTTCTTGACGGCTTCATCAGAGGAGTTGCATTCAAATACCCTAGAGGCGCTCGTCTCAGGCTGGATGGCGTCGCCTAAGCCAGCGTTGAGACACTTGACGAAGCTCGTCTTGCCACTTTGACCAGCTCCAACGACGCAAATCGTCTTATGGAGCATCAGTGTCTTGCTTTTCGCGATCGAATCGAAGTACACACGAACGTCATCTTCTCCGCGCCGGAAAACACTGAGTGGGAGCTTACTTAGATCCTTTCGACCAGCTTCTTGCTCCTGAGTCCACGCACGAAGACCGGTGACGAGACTCAGTACACGGGATCGACAGCGTCCGATGTGGCCAGTCCGCTCGAGTTTGCCGAGGGTCTGTTCGACACGTTGATCATCCTTGTTTGACCATTTCGCGCCGTTCATGACGAGAAACCGAGCGAATTCTACCCACGTGTCGATGTAGAACTCTCTACGACTCTGTCGAACCGCATCGTCATCTTTTGCAGGCAAACCAGCCAAAATGAGAGAGGTGAGCGGTCGATTTCCACCCTTTCGAGAGAAAAGAAAAGTTTGTGAGCATCTAATAAACTGCCGGGATTCCTAGATGATTGTATACCTGGTCCAGCGCATTCACATGAGCGCCACGATGAATCAGCTCTCGGCCCACAGCAAACGCCATCCACTGAGCTGCTTCGTGCAAAAGAGTCCGACCCGTCTAATAAAGCAACAACATCGAATCAGAATCGCTTTACCGCCTCCCTTTCTACATGGAACAAACCGAGTCTTCGCTGTTAATGTCGACCCCCTGCGTCAAAAACATTGTCACCTTTGCGATATCGTCGGCTTTGACGGCGGAATGAAGGAGAACTTCGTCATTCTACGAAACAACACGATCCAACTGAGTGGTGGAAGCGAAGAGCCACCGAATCTGGACCACCTACCTCCTCCAGCGTCCCCAGCTCATCTTGTTGATTCATAATCCCGTCCCTCTTGTTGCTTTTGCGTCTTTACACGAATGAATCCGACGCCAACTATTTTATCCTGCGACGCACCTTCGCCATGAGTGAATAAGATGCCCCTTTAGAAAGAGGAGCTGTCCGTTACGGCGATCTTTCTGCGCTAAAGCATCGCACACTTCTGTCATCATTCGCGTCCGTGTGACTTTAAAACCAACTGTTATGACCGTCGTAGATGGCTCAACGGTCGTTAGAAGCCACCAAGAAGGAGGCACGAACACCACGTAGCTGACCAATGGAACAATCTGGATTAGATTCAACTCTGGACACAATGATTTGCCTGCAAGATCGCACTCGCTACTCTGTGGCTACGACAGGACACATGACAGCCCTTCTTTAGACTGTGGCGGCATCGATGCGGATCTGGAACGTCAACATTCCACCGAGTTCGCCGTGCTTGTGCAAGAGAGCGACTTCGTGGGCCTGCCAGGCACCAGCTTCCAGGGCCGAGGTGTTCAAATCACGCAGCACATACGAGCCTGATGAGATCTCCTCACTAATATACAACATGTTATCAGTGAACATGGGGCTCTCTCATTGTAGCTCAGGAGAGAACATACCTGAAACCCCAGCCACGCTCGGCCTTGACTCGAGCAACAAGGGTGCACTTTTGCAAAGCTTCCAGTCCACCATGTGGCAACTCGACCATAAACGTTTGCTCACTCCACTTGGGATTCGATCCGCCACCACTGTGTGGAGCTGTTCGTCCGGACGCGACGTTTTCCCCACGCATATTGATCAAACGCCACTTGCAGTACGGACTTTGCTTGCCAATGAGGCGGATGTTGGGCAGATTCTGGACACCCATGAGACGCACCACAACGGATTGAGCTGTCCATTGCTTTGATACAGATGGGCTTCCATGAGAGACTGAATGCACAGGAACGACCTCTGGGTCTGGCTCAGGTTGGAATGGTAATGGCTCCATCATCGGTTCCTCCAAGATTACGGAGACTGAGCTACCGCTGTTGACATAGTCGTGCCGGAAAACGATGTCGATTCGACCTTGGATCTCAGTTCGATGGGCCCAGATGTGTTCGCCGGTCGACTTGATCACGGCACACTCGAGACCAGAGATGGTCGACATCTTGAGTGGGTCGAAAGACTCGTCATACAGAGTCAGAAGGTCACGAAGGAGAACGATGGTACCATCAGGTGACAACGAGCGATCTCTTGCCATGTCTACTCCACCAACACAATCGAGATCAAAGTCCTCAACGAGACTGTGGACCGCGACAGCCTTATCCAGCTCTACATACGACAGAACAGGTTTTCTTATGCTTCCATCCCCACATAACAAAGTCGGGAGGTACCTGGGGTGATACAGTCGATGATCTTGTTGGCAAAATCTCCAAGCGGCATGTTCGAGAAGAGCGAGAGACCCAACTACAAGAAAATGGCGGTCATATCGTGAGAATCATCCCATAATACGAGATAATACCGAAGGGTTTACCTTGATCTGGACTCCGTACTTGCCAAAGAACGAGTTAGCAGCTGTAATCGTGATAGGCGGGTGGAAGCATCTGCCAGACAAGTGACTTCTAAGCTTGAGAATATACGTCGACGTCAGGCCGAGCAGCTTCTTCTCTTGTTGAAGTTCAAGCGTCCACAGGGCTGGGTAGTCACGTCGATTGCCGATCTCAGCCAGCTGCTTGAGTAGTTTGTCTGTCGACAAATCGATGTGTGCGTAAACGTCCTGGAACTGATTCTCCAACAGCGTTCGAAATCGGGCTTCGATGTCTGTTTCCGACTGGTCTGATGACCCCGAGTCATCCTGGACGGTCAAGCGCGAGACCCCGTTGTCTTCGAGCTTCCACACTTTCTTGGTGTACCATTCCATACGAGCAGGAAGTCGCGACACGTCAATCGCTCCCATCCCGCGCTGACCAGCACGCTCCGCTAGTAGATCCTCGACTTGGCACTTCATGGTGTACGACGGTACTGTATATCGCGTGACCCACAGTCCAGGAAACGCCTCGAGCAGCTTCTCTAAATTGATGCTATACCAGATCAATTGCTTCCATGCTTCATCATACGACGTTGCCTTGACTTCAATAGCGAGTATTGTCCAGTCTTCGTAGTCAAGAGTCGTGTCTCGCTGTTTCTTGACTACTCGCGCCAAGTGTTTCCCTTCTTCACGGGTCTCGAACGAGTCTCGCATGAAGATACGATCGCTCGAGTAGTGAGCCGAGTAGCTCTGAACACCCAGCTTGTCGAAGATGACGTCCGGTAATTGCTGATGGAAGTCATATTCCCAACACACGCGTGCAGGGAACGAATCGTCTGAGCTCGATAGGTTAGAGCTGGCTGGCGAGTGTTGCTTCCAGTACATTGGTACAATCAAGTCCGAGTTCCACTTGATAACGCCGCTTCCAGCTGGATACACGAGTTGAAACTGGCAAAGCAACTGTTTGAGCTGGAGCATGAGCCGATCGTCGTAGATATCACTCCACAAATCCAGTTGAGCCAGTTGCTCGTGTCTCAGTCGCCCTCTCTGAGTGAGGACTGAGTCTTCCTGTCGGGTTTGATTGACAACTTGGCGGATGAAATCGACAACAATCTCTGGACTGAGGAACACCACGTCCGCAAGCTCATCTTCCGCATCGTCGAACCACAGAATGTCGCCGAGATCGTGAAGAACGTGGAGGGTGGCGGTGATTTCGTCTGTTGAGAGCCTCACGTGGCTGGAAATCGCCTTTGTCAACTCGTCAATACTCTTGAAAGCGGCGCTTACACGAGAGCTCATCGAACCCACCGACACTGCAAGGCGCAAATCACGGAGCACATGGTCGACGCACGCGTAGGTCTTTGGCATGAGGAAGCTACTCTTGCTCTCGGTGATATACTGTTGCAAGGTGCGAGAGACTTGCTTCAGCCCTGTCAAGTCGGTACTGCTCGTGATCATGAGACGGTCGGACAAGAACCGCGGCTTCTTCTGGAGTGTCTCCATCATGCGAATCCGCTGCTGATTGCCAGCAGCACCCTCATCTTGCTGATCCAAATCATTGTGAACATCCTTCTTCAGCGCGACAATCGCGCGATTCACCTCCTGCTCGGCCTGCTTTGCCTTTCGATGGAGTCGCTCTGTCACGTCCATCTCGATCTTTGCGATCAGAGTCATGTCATGGCCAATGAGATCCGACTTTGTACCGAGTAGCACGAACTCGGACTCGATCTCGCACGCACAGATCCTTCGGATCCACCGAAAGATGTTCTTCTCCACAAAGGCGTCCATCTGAGAGGATCTAGCGCCAGCGTCTTCCACCTTTGCGATCTCTAGAGCATCTGCGTATGCCTTGAGGTCAATGCACAGCACATACATAGTGCCCTTGGTGAAGAATACGTTGTGGGTAGACTGGAATTCGTCTTGGCCAACGAAATCCCAGACAGAGACTTCGAAGCGACGGAGTTCACGGCTGCGTGGAGCGTCAAAGGCCCATCTGTGGATGTCAATACCAATAGTACGGACGTCCTCTGTCTCCAGTGAAGCTTCTTTGGTTGTCAATGTCTTGATGAAACTCGACTTGCCCCATTTGTTTGGTCCGATCACACATAACTTCTTGCGGTATTCAGTCGCATGGACTTCAGTGGATCCTGGTGCCGCCATCTCGTCCTTGATACCGCTGATCGACTGGAAGTAGAAGCGAACATCACCACCTCCGCGCTTGTAAACATCGAGCGGCAAGCGTGCAAGACTCTTCACACCAATCGCGCGTTGCTTGATCCATCCATGAATCGCTGCGAGCAGGCCTGACACAAGCCTCTCTCGCTGCATCTCCTTGGCCACCTGTCGCACTAGACGCTCGTCGTCACGAGACCAAGTCGCGCCAGCCGAAACCAAGAGGTAGGTGGTCTTTAGCTCATCCTCAAGCACTCGGTCATTTCCAAACGCTCGCACGACCAAGCATCGCAATGGGGAGTTGCCCTCCTGTCACGACATATGATCAGCTCCGAGTCCTCGGTGGCTCATGCAACAATTCATGGGCTCTTACTTTATCAAGACGGCCAGGGTTGGCTCCGCGACGCAATAAAAGCTTGACAAAAGCTGGCCCACTGCTAGACGCAGCTAAGTGAAGCGCAGTTCGACCGAGCTACAGAGTTCCCAATCAGACCATGAGCAATCAACAAGGATATGTCCGTACGTACTCGAGACACTGCGTCGACAGATGCACCACGATCCAGAAGGATCTCTGCAACAGTCGTCTGGTCGCTTTTGGCTGCCAAGTGCAACGGAGTCCGTCCATCCTACACACCAAGTTCCCCATTCAGTAAGGGCATTGTACAACAACAAGTGGGCATGACGATTAGTTACCTGGTCTGCAGCATCAAGAGTCGCACCTTCCTCAAGGAGAAAGGAAGCAACTTCAGTGCTGTCCATCAAAGCAGCACAATGGAGTGGAGTTCGCCCGTTCTGCTCCAAGCCATGGTTAGATGAGACGAAGAGACAATGGGAATTTGTGCCTCGAGTACCTTGTCAGGAGCGTTGACCGGAGCATTGAACTGCTTTACGAGCAGAATAGCGACCTCGTTATTGTCTTTCTCAGCAGCAAAGTGCAGAGGCGTCAGCTTGTTCTATTTGTTACATGTGTGTTAATACTTGAGATCATAGGTCAAACGTAGCACGATCCCTTACCTTGCTGGAACGCGCGTCCACAACAGCTCCATGGCGAAGCAAGAACTCTGCGATCGCGACGTTGTTGCTCAGTGCGGCGTAATGCAAAGGCATCCGACCAATCGACTTCGATGCGCTATTAGTTAACACAAGTCTCCATAGCGTATCGTGTCCAAGCAAGACGTACATTGTCGCGTGCATTCACATCCTCTCCTGCTGCAACCAGTGTCTTCAGACCATCGAGATCGCCCTTCTTGACGGCGTCATGCAACGACATCCTTCCAAGCAGCGATTTCTCACACTTGGCCACCACGCTGAATTGCGTAATGAGCTTCCTCAAAGACTTGACTCATTCGAAGCCGCAGCCATTGAGCCATTGGGTCCGTACATCAGTCGATGAGCTGAAGAAGGATCCCATCCGCGGCACCAGTTCAATCTCCACATCATCAAAATGAATATCCTCTTGGATGGTGAGTATCCGTTTGGTCGCGTATGGTCATGTATTACCTCTTCATTTTGATCAAGAATTATCCATGCCCTTCAACAGCTGGTGCTCAGCCCTGCTGTGTTACCCACGTTCCAGAACCAGAATCCCAGCAGACAGACTAATCACGAGTTACTCCAACTCGACCCGCAGGTGGAAGCGAAGCGTGCCGGCCCATTCGCCTCGCTTGTGGAGCATGACGGTCGTGTACTCCTGCCATTTGCCCGATCCCAGCTCAGTCGTGTCCACATCTCGGAAAGTGAACGAGCCCACCGCAATCTCATCACTATAGCATTCCAGAGACCGTGATGTGAGATCGCCGTATCAGACAAAGTGTTGACTCATTACGTACCTCAGTCGCCACCCTCGCGTCGTCTTCACGCGAAACACCAGCGAACACGACTCCAAGTTGGCGAGATCATCGTCCAGGTCGATGATGAACGTCTGCGCCTTCCAGCTTGGGTTTATGCCGCCTTCTTCGTGTGGGCTAGTTCGTCCAGAAGCGCGAACTCGGCCGAACTGGTTCACCAGTCTCCACTTGCAGTACGGACTCTGAATGCCGACATGGCGGACGTTCATTAGGTTCTCTACACCCATGATTCGAATGGTTGCTGTCGATCCTGATAGGCGGGATTCGCCTTCAGGCTCGGACTGATCTTTCCACGAGATGGGTTGGACTGGCGGACGGTCGATGGAGTCGTCAATGGACACTGATCCGGAACCAGCTTGGCTCACAGAGTAGTCGTGTCGGAATACAATGCCTGAAGCGCCTTGGATCTCGGTCCGATGTGCCCATACGTGTTCTCCTGTGGCCGTAATGATACCACACTCGAGTCCGGTGATCGTGGAAATCTTCAACGGGTCAAAGGCAGAATCATACGCCATGAGAAGCTCACGGAGCAGCACGATTGTCCCATCCGGCGAGAGTGTACGATCGGTCTCCATGTCCACTGAACCTACGGACGAGAGATCAAGGTCATCGGCGAGGTTATGTACGCGAACAGCCGTTGCCAGCTCTACAGACACAAAGGGAGTGATTAATTAATCCGCGACCGATAGGAAGTATGGATCAAAGACGAACCTGACACGATGCCATCGACAGCAGGCGCGAGGAAGTCGCCGAGCGTGACACTCGCAAACAACGAAATGCCGTTCTGATCGAGTAGAATGTTAGCCGAAACTTTGAAAAACCCAAAATGTCAGAGAGCATACCTTGATAAGGACTCCGTATTTCCCGAAGAACGAGTTCGCGACCGAAATCTCGATAGGCTCATGGTAGCACTTGCCTGAGAGCTGACTTCGAATTTTGAGGATGTACGTTGTAGACAAGCCAAGAAACTTCTTCTCGTTCTCCACTTCCAGCGTCCACAATGCTGGGTAGTCACGACGATTGCCGATCTCAGCCAGTTGCTTCAGTAGCTTCTCCGTCGAGACATCGATGCGGTCGTACACAACTTGAAACTGATTTTCGAGCATCGATCGGAAACGCATTTCCATCTCAGTTTCCTGAGTGGCTGAAGGCGATCTTCTCATCGACTGTCCTCGCTTGGATGGGGATTGGCCGGTCGTCCAAGCCTTCTTTGTGTACCATTCCATGCGCGGAGGAAGTAGCGTATCATCGAAGGAGACACTCCCGTGCTGTTCTCCCAACTCCGTGAGAAGCTGATCGACTTCATAACGCTTACTATCAGCAGCCACGGTGTATCGTGTCACCCATAGGCCAGGGAAGTCTTCCAAGATCTTCTCCAAGTTCATGCTGTACCATATCAACTGCTGCCACGCCGCCTCTCGGGTTGGTGCTTCCACTTCAATGGACAAGCCTGTCCAGTCTTCCAGGTGTACACTTCCAGGGGACGTAACACGCTCCGTCTTGGACACTCGTGCAGAGTACCTGCCTTCCACACGCGTCTCGAACGAAGAGCGAGTGAAGAGGCGATGACTGGAGTAATGGGCCGAGTAACTCTGCACGCCAAGCTTCTCAAAGATATGAGGTGGCAAATGGCGGTGAAAGTCATATTCCCAGCACACACGCTCCGTGAAGTCATCTTCTTGTATTCCATCCGGGGACGGAAGACTCGTGGGAAGTGCGCCTTTTCGCCAGTAAATCGGCACGATCAAGTCCGAGTTCCACTCGATACCTCCGTTCCCAGCGGGATATGCTAGCTGGAAGTGGAACAAGAGCTGCTTCAGCTGTAGCATCAACTGATCGTCGAAGATCTCGCACCACAGATCGAGTTCGCACAGCAGCTCATGCGCAACACGACCTTCTTCACGGACTGCTTCGTAGAGCGGCAAGAGGTGAGGAGCGGTTTTGTCTTCGTCAGGTTCGTCTGCTAGATTGTGATTGATGACTTGACGAACAAAGTCGATGACCATCTTTGGACTCAGGAACACGACCTCCGCGAGCTCTTCAATGGACTCGTCGAACCACAAGATGTCGCCAAGATCTTCCAAGACGTGCAGAATTGCCGTGATTTCTTCACCCGAGAACCCAAACGTATTCTCAATCAGGTTGCTCAACTCCTCAGCGCCTCGAAAGACTCCTCTCACTCGAGAGCTTGAGCTCAAATCATGTGAGGCAAGAGCAACCTGCTGTCGCAAGAATGCTGCCACCTTCAGATACATCTCAGGCATTAAGAAGCTTGTGTCACTCTCGATAACGTGACGCTCCAAGCGAGCATACACCTGATCGATTCCTTGGAGATCCGCACTGCTCATCAGTACAAGATCCTGTGCCAGGAAGCGAGGTCGCTTCAACCGCAGCTCTTCCAAAGCGCGGATACGCTGGAGAACCTTAGTACCATTGTCGGTCTGGTCCAACTCGTTTCGTGTACTTCTGCGCAGAGCTGTGATCATTCGATTCATTTCTTGCAAGACCTGTTCTTCCTTGCGATTGATTCGCGTCATCAAGTCGGTCGTAATCTTTTCAATAAGCTGTTGGTCATGTCCGATGAGATCCGACTTGGTGCCCACGAAGACGAATTCGGACTCTGGCTCTCGAGCACAAATCACGCGAATCCACCGGAACACATTCTTCTCCACAAACGCGTCCATAGCCGCGCTGCGGGCCCCAGCCTCTTCAACCTCGGCGACATTCAAAGCCTCAGCATAAGCCTCAAGATCGATACATACCAAGTACATTGTTCGCTTCGAGTAGAAGAGGGAGTGGGCTGCCTGGTACTCGTCTTGCCCGGCAAAGTCCCAGATCGATACTTCATAGCGGCGTTCAATGTTGAATTCATCCGGTGGAGCCAGGAAATTCCACGAAAAGATGTCAATTCCGATGGTACGGTCTTCAGTCGATTCCAAAGTGGCCCGGTGTGTCGTCAAAGTCTTGGCAAAGCTGGTTTTGCCCCACTTGCTTGGTCCGATGACACACAGCTTCTTGCGGAACACTGCCGCCTGGTCTTCCGAGACCTCGTATCTCAGACGCGGCTGCTGTGCTGGAGGCGGAGAGGACATGGTCCACGCGAATCCATTCGCCCGAGAATGCGTAAAAGAGTCGAACAGCGCCGCTTGCTGTTGAGATGTCGGCGACGTGACAATCGACTTGAAATACACGCGAATATCAGCACCACCACGTCGATAGACTTCGAGAGGCAGCCGAGTCAAACGAGTCATGCCGTTGCGACGTTGCTTCATCCAGCCTCGAATGGCAGCGAGAAGACCGGAGACCTGCACCTCTCGGTTGTTTTGTCTCGCCAGACGACGGATGAGTTGCTCGTCTTTGCTCGACCACGGCGAGCCAGCAGAGAGCAAGCGATACGCCAGGCGAACCTCGTCTTCCAACGCGCGATCATCACCCAGTGCCTTCACAGCGAGACAACGAAGCGGCGAGTTTCCTTCCTGGGAGCAGATTCACATCAGTCTGGAATCGGTTATGAGCTTTGAATGTATTGAAACGTACTCTGTCAAGCGCATCGACCTGCGCACCCTCTTCGAGAAGCACTCGCCCAAAGCGTAGACGACAATTCGCTGCAGCGTCGTGCAACGGCGTTCGACCAAGCTACAATACCCATCGTATCGACTCAGTACACCTCCCTTTCAACATGGGGAAGGTATCTTACACATGATGAGGCTTCGATATTGGCTCCTCGCTTGAGCAGCACACAGGCCACCTCGGCTTGACTGTTTCGCGCGACCAAGTGAAGCGGCGTGCGTCCACCCTTTCAATCCAAGCAAAGCGTCACTCCCTGTTAACTGACACACTGTGAGTATGGTCACACTCCATACCTTGTCTGTTGCTTCGATGTAAGCACCTTGCTCCAATAGAAACGCCGCCACAAGATCGCTGTCACTCATCGCAGCACAGTGCAATGGCGTGCGTCCTTCCTACAAAGCCACCACCTCCGTAAACCTCCACCATCAAACCTCCTCCAGGACACGGAACCACGCACTCGATCCGCCGCATTCACATCAGCGCCGGCCTCCACCAGCAGCATTGCCACGTCTAGACTGTCTTTATCCGCCGCATAATGCAACGGCGTCA
The DNA here is from genome assembly GCA_020085045.1 of Pythium oligandrum. Lineage (NCBI taxonomy): Eukaryota > Oomycota > Peronosporomycetes > Pythiales > Pythiaceae > Pythium > Pythium oligandrum. The sequence continues at coordinate 2,759,710 of JAHRIK010000002.1, forward strand.
TCTTGCTCTACAGACCAACCCACCAATCCATGAGCAGCCATCCTTCTCCCGCCCACTTGTTTCCTCCTCTTACCCAGTTGGTCGTCACGTGGACGTTCGCGTGCTCGCTCAGCAACACCTTGGCGGCTTCTACAAGGTTCTTCTGCGCCGCCAGATGCAGCGGCGTGCGTCCTGCCCGCTAGAAAACCCCACCAAAAAGGCCGTCAGCACTTTTGTTCTAGCCCTCGTAGTCTCGCGTCGGTGACGCAACGCACCCCATCACGCGCGTCGACGTCCGCGCCGTCCACCAGTAGCCCTGCGAGCGTCTCGCAGTCGTTGTGCTTCACAGCGTCGTGGAGAGAGCTCATGAGGACGACGAGATCGATGGCCAAGTGAGCCGCTCATCTCCACGGGGGCCATCCCACTTGGGTTCAACGACCTGTGTTACTGCATCCCGGGTGGATGAGATACCTGTGCTATGTGATATTAATGGTCAACAGTGATTGGCCACACACGTGGGTACACGAGACGAGCCAATGGGTGCGGATCTTTACGGAGGGTTGCCAACGGATCTGAGAAAAACCTCTCATATCAAATATAGTCGGAAAAGAATGTACCATACATTATTGGTCGTTTCTAGATGTATAAACGTATATCCTGTTAGAATCCATAAGTTGACTCACTGATGAGTTATATGTGGTCCACTTCAGTCGAAGGATGCAATGTGCATATGGCGGTGGAGTTCTCTTACAAGCCTCCTTGCATCTACTCTAAATCACTTTCTTCATCGTCAACTGACTCGTCACTCGCTTCTTCGTCTTCCTCGTATTCATCTTCGTCTTCGTCTTCGTCTTCATCTTCGTCGCTTTCGTCGCCGTCATCTCCAGTATAACTGCGTACCATCTCGGCGAGACTCTCTTCATCCTCTTCGTCCCAATCATCTTCCTCCTCTTCTTCTTCTTCGTCTCTCTCCGCCTCTTCCAGTTCCTCGTCCTCTGATTGAGACCAATCGAACTCGCCCATGACCGATTCGTGGTCCGTTTCGAATCGCAGTCGCCGGATTCGCTCACGCTGCGACGCAGAGTCCATCGGACGCTCTGGATCCAGATACTGCAGGATCATCGACGCACCCAAGTCATCCTCATCCTCTAGGGCGTCCAGAATTCTTCGGTCGTATCCTTCCTTGGGATGTTTGTTGAGAAATTTGACCAATGTCAAGGCTTGCTTCATGATGGCACCTGCCATGACACGCTTTGTGCACCCCTCTTTCCGGTTTTCGTGTAGGAACTTGACGACTGACAAATGGCCACGTGACGCTGCACCATCCATAGCGTCCTTCGTACATCCTTCGCGACGATGCGGGTGGAGAAACTTGACCACATCTAAATTTCCACGGCGAGCAGCTCCGTTCATTGCGGCGATCGTACATCCTTCAGTGCGGTGTTCATGGAGAAACTGAACGACCATAAGATATCCCGACTTCGCCGCTGAATCCATCGCCCGCGTTGTGCAGCCTTCAGTTCGATTATCGTGAAGGAACTTGACGACATGCAAGTGGCAACCCTCTGCTGCTCTGTCCATTGCTGCCGTCGTGCATCCTTCTGTCCGGTTGTCGTGAAGAAACTTGACGACATCGAAATGCCCATTAGCAGCAGCGCCATCCATGGCCTCCGTTGTACATCCCTCCGAACGGTGAGCATGGAGGTACCTCAAGATGTCCAAGTAACCCTTCTTCGCCGCCACGTCCATCGCAGCTCTTGAGCACTCGGCACCACACACCTCATTCAAGAACCGAAGCACACTCAGATGACCGTTCTCCGCAGCTTGGTCCATGGCTTGGCTTGTACACTTTGTTTTGGTTTGGTAGTGAAGGAAACGAACCACATCCAGCTGACCCCACGCCGCTGCTCCATCCATAGCAGCCGACGTGAATGACTCCGGGTATTCACGATATTGCCACTGCAGAAGCTCCAAATGTCCTCGCGAGGCAGCGAGTTGAACCTGCTTTTCACGCCGTTGAGATCCAGGGAGGCTTTGTTCATCTTGATCTTTCTGGAATTGGTACAACCGCTTTAGGACACCAAGGTGCCCATTATTGGCGGCCTGGTCGAAAGCTGATAGCGGGATTGCAGCTGGTGGAGTAGATCGGATCAGTAACTCGATAACCTCGATGTCGCCGTTCTGAGCAGCACCCTGAATTGCTTCTTTCGTCCACTTTAGCTCCAAGCCTTGCTTGAGGAGATACTGGAGCACGCGCCAGTGACCAGCAGCCGCCGCTCTGTCGACGACCATGCGTGGTACGCTTTTTACAGGTCGTTTTCCATACAGATACCGGACAATATGCCCATGCCCACCCTCCACAGCACGGTCGATTGCAAGACCCATAACACCGTTACGCTCATACAGAAGCTTGACCATTTCCAAGTGCCCGTATTTGGCGGCAAATTCAATGGGATTTCTTGATTTGGATTCAGAGACATATCCACACTTCAGCAGGTATTCGATCACAGCAACGTGATTGTTCTTCGCTGCACCAACGAGCGCATCCGCGGTACAGCCCTCGTGCCGCATCTCTTGCAAAAACTCCACCACAGCGAGGTGGCCATTCGTTGCAGCTTTATCCATCGCATTCTTTGTGCAGCCTTCGTCACGATGATCATGTAGAAACCGCACAACGTCCAAATGCCCATGCGCGGCGGCAGAATCCATCGCCGATGTCGTACAGCCTTCACTTCGATTGAAATGCAAGAACTGGACAACTTCTAGGTGTCCTCCGGAAGCAGCTTGGTCCATCGCTCGCTCGGAGCAGCTAATGTTGCATTGCTCGTGAAGAAACCGGACAACTTCCAGGTGTCCGTCTCCGGCGGCGAATGTCATAACCATCGCGGTGAATTCCCCCATTTTGCTTTCATGCATGAACTGCAACACGTCGAGGCGATTCGACATGGCCGCAAATAACGTGGTATTCGACTAGGTCGGCGACGCTCCTCGATCGCGCAGGTACTTCAAGATCTCAACGTCCTGAACGAAGTCAAAGGCTCGAGATGAAATCACCTCGCTCGGTCGAGCATCGTACAACAGCTTGATCAAGTCGAAGTCATTCTTGCGTGCAGCCTCGGTCACAGCGTCGCTAACTGGGATATCCGGCATTTTGGTGAGAAGGTAACGAAGCACTTCACCACGTGCATTAGCTGCTGCGTCGTTCAAGGCCTCCATACTCCCCTTTTCTTGACGATGCTCAAACAGAAACTTGACGACATCCAGATGACCGTTGTTCGCCGCAATATCCACAGCATCGATCGTGCATCCATCATTTCGCTCCTCATGAAGATACTTGACCATATCCAAATGCCCATTACGCGCTGCGCCGTCTATCGCGAGCGTTGACAGCACCACTTGGTCTTTGTAATGGGGCACGAGCCACCGCATCAGCGTAAGATTGCCATGGAGCGCCACAAAGTCCATTGTTCTTGATCGAATGACACTTTTGTCCCCAGAAACGGGCTGGAAATGACGATGCACCCACTGTGCCACGTCGATATCTACGGAACAAATCGCGGAATCCAGCAGCCACGGGTCCGAAAGCCACTCGTCTCTCTCTGGTCGCGTCGCAAGCCACTCTAGCATCTTTATCTTCCCTTCCGCCGCAGCGAATCGCATCGGAAATTGCACTCGTAGCATCGGATGCTGTTCGAATTCCGGCTGTCGATGCAACTCGTAGACCATCTCGATCGCCCGTTTGTCGTCGGCTAGGATCGCCATCTCTACAAGGCCAGCGTTCGCACGCCGCCACTTGGCATCGATATCATCCATCTCTTCCGACACGAGCAGCACTTCAGCGTCTCCATACCGATCGTCATACCAGCCATAGATCTCGACTTTCTCACTGGACGGGAGCTCGTACTCTTGTTTCAACGTCAACAACCGCCGTGGCACGCCCGGTAGATAACAAATCACCGTCCGCAGCAGCTCAGCACTCGTTAGTACGCTCAGCACGGCTCTATGACGCGGAAGAGCGTCGTCATCGCGTCGAAGCTTCTTCCGAGGACTCATGGGCACAGTTGGTCATCAAGCAGCGAGGGATGGCACTTCATTGGCTGTTTATCCGCATTATTTGATATTTTAGCCAATTATAACAACATTCAGGCTACTTTCAACCAATCAACAGCGACTCGTGCTCATTGCACATGCATTCTGCAGCATGCCGGCGAACACACACGGACCAAGCAAGAAGGCGTGCGTCGATGGACGTCACGCGCCATTAGCCAGCGCCGTGCTGGCCGTGGTGACGAACCAGCCGCTTCTCAAGATCGTCAATGGGTTTCTTCCCGGAATTCCAGGCCATTTGCTCGATTTCCAGCGACGTAACGAGGCAAAGCATGACGACAAGAAAGCCGAGGCAGAGAGCGAAGACAAGATGTCGCGACGCTGCGTACACGCGCCTGCTATCGAGCTCGCCATTCTGATAGACAACGAACGGACGCTGACGACTGTGTGTGAACTCTACCGTCGGGACGAGTTTGAGACGCATCCGATGTTCCGAATGCGATATCCGATGCGATTTGCCGCCGCTCACGACAAGCTCAAGATGCTACAGGTCTTGACGTTGCAGGCGGACAAGGACGAGTGGCTCGCGGATCGGTGGTTGCTGGATTCGGCAATCTCGTCACTCAATATGGAGGTCGTCAGTCGGGTTCATAGGTATCTGCAACTCCATCCCGAGGAGAAGAGTGTAATTAGATCGTCTACGATGGATAAAGTGGCCTCAAGTGGTGATTTGACTTTGTTACGGCGGATTTTGACGCATTATGGTGAGGATGTGGTGATGTCAACGGGTGCGATGAACGGTGCTGCGATGAATGGGCATCTCGAGATGGTCAAGTATCTCCATTAGGAGCGTACTGAAGGATATACGTCTGGTGCACTCAAGGGAGCGGCGAATGGCCATCTCGCGGTGTTGAAATACTTGTGCGAATCGAGTAGTGACATGTTCCCAAACCAGCATGAGGCTTTAGTCGGTGCGGCGAAACACGGTCACTTGGAAGTTCTGCGATTCCTTGTTGAACGCTTCCCGCGGACTCATGTTGGTACTGCACTTAGTTCGGCCGCTGAGCATGGTCATCTCGAAGCTGTTCAGTATCTTCTCCAGCAAGAGCCTGGCAATCTGAAGAAGTTACCAGCTCTAGGCTATGCTGCAATGGCTGGTCATGAGAGTGTTGTGCATTTCCTACACAAGCAAGGTGCAAATGGGACCTCATCCTTTGTGACCGATAAACTTGTCACGCGAGATCGTCTCGATATGCTCAAGTATTTTCACGAGCACGGAATTGGACGATTCACTGCTTGTGCGATGGATCTCGCTGCAGAGAGTGGTTTTATCCACATCGTGCGTTTTTTTACACGACAATCGAGATGAAGGCTGCACCGATCGCGCTATGGACGGTGCCGCGGGGAACGGTCATCTCGATGTTGTGCGATTTCTTCATGAGAATCGAAGCGAGGGGTGTACAGTGTCGGCGATGGACTCCGCTGCCATGAATGGACATCTGGGAGTCGTCCGATTTCTCCACGAGAACCGAAGTGAGGGCTGTACCAGCTCGCAATCGATGGGGCAGCAGAGAATGGTCATCTCGCAGTGGTGGAGTTCTTGCTCGAAAATCGAGACGAAGGGTGCACGGAAGCGGCATTGGACAAGGCTATCGCAAACAATCATCTTCCAGTGGTCAAGAAGCTGATGAAGAATGGTTATAAACGCAAGTCAAAAAAGGGGTTTGGTGGGGCTGAGCGAATGGACATTTGGAGATGGTAAAGTTCGTGGTCGATCAAAGTCATGTGGGCCGCAAGAACACGGCAACTGATCGGGCAGCTGCTGCTGGGCATTTGGACGTGGTGAAATACTTGCAGACTACACCGGTGGGCGACGAAACATCCCGTGCCATCGACAATGCGGCGAAAAATGGCCACTGGCATATTGTCAATTACTTCTTGCACCCGTCACGCTTGCCATGGGCTGGATGGTCGGATGCCGGGATCGACAGCGCCGCGGCAAATGGTCATCTTGAGATCTTTCGCATGCTATTGCTATCGAAAAAGAACGAGTCTGATCCAGCATTGGCGTACGTGGAAGCTGCGGAGAACGGCAATCTTGAAATGGTGCAGCTTTTGGATCAGGTTGATCGAGAATATCGACGCGGGAATCCAGAGAGTGAGCATGAACTTCTTCGACGCAAAGAACTGATCGAAGAAGCGGCGGACACCTCGAGCTTTTGCATTGGTTCTATCGTGAATATCCCCAGTCGTTCACCCCTCAAGCTATGGATGTTGCTGCAATGGGGGGTCAGCTGGATGTGCTTCGATATCTTCACTACCAGACCAACACAAGGTGCACAAGCCTAGCTATGGACTGTGCTGCCTTGCGAGGTAATCTGAGTGTTCTCCGCTTCCTACACGAAAAATGCCAGGGTGGATGTACAGTGGCCGCTATGGACGGAGCGGCAACGAATGGACATGTTGACGTGGTGAGGTATTGCATACCCATCTCTCAGAAGGTTGCACGACAGCAGCTATTGATGGAGCCGCGGCCAATGGCCATCTCGACATCGTGATGTTTTTGCACGAACACCGTACGGAAAGACGGCTGCGATGGATGGAACAAGCGGCTGCAGATCACATGGAAGTAGTCAAGTATCTCCATGAGCGCAGGAGTGAAGGATGCACGACAGTAGCGATGAATCAAGCGGCAGCACGGGTCATCTGGAAATGGTCAGGTTCCTTCACGAAAATCGAGCTGAGGGTTGCACGACGCGAGCAATGTATACGGCTGCACGAAATGACTCCCTCCACGTCGCCAAATTTCTTCAAGAGCAACGCACCGAGGGATGCACGGTAGAAGCTATGAATGGAGGTGCTCGGCAAGATTGTCTCGAAGTAGTTCAGTTTCTTCACACGCACCGTCGCGAAGGCTGCACGACAGATGCAATGGATGGTGCAGCATGTCGCGCCAGTCTCATCATGCTCAAGTTCCTCCATGATAATCGAAGCGAGGGTTGTACAAAGCGCGCAATGGATGCGGCGATCATGAACGGAGACTTGACATCGGTGAAGTTTCTGCGCGAGAATCGGAAAGAGGGCTATCGTCCTGAAGCTCTCGACATCCTAGAACGGACTGACCCCTTCGATCAGGCGATGGTGTTCCGTTACCTCGTTCCCGATCGCCCCATGGACATCGACTCTCGAGACAATCGAATTGACATGGGATTCCACGTGGAAGACCCCGGCTTCGAGCGAAATATCGGCTGGCCGGAGTATATTGACTCGGACCTGGAGATAGTGTACGCTGACGAAGAAGACGAAGAGGAAGATGAAGGAGTGGATGGCAGAGATTGGAGCGACGAAGAAGAATGGATATAGTGGCATTGAGGAGACGGAGGAGGAAGACGATGAATAGAAGCAGCACAGCTCCCATGTCAACACATAGGACTCGAAGAGGATTGGTGGAAACTCATTGACCTGATATGATTTCGTCCAATCTAACGGGTCGTAAACAATGCAGGAATGTTGGTCCAGCGCCAGAAGCATGCGAAGAAGCACACTAACGAAGAGCTCAAGAAGACACGACATCGCAAGCGCATTCTCGCAACAATGGGCTTCTTCACGGCAGTACTGGGACCCGGATCCATCTCGATCGCCTTCGACAAGGCCGAGTATTACGGCGGAGATGTGCTCTCGGGACAGATTACGTTGCGTGTGACGTCTCGCATCGACCGAAGCCAACCCATGCAGATGGAGATCGTCGGTGAAGAAACGATGCGATGGAGAAAGAAGCCAGTTGATCATCATAAGCATCGACATAGCGATACGTGTAGCTCTCGTGAACATGGGAAGTGGGATGACGAGGACCATCGAGAACGACGAGAAGTGTATCAAGTCCTTCGAGAAGAGGTTTGTGAACTCCGATTTCGTGAGTGAGCATGCACGACCTCTAACATGCTCCTGTATGTGTGCGTAGATCTGTCTTGACATCCCGGGTCGATCGTATGAGGTTGGTGAGCACGTGTTCCCGTTTGACTATCGCTTGCCAGCCACGTTGCCAGGGTCGTTCTCGTTCAAACATGGCGTGATTCGTGACTTGCGCGACGTAAAAGTACGGTGCGAGTATTCGCTCCGGGTACGATTGCCAGTCGACAGCATGTGGCAAGCCGATATCGTCAAGACGGAAGTGGTTTATGTTCGTGAGCAACCGAGCAAGCAGGTCCCACGAAGCATCACACAGTCCGAAGCTCGTCAAGTCAACTTCCTGCATCTCTTCAATCAAGGCGAGTGCCATCTCACTGCCAGTATCGAGCGCGATGTCTTACCCATGGGAGGTTGCGTCCAGCTGGACTGTACGGTGGAGAATCAATCCTCGTGGTGCATTCGATCCATCGAGCAGCGACTCAATCAAATCGTCGAGCTTCATCGCTACGAGACATCTCGAAGTCTTTTACATCAAGGAACACCGACTGTGACGCGTACCATGAGTGAACGCTCATCAGACGGGTTTGGCGCTCGCCAACGCAAGGAGATTCTGCTCGCTCAACATATCGAGTACACGCCGACGTGGTGGAGTGCAAGCAATGAGTCACAGTTGCTTCCATCAATGCGTTCTCATTTCCTCTCGGTTCGTTACGAACTCGTGGTCCAGTGCTGTCAAACTCTTTGCTCGTCTGCAAGTGTCATTATACCAGTTGTCATCACGACAAAGTTGCCCTAGAGAGACATTCAATCAGCTCGCGCTTGCTCTCACCAGGATCAATTTTGAGTTTTAGACGAGAAGCAATGAGCAAGCCACGTCAACAGCGGCAGAATGATCTAGAACGCTTGATTTCAGAGCAATGGGAGCGCATGTGGAATCGCGGACAGCGGATCCATTCATCCAAGTTGCCGGGCCATCAAGTGCGTAGCATTCTACTGACAGAGCCGTAGTTCCAGCGACGAAGTCCGCTTCCAACTGATCAAGTTGCCAACCTCTATTCGAAAATGTGTGATGAACGCTCATGGACGGTGCTATACTCCGGCCTGGAGTACTTCGTCATGGACATGTTCCAGTTTCTGGGCGAAATAATGCTTCCCCATGCACCAGCACGTACCAACAGAGCATACAGAGTTATGGGTAAGCACTTGCTGGTCAATGACGCAGTCGACGACTCTGTCTCTCGTGACCAAGAGCCTGTGCTTCTCGTCGAGACGTGTGTCCTAGATATCGAACAAACGATTGCAAGAATGTTGATAGCTTTGGAAGTCATGTGCGAGACTCGCACTCAAGCGGTATGTGGTGGCGTCGTGGTGAACAAAGACGAATGGATCTTCCTCAAGAGCGACGTGGGACAGATACTCGAAGAACGACTTTCTGTTGCGATGGAAACTCGGAGGAAGACACATAGGAGCGTGCGTGTTCCAACACTCGGGTCTTTCCAGGACGCTTTCGAAGCCATCGCTGGGTTATGGGAGGATGTCTATCAAGCCAATTACCCTTCGTAGTTTGCTTTGATGACTGCTCAAAGCTGACCTAAATCACGAGCCTGAATGCAATTTTTCTTTTTCTGTACACTCATGAGAACAACGAGAAGGAAATTCATGCCATCCCAAGGAGTAAGGTCAAAACAAGGCCAACGTAGCGTCAGTCACCACCAAACAACGCTTTTCTTCTCAACGTGTGTTGACGCATGAACCGTTACCCAAGTTGAAGAGACATCGTTACAAGCCTTCGCGTTATCCGGAGCATTGAGCCATGCAGCCAATTAGCAGACGCATCTTTAGTTTCTATCCGGATTCATTTGCACGGCTATACGGCCCCGATCTTCGATCGAATGCGCGACGACTTCGTCGATGCTTCACAACCAATTGTGTCCGTCACGAATGGGGAATCAGAGCTGCAAGCGTTTGCCGTCGGAGCCGTCGGTAATTGATGACACGAGCGTTCAGATCAGACTGCGCGACAGCACACTCAAGCCGGGTGATACTCTTCATGGCTCTGTGGTTGTGTACTTGGAGAGACCACTCAAAGATGCCTGTTATTTGTGGATCACGTGTGAGCACGGGATACTTGCTGACTCTTCGTGTTTGACTAGCTCTCACCGTGGTGGTACGTGGCTTTCATCGCATCAACTGGGTCGCCAAGACGGGTGACAAGTGCTACACTCACCATAGCAAAACGGAGGAGTGTTTTATTGTCCCGGTGCGATCATTTAACTGTGTCTCTATTATGAGCTCATCATAGAAGCTAATCCATGTTTATCCCCGCAGGTCGAACTCGAAAGCTGGCAGACAACGCCTTTGATCGGAGTGTCAGAGTGCCTCTTCGAGCTCACATTGCCCAAGGCAATCCCTCCGACCTTTAGCTTCAGCGGTCTATCATGGGGTGCTATCATGGATGATGTCGAGATCTCGACTCAATGTACCGCTCGAGCAACGCTGCAAACGAAAAATGCAACAATCAGCAGCACTCAGTCTTTTCAGGTCGAAAGCCGAGCGCCGATTGTGCCTATTAGCGAACCCATCCAATCCTCAACAACTGAAGTCGTAGGTCTGATCAAGCAAGACGAGTGTATCGTCAGCATTCAGCTGAAGACTGATGATTTCACTCCGACTTCGACCATCAGAGCGGAGATTGGCATCCGTCTCCCTCCGTCACGAAAGATCAAGCAACTCCGACTGGTTCTCTATCGATACCTCGCGGTTGACACACGCAGTGACGGCAAACTACTCTACTCAACGCAAGTTGTCTGCAGTCAATTGTACGACGGTGCGGCTCTTGCCCGAATGTCCATGAACGAGCTTGGTTCAATGAGCTTGCCGCTCACTCCCAACGAACTCACACTGTGCGAGCCGCTTCAGCCTAGCGGTCGCTTGCACTTTCTGTCGATCAAGTACCGAGTCAGCGCCGAGTGCCAGCTCTCATGGCGTACGTGTGTCAGCGCGAGTGTCGGAGTCGTCGTAGTCAGTGACCCCAAGGTGGCAGACTCGGCATGACGACACGTCACACTCAATCTGGTGAACTATCGCAGCTTTCCACGGGTATTACTAAATAAATCCCATTCGTTTCGTTCTATTGTCTTCTTCCATGCATTATTGCACAGTGTGGGCATCCGAAGCACATTGTTTGGATGGCGAACTGGCACAACTCTTCAAGATCCAATTCCATATACACCACATCGTTATCCGTATTAAGTATACTAAATGCCTACCCATCTTCTTCCCAAGTTTAATAGTATTCGGACATGTATACTAAATGTATACGAACCCCCCACCGACTTGATTGCGACTCACTCCATCGACACGACGTGGTCAGCTCTGCCTTTTACTCATGGGCAACCAGAACGGTAAGCGCGCGTCAATAGAAGGCGCCAGGGTTCAGATCAAGCTCGAGCAATCCACATTGAATCCTGGTGATAAGCTACGAGGAACAGTGGCCGTTAAGTTGGAGAAGCGGCTTGAGGATGCTTGTACGCGGTGGCTCATGTTTCTGTGTATGGTTGCGCTAGCTGATGTTTTGTGATAGCCCTTGTTGTCGTAGTACGTGGCTTTCATCGTATCAAGTGGGTCAACAAAGCAGCTGACAAGAGCCACAGCTATCACAAGAAATCAGTTGATTGCTTCATTGTTCCAGTAAGACAGCTGTGCTCTTAACGAGGTTACACAGACTCATTGTGATTTCCATTGTGTAGATTGCACTCGAGAGTTGGCAATCGTCTACATCCATCGGACTGTCGGAACACCCTTTCAAGCTCACCTTGCCCAAGGCAATCCCTCCAAGTTTTTGTTACAAGAAGCTATCCTGGGGATCAGAGATGGACGATGTCGAGATCTCGACTCAGTACATCGCAAGAGTTACGCTCCAGACGAAGACCGCTGCGCTTGAAAGCATCCGTCGATTCCAAGTCGAGCGTCTTGTTCAAAGTCCTCCCATCGGCAAGCCGATCCAAGTCTCGACAGCTGAACTGGTTGGTTTGGTGAACAAAGGCGAGTGCTATCTGAGCTTCAGACTCAGTAGCGACGTGTATAGCTCGTCTTCGATGATCGAAGCGAGTGTGAGCGTCCGTCTTCCGCCCTCGCGACGACTCAAGCAGCTTCGACTCGTGCTCTATCGATACCTCACTGTGGACACACGCGAAGGTGGCAAACAGCGGCAAACCACACAGCGTGTTTGTTGTCGAATGTATGACGGTGCCGCACTTACTAGGGTTTCCACGAACGAGCCCATGACTCTGGTATTGCCACTCCATCCAAACGACCTCACACTATTCGAGCCGCTCGAGCCGACGTCGCACTCCTACTTTCTCCTGATCGAGTACCGAGTCAGCGTCGAGTGCCAGCTCTCGTGGCGCACGTGCGTCAGCAAAAGCGTCCAAGTGACCATAGCAAGTGAGACCCAAGTGGCAGCCCCAGCATGACCAGTGTACCCATCTTGAAGTTCCGCCAAGTATAGTAGCTCTTGATTATCCGTATCATGTATAGTATACTCAATACAAAGTCGTTGTCGAACTCGTGTGGTATCCGGTTGTTCGCCTTGCCAGATCAGAAAACCATGGACTGGAAGAAGAAGAGGCTGACGACGACGCCGCTTGTGTTGCCGCTTGTGAGCGCCAGCCTCCGTATCGCGCTTGAGCGTAGAGCGTATACGCCTCTTGATACACTGCGAGGCTCCGTGCGCGTGGATGTGAAGCAGCCGCTGCAGAATACCAGTACGAAGTCTTTGGGTCCTCTTGAGTCTTGATTTCATGCTGACTGCGTCTTTATTACAGCGTTAAAGGTGGTATTCCGCGGCGTGGAGCGGATTGAATGGCTGGATAATGACGAGGGTGGACCGTTCTATCATATCAAGCCGAACGAGCACTTTACTGCTGACGTATGGTGACCAAAGACGTGATGTCTGGGTTCTAATACTAATGCCGGTGTTGTCATAGGTCGTGCTCGATGCCTGGCCTGCATCTCCTTCTCCAGGAGTCTACGACCACTCTTTTGAGCTCAAACTACCAGAAAAGCTCCCAGCGAGCTTTCACTACCAAGGGTTGTACTGTGACTTCGATATGAGGAGTATTGACATCAGAGTTGGATACACGGTCACCGCGACACTCCAAGAAACGGACGGCGCCAAGGTCGAGACCGAGAAAGCCTTTGAAGTTAGCAGTCCACTACCACGTCCGATGACTGGGAAGCCAGTTCACTCGTCGAGAATGGAGCTGATCAAGTTTCTGCGGTTATTCAAAACAGGTGAGTGTGGCATGACCGTCCAGCTCACCAGCAACGTCCTCCGTCCACCATTAACGATTGAGGCCCTCGTGGCAATCGAAGCGCCGCCTTCTCGAAGGATCAAACATCTCCGGTTGGTGCTCTATCGGGTTACGACTGGGAATCAACACAAAGCCAAGCGAAATTACTTGCGACGAGGGACGGACGAAGTCTGTTCACGAGTTTTTAAACGGGATACCATCGCTGGAATCGCTAAGGACCATCCCGTCATGCTTCGGCTGCCGCTCACTGACAAAGACCTCATGGACTTTGAGCCACTCGAACTGAAATCGCATTTTCTGACGATCAACTACTGTGTGGATGTGGAATGCCGGCTCTCGTGGGGAGGTCGTGTGGCTCATAAGATTCCAGTGAAGATTGTGTGGGATAAACAGAAGTCACTCACAGCAAAGACGGCATAAACCACTTCCAATATACGCATCACGATGCAGAAACAATCTCATAACTCAAGCAATTGGTGCGACGGACTGGGTGTCGGCTTGAGGTAAGATGGTGATCGGAGCCTCGGCAACGACCCATGTGCCACCGGACAAGCCGCACTCCACTGTCACGTGGTAGCCAACAGCGATATAATGCGACTGCATGGTCGGGACGAGCGGCTTGAAGAGAGAAATATCGTTTGGCGTGATCGGTAGTCGCAGGGTCATGGGTTGACCCTTGGATACATTTGAAATGGCTTCACCATCATACATGCGACGACACACCGGGCGATAACCTTCACGCAGCATGGCAGGCGACTTGGCAATGTGCCTCTCAATCCGCAAATCCTCGTATAGGACCAACCGGACAGACTTGAGCGTCTTTGTTGAGGCATTATCAATGGCGACACGCGCTTCGATCATGGATGACGAGTCAAACAAGTCACCATTCAGCGTCGCTTCCACCGAACATTGTCCTCGTTTGAACAAACCGAGCGTCCTGAGTTCTTTTGACACGGAGAAACTCACCGGAGAGCTTGTCGGTGGTTTCACGACCAACGGGAGCATCGTGAATGGTTGAATGCGCATGAACTTGTCGCCTGTCTTGGTCTCTAGCACAGCCTCGACCATGTACTTGAGACGGGTTTGAACGTTCCCAAAGGATGCCGCTCGTCCACCCGAGTACTCGAATGAGTTGAGTAGTTTACGCGACAACTGGAACTCAAATGGGTAAACAGAAACCCCAGCATCGAACGAATGCCCAGTTACCAGCTCGACCTGCTCGTCATCAGTAGATGTTAGCTCGATGCTCACGTGTTCGTTCGAATAACTCGACGAACCTTTTCGTCGATATGCTCGTGCTCAGCATGGAACCGATACGGAACGTTATCAAAGTGGAGCTCCCAGTCAATCCGCTCTTCACCGCTGACTTGGACAACAAGAGCTAGCCGAAACGGTTGGATTAATAACAGATTCAGTCCATCACAATCGAAAGAGATTCACCACGTACTCGCGTCATTGAGCGGCTTGTTCACCTGCACCTGCACCTTTCCTAGCAGCAGGTCGCCTGGGTGGATCGTGTCCTTCTGGTTATCCAGCGTTATGACGATAGAAGCTGCTGCATCCTTCTCCACAGACGCCGATTTGCGTCGATTCCACATGCTCTGTCACTTGAAGAACGCCAATTATCAAATGACACAAGAGCTAGTCATGACGAAAGGTATCTTCATACAAAGGGTACTGAGTATGACCGTAGATGTAGCCATCTGGGTATCCTACTGATCACATGCTGTGGCGATCTCTTCCGGATTCGCCGTGATCGTCAAGGGGAGCGTCACCGAAATGCGTCGCTTCCACGAAAACACGCACTCGATAACCACTCGGTACTTGACGTCAATGAAATAGCCATGCACCGTCGGCGTCAGGAGCTCAGTCAACGTTGGATTGGTCGACTTGATGGGCATCTGAACGATTGCAGCTTGGCCCTGACGCGCCTCAGCGATAGTCTTGCCCTTGAACACACCCGAACAAACCTTGCGCGTCTCGTTGCTGAGCACGTCGTGCGGCACAGCTTGACCATTTGCAGTGACATCCTCGTGAAGAACGAGTTTGATCTTGTGGAGACGTTGGGCAGACTCGTTGTCCAGGCGCACACTCACTTGAATCGTGCCCGTGGGTGATACAGCAGGGTTGACAAGCTCAGTAGTGAGATGGCTCGATCCCCGCTGGATCAATTCGAACATCCGGAGGTCATGGGTCGCCTCGACGATCACAGGCAAGGTCTTCAAGGCCACAGAGGGCACAACAAACTCATGTACAACCTCCTGTGACGTCTCGACTTCACCATTCACAACCATGGTAGCGGCCACCGTGTGATTCATTTTGGCTCGGATCTTTGACGATAGTTGGTCGGCAATGAACGCGTTCATCATGTTGAGCGTCTGATAGCGCTGGTGGATGAAAGAGACGGGCACATGCACCGGAACAGAGAAGCGGAAGGGGTATTCGTACGTGCCTGGTTGTAGCTCGGTTCCATTGCCAAGCAGGACAAGCTAGTAGCCAATACGTTATGAGTGGATAGCGTTCCATGTTCATGAATTCGTTGTGGAACGCTTACCTCAGACGAGAAGTGCTCGTGGCGATACACAAGACTGCGAGCGGATGGGGTGGCTTCCATGACACCATTCCATCCCATCTCCTCGGCACACAGCATCTTCACACGCAAATCTGAGACAGCACAGTTGAAGGACCATGATCATAAGGACACCGTGGGATCAGCACGTACCAGCATGGTGGATCGGAGACACCACTGAGACTTGGACTCGACCCGAGAGCAGTCGACCAGGCTCCACTGCCGGGTTGTCCAATTCAATCCTGATAGCACTGGCTTGCATTGCTGCTTGTGTTGAGCAAAATGAGTAGTGAGTAGTGAGCCGAGACTTGCTCGACGCAAGAATGATTAGTATGTGAGCTTCATCAGTCGAACCTGGCGCAAGGCGGGCAAGCTCACTTTTGTCGAAGTCAAACAGACGTACCGGTAAATGATTGGCGGAAAGAGCTGTCACACGACGCTTCATTGGCTAATTTATTTTTTGCCACCTTTGATCAGCCCCCGCAAGCACATGTGAGCAGTTTATGTGCGGCCTTGGAGCCTAGGCCACCAAATTCCACCGTAGCACATGTCGATTGCCTTTGCGCTGCCATTACTAGATTCTCGAGTCGAGTATGGAGCTGATTAGTCCTGCTGCGTCCACTGAGCTGAACGCCACGATGTGGTTCTCTAAGGATTCGGTGGTGAATGTGAGACAGAAGGAGTTGGGAATAGGACGACCCTGCTATCGTGAGGACACCTGTTACTTGGACTTCCATCCAAGGCGCTATTTTCAGTCCACGGCGGCACCATTAGTCAGCATGTCAGTCAAAGCGTCTGATAGAAGGGTCACAGGATGATGACTCCAGGACTAAAGCTGACAGGTGATTAAAAGATATACTATGTAAGTAGATATCCCGTTTATACCAGTCAAAAAGTGTTCCATTTCATCAACTTTACCGCCCAATATACTGTATTAAACAAGATTAATGTAACCTACACTGGAATTCACTAGAATGTGAGTCACTCTTCTGTTGACTAACGTCTAATAATAACACTAACTCAGTGCATGTAAAAGTATTGATGCCAATCGTTCATCGGGAAGATGGGCCACCGAGCGAAAGAGATGTACCCGGTGGACGGGTCATTGGGACGGCCATTCAGTGAGAAAGAAGGCGTGAGACTCCTACTGGACACATGTCGCTTCACGACGCAGTCAAGCACGACGACCTGAGCGCGGTCGAGGCGCTCTTAGAGGATGGTGCCGAGGTGGACGAACGCCAAGGGGTACGTAGCTCTTGGGTTGTCATCCACGGCTCGGGTGAATCGAAACGGGTGACGGTGTTCTGTTCTGTTTAGCGCGTCGGTCGAACGCCACTGCACATCGCGGCGCAGAAGAATCATGTCGAGATCGCAGGGTTCCTGATCAGTCAAGGGGCGGCGGTGAGCGCCACCACGACTTGGGTACGGACGGGATTTGTGTTTTTGATTGCGTCGCATCTCACCGTATATGTTCGCAGAGTTTGATGACGCCTCTGCATTACGCTGCGGACAAGGATAGCGTGGATGTCGCCATGCTGCTCGTGGAAGAAGGC
This sequence comes from Pythium oligandrum, assembly GCA_020085045.1. NCBI lineage: Eukaryota > Oomycota > Peronosporomycetes > Pythiales > Pythiaceae > Pythium > Pythium oligandrum. The sequence continues at coordinate 2,777,082 of JAHRIK010000002.1, forward strand.
GCGGAAGTGGACGCTCAGGACCGAGTACGAAACTGATCTCTTGGTGATTTCTTCTCGAGCCACGGTCTCATGAGTGTTTGGTCTGATAGGAGGGACGCACACCGCTGCACTGCGCCGCGATTGCCGATAGTAACGAAGTGGCGGCTTATCTGCTGCGTAATGGGTCATCCCATCGCATGACGGATCAGGTACTTGCTGCACAACGAGTATGCTTTCCCTGCTTTCTCCTCATTTACGTCATATTACAACCACAGAATGGACAAACACCGCTACATTTGGTCGCGAGAAACAACCTGATGGAGGTTGCAGAACTTCTACTCTCCCATGGCGCCTCCGTAGGCGCTGTCAATACGGTACGCTGCTGTAAAACCCACCCTATGATTCAAACCGGCTAAACGAATGGTTTGTATCAGCTTGGTCGCACTCCACTGCATGAAGCAGCTTCCTACTGTCGGCCAAAGCTCGCCCGGTTGCTACTCCAGCATGGCGCTCGTATTAACCGAGTTGATAGTGTACGTGGATGTAGTTATCCTGGGTTAGAACATGTTTTCACCCTTATTGATGATCAGGAGGGTAATTCGCCGTTGCGATGTCTTGTTGTGAAGTCCATTGGAGATGATCGCGTCTGGGAAGACGAGGTGAAGATGGCATACCGACTCATGGCTGCTGGGGCGCGATGGACGAGCAAGGACGAGCAGTTGGTGCGTCGTGTTGCGCGAGAGAACCAGCGTGAAGAGCAGGTTTCGGGCATCTTGGCGGCTATCTATGCCTGGAACAAGCAACGTAAGCGTGGGGTCCGTAAGCTTACTCGTCTCCCGGTCGAAGTCTACAAGCGCGGCGAAGTCGACATCCGTGTGTACTTCAAGTCGATGAAGCAAGTGTCTTCGGTTCTTCTGGAATCTATGAATGCAGCGCGACTGAATGTACTAACGGAAACACATGAAGTTGACGCTGCACCGGAAGAAGAAGAGCACGTCTACCGCAAGAAGCTGTGTGTTGTCGGGCCAACTCAGTGGGGGAAAACAAGTTTCATCAAGACACTGACCACGAATGAGCCAACACTCGAAGAACTGGATGACCGCACTATTGGAATCGACATTTTCGCGTGGGAGTTTGAAGCTCCATCTTCAGACACGGGCGAGAAGAGCAAGTACAAGGTGTCTATCTGGGATTTTGCCGGGCAAGACGAGTATCAGTCCACTCACACACTCTTCTACTCGAAGCGCACCATGTATTTAGTGTGTATCGATTTGAACGCGTACGCAGAAGCATTGGAGGAGGCTGGAATCGAAGAAGCTGGCGCTCGAAGCAGCGAAATGGACGGTTTCGTCGAGAAGAACATCTTCCGATGGATCCGGGTCATCAGTGCGCGTGAGCCGGAGTCGGAGTTTCTCTTTATCGGCACAAAAGCTGACCTGATTGAGCACGATGAAGAGCTCGTGGAGAAGATCACAACGGACGTAATGATGCGAATTGCTCGTAAAGAAGACCAAGCAGTCCAGGAGCTCCAGCGTACGATTGATGCTCTACACAAGAGTAGAAATAATGATATGGAGTTCGCCGCCGAAGACGCCAAGGTGGAGAAGCGCATTCTCAACTTGGAAACGATCAGCATGAAGCGACCGCGCTATCTGTCGAAGCAGCTGGTGCTTACGACCAGTGCTGATCTTACTGGACAAGAACGAGTTCATGAACAACTGGAGCAGCACATCGTTGAGAGTGATACCAGCTTCCTCATGCCTGACATGTACCAGCAAGTCGAGGATTTCATTCGCAACCAGGTGCAAATCGACGAATCAGAAACGCCTGACGCAGCCACACTTGTGAGAAAAGCTTTTCGGAACGCAAATGAGCTGTTTGAGCTGATTGAAAGTGAACTGGAATTCTCGGGCGAGGAGATTCGAGCCATTCTTCACGTCCTGCATGGCCTGGGTGACATTTTGTGGTTTGACGACTCGGAAGAGGAGTTAGCCGACATTGTTTTTCTCAATCCATCGCTCGTGATTGATTTCATCCGCCAGGTGATCAATCACAAGCTTGGAAGCTACGAGATCCCAGTGGCACCACACTTGTACCCACTACACGAAGCTGTGCGCAATGAAGGGCGAGTATCACACGAGCTTCTATCTGAGCTGGAAATGTGGTATGAGATTCAAGACGACCAGTTAATGCTCCAGCTCAAGCAATTACTCTTCCAGTTCCAGCTTGCTTATCCGGCAGGAAAGGGCCTGATGGAGTGGAACTCGGACCTCATTGTCCCGATTTACTGGAAGAAACGAGCTCTGTCGGAGGAAGAAGATGATCAAAGTGAGTTACCAGATGATGAAGAATTGACCGAGCGCGTGTGCTGGGAGTACGACTTCCACCGCCATCTACCCGAGAACATCTTTGAGATGCTGGGTGTGCAGAGTTATTCGTCTCATTACTCGAGCGACCGTTTGTTCACGTGGGGTGCGTTCGAGACTCGCATGTCCGGAAAGTACGTTGCTCGAATTGCGAAGAAACAGCGAGATGGCTCACCACCCTCATCTGAACTAGACGAATGGTCCATTCTTTCGATCGAAGTTAACGCCTCATCAAACGAATTGGCGTGGCAACAGCTTGTTTGGTACAGTATGAACCTCGAAAGGCTCTTAGAAGACCGACCGGGGTTGTGGGTGACGCGCTACACGGTGTCAAGTGGAGGGAAACGCTTTGATGTCGAGCAATTGCTTACTGAGATGGTTGAGATGCATGAGTGGCAAGTCGAAGAGAACTTGTTGCCACCTCGAATGGAATGGTTCACGAAGAAGGCTTGGACGAATCGCGCCGAAGTACCCAATGCAACACCAATCCGACGCACAGCTTCCTCAGATTTGGAGACGGACATGGAAGCACGGTTCCGAGCGTTACTAGAGAACCAATTTCATGATATCTACGCACACATCGACGTTTCAACTGATAAATTACTCAAACAGCTCGCCGAGATCGGTAATCGACGGGATTATCCAGCGCTATGGACCTTGGAGCTCCACGAAGGGTCGAAATACTTCGGATTGGCGTCGACCTACATACTTCGGATCCGCAGCCAGCTCTCTGGACGATGTTTCCACGATCCCATCGAGATCACGGTCCCTGGCACTTTCTTCGCAAAATACGGCATCTTCATCAAGGTATGTTCGCAGTTCCTTCTTCTTATTGATCAGTAGTCTGATTTTGACGTGATATGTAGCTTGGTGTCAGCGTGTTTGCCAGCGTGGCATTTGGAGAAGCTGCCGCACCCATTGTGGAGCACATCGGGACAGGTTTGAAAGGCTCAGTGTGCTTTGGACGTGACTAGCGACTGAACTTTTATTGTATCTACAGAGCTCCAGACGGCGACGGAACTGCATAACATGGTGGAAGGAATGGAATTCTTGTCGATCGGGTCCGTCAATATGGAGAACGACCGCACGTTATCGCCAGATGGAACCATTGTGCTGCTACGCGAGCTCCTCACTGCGTATGATCGCAACTTTGACCCTCTCAAGATGTCCACCGTCTCAGGACTCGAGTGCGGCATTCTGATTGGCACGGGTGAGCATGTCTGGGCCCATCGCTCAGAAATACTCTTGCGCGATGACATCGTACTACGTCACGACTACCGGCGAACTAGCTTTGGTTCGAATTCGATGTCGAGCGACGAACCCGTCGAGTTTGCTGAACCCGCCGAGGTTTCTGAGCCCGTCATTATTTACGAGAAGGTCGAAGATAGTCCTGAAGACGAGCCTACTGTGATATGTGATGGCACGACAATATCGTTGCGCATCATGGGCGTGGAGAATCTGCTTAACATCCGCCACATTGGCAAGCAGAGTCCGTATTGCAAGTGGAAGCTGGTGTCTCCCAATGGTCGAGTCATTGCATCGAGTCGAACACTTCACGACGTTGGCGGTGGCACGGATCCAAGCTGGAAGGGACAGACATTCCTCTTTGATCTACCTGACGGCATCGCTTCATTGGAGAATACCATATTGGTCTTTCGCGTCAAGACGACTCGAGGATGGCGTCTTAGGTACGTAAACCAGTCAATTAACCACACGTCGATAATTTGCTGATGAATGTGCACGCAGTGACGAGATTGCGATGGGATCGGTCACTATACGCGACGTGGAAGGCATGGGCTTGGCGACTGGCGACTGGCAAGAGAATACAATCACACTGCTGCACAAGAAAGGCGAGCTGGCAGGCCGTCTTCGGTTCTACCTGCGCCTTGAGGCGCTAGGTGACTGACTTGATCCTATTGAGAGCATGAGCTTTCCTAATAATATCAGTATTTCGATGCATAAATGGTGAAAAATGGGATTGTACCATCAGCTGATCTCAATATGTTAGGTTATAGCTACCCCTCTGGTGGACATAAATGAGCTGCTTTCTGTGATTGCGTCTCGTGCGGCAGAGTGTCAAAGCGAGGAGGGCAGTCGTTCAAACCCCCATCAAGCGTTCTGCTGAGTGCCGCCGTCTCGTGGGAAATGTCGTCCTTCACTGCCAACCGAGCAACGCCCATCGGGGAGCTTCAATCATGCGAAATACAGCGTGACGTGGCCGCCGACACTCGGCAGCAAGACGACAGCATGAAGCGACAAACCCTCTCGAGCAAAGAGCCCAAGTTTCTCAACCACGTCATCCATGACCGATCGATGAAGCACAACCCGGCGTTTGACGACCAACTCAAGCGCCTTGCTGCATCCAAGCTGGCAACGCCAGTGGGTGAAGTGGGGAGCAGACGAATTGACCACGAGTTTTCGCGCAGTCCACAAAAACTAGCAGCCATATCAGAAGAGTCGAATGCTGAGTGTCAACGAGTCAAAGAGAGGGAGGCAACCTTGGAAAGTGACGCCGACCGTGACGTGGCTGCTCACGTTCGACAGGAAGGTGACAACTCGAACGGACGAAGCCTCTCGAAACAAGACCGAAAGTTCGCCAACCGAGTGATTCATGATCCATCTTTAACCCACGATCTAGCGTTTGATAGCCGACTCAACCAGCTCGCAAGGGCCAAGTTGCCGCCATTCAGACAGAGTGCGCTAGAATTGTCATGCTGTCCACACAAATGGGAAGACGTATTCGCAAGTACCAAGCTTCAAGCAAGGGGACGGCAGCGCGGCTTGGCAGCGGTCGTCGATCAACTAGAGCGGCTCGCCAGGTCCAGGTTGCTTTCATCTCACGAGCATGATCACGTGGTATGCGAAAAACTTGATTCTGAATCGTCTGGCCTTGTGCACGAACAAGATCATCCATCCAACGCCAAAGACGTACACGAAAACCTGGAGGTGCGATTCGCAGCTAACCACACAGATCGGCAAGCGTCGACAAAAGAGGACGGGTTATTTCCTGAACAGACCGCTCATGGATGATCTCTCGAGCTCATTTCAGCTTTTGACACCCGATTCATGCAGCACAACAAGTTGACGTCGTCTCACAAGTGCGGCCATATGAGTGATGAGAGACGCGATGTTGAGGCTTCGTATTGGCTGCATGAAGTCGAAGCTTTGGATCTTCAAGAAGATGAGGAGCCGCGACGTGTGATGATTCGCAACCAGCAGCAAGGCCTCAACAGTAAGCGTCAGGGCAGCAGAAGAGAAGAAGGGATATCTCTTGATGAGATTATTCACGGTCCATTCGAAGAAGAGAACCCAGTGGTAGACGAGCGATGCATGGAACGCACCAATCCCATGCTCTCAACTTCTTCTGATCGTCATGAGCCAGGAAGCTGGACGAGTCACTTCGAACCATCCAATTTTTTTCGCTACCAAGAGATATCCAAGGTTCTTGGCCTCAACGAACGCAAAGGTCAACGCACCATATCTGCTAGTTTCCTGCAGCTAGACGACAATACTGGTCGCCAAGTCCTGACAGGAGAGGAGAGAAGGTTCCTGGATCAAGTTGTGTCTGATACAGGCATCAAGCCCAACCGATATTTTGAACTTATATTCTATCAGCTCTTCGTATCCAAGCTGCCTGTATTCCTTGACCAATGGAGAACTACAAGAAGGGATTCCCCTCCGTCAATCCTCCGTCTACTCCGGGAACTGGGGTACATCGACGCTTCATCTGAAGAAATACTTGAGATGATCTTTGAGATTTCGGGCGACGTCTTGAAGAACGACGATGCGGATGAGAAACGATGCATTGTTGCGTCGTTTCTATCGTTTGTGCTGGGTGTACTCGGGCTCTGGTGTCTAGACTACCACATTGTTGTGCGTGGTATTTTGTCCATTCTGGGTGGTGCAGCGTGCTATTTTTTGCTCGTTGCTTTCGTCGACGTCCAATACATGATCGCAGCATCGTGTGCATTGAGCGCACTCGGCCTGTGGCAGCTTGGCTGGTACGAGCTGATGTGGTATATCCTCCTCACTGTGCGCAACATTTTGGCGGTACCGGTTGGAATGATAGCCATAGCGGCACTCGCTGAGTTCGTGGACTTTTGCATGAGAAAACGCCGTACAGGGTTCCTTAGCTAGCCGGAGATCGTCTAATAAAGTCAGTCTTCGTGTGTTTCATCTAATGCGAAAGCCATCTCGATGCACTATACAGTTGACTCACCAAGTCCGGATACCACTACACTGGATTCTATACCATCTGTCTGATCTATGCCCATGGGTTCAAACCCCATATCGACCATTCGTCCCAAGGTTTTTTGATTGACTGGGATGCTGAGACATGTGCATGCTCTCCGTACGCCATCATGTGCAGAATGCAGGTCGTCACTAGGGAAACTTCCAGAGCACGGCAACATGCACGCGGCGGTGAAGCAGGATGATTTGCAGGCGGTGACGCGTCTGCTGCAGGATGGAGGCGATGTGAATGCGACCGAAGGGGTGCGTACGATCGCGAGCTCGTTGAAAACCGCGTGTTGACTGACCAGGTGGTGGCGAAACAGCGTGTCGGACGCACGGCGTTGCACTACGCGGCGCAGAAGAACGAGAAGGAGATCACCGAAACGCTGTTCAAGTTCAATGCGGCGGTGGATATGACGACGACGTGGGTGCGTGGGGGTACTGTGGAGACGAGATGGATGAGGGGGGATGCTTGACGTATGGTGTGAATTGTGTAGAGCAAGATGACGCCGCTGCATTACGCGGCGGAGAAGGATAGTATTGATGTGGCGCGGTTGTTGATTGAGAAGGGTGCTGCGATCAGTCCTCAGGATCGTGTACGTCCTAGTGCAAGGTGTGCGTGGTGGATCTGTGGTTGATTGATTATGGATCGTGGTTTAGGATGGGCGAACGCCACTCCACTGTGCGGCGATCAATGACAGCGTGGCAGTTGCAACGCTTCTCTTGGAGAAAGGCGCTTCGCTTGATGCCGTCAACAAGGTACGTCGCCATCTCAGCTTGTGTTACCTTAGATGACGACTAATTTAAATTTTGTTCTCTTCAGAACGGAGAAACCCCGCTTCATTTGGTTGCGAAGCACAGTCGGACTGCTGTTGGAGAGCTGCTTCTAAAGCACGGTGCTCCTCTCGAAGCCACGACAGCGGTGAGTGATGATTAACTCTTCACTAGTTTGATATGTGGACTAATCAGGTTATTGGATGTGTTAGCTGGGTCGAACGCCTCTCCACGATGCCGCGGCCCATTGCCGTATGATGCTCGGCCGTCTACTTCTGGAAAAGGGAGCCGACGTATCATGTCTTGACAAGGTAGGCGTCATTTTACCTTCGTGCTCGGACGATATGAATAAACGAACTCGATCTCGTAGGATGGCAACACCCCAGTGAGGTGCTTAGCTTTGAGCGCACTGAGCGCTGATCGAGCTCTGGAAGACGAGCTGCGTTTGCTCTACCGTTTGATGGCGGCAGGTTCTCCGTGGAGCGAACAAGATGATGATTATGTCAAGAAGCTTGCTCGTGAGAAGCATCGAGACACCCAGATTTCAGGTCTGCTCGCCGCAATCCGAACGTGGAGCAAGCAACGTCAGCGTGGACTCAAGAATCTTACCCGCCTTCCTTTGGAGGTATACAAGCGTGGGGGTATGGATGTTCGCGTTTACTTCAAATCCATCGTTCGTCAAGGATCGAAATCACGCCCGGTTAAACAGGAATCGAACCATGAAATTGCACCAAATGGTACAGTTGGAGATGACGAGCCTATTTATCGCAAGAAGCTATGTGTTATTGGGCCAAGCTTCTGGGGCAAGACCAGTTTTATCAAGACTTTGACGACCAATCAGGCAACGATGGAATCAGCAGATGACCGAACAATCGGAATTGACATTTACTCATGGCAGTTTGCATCAACATCCCAAGAAAATGGCGAGAAGCGTCAATACGAAGTCACGTTCTGGGATTTTGCTGGTCAAGACGAGTATCAATCCGTGCAGTCACTCTTTTACTCGAAGCGAACCACTTATCTCGTTTGCATTGATCTGAAGGCATATAGTGACGCTTTGATTGGAGCAGACGTGAGTGAAGCTGGGGCAAGAAGTCCGCAGATGGACGCGTTTGTGGAGAAGCACATCTTCCGATGGATCCGTGTGATTTGTGCTCGAGAGCCTGAGTCCGAATTTGTGTTTGTTGGCACCAAGGCTGACTTAATCGGCAATGATTCCCAGCTGATCGAGAAGATCTCGACAGATGTAATGGAGCGAATCAACCGAAAAGAAGAACAAGTTCTGCAAGAGCTCGCCAGGGTCATTGCCAGTTTGCGCAAAAGCATCAAGAACGACTTGGAGCGAGCAAGTAAGGACGCGAAGATTCGCCAACGCATTCGTGAACTCGAAGAGCTCCGCACAAAGCAAGCTCGCTTTCTGTCGAAGGAACTTCTCCTTGCAAGTAATGCCAGTTCAAGTGGTGTCAACTCTGTGCGCAAGGAACTGGAGCGTCTCATCATCGAGAGTGACACAAGTTTACTCATCCCAGACATGTACCAAAAAGTCGAAGAATATGTGCGCGCTCAAGTCCAGGCTTCTTTGAACGAGAAAACCATGACTGCTCAGGTGAAAAGCGCTTTCAGGAATATCACCGACTTGCGAAGCACAATCGAGAAGGAACTGGGATTCTCGGAAGAAGAGATCACTGCTATCTTGCACGTGCTTCATGATTTGGGTGACATTCTGTGGTTCGACGAGCTCGACGAAGAACTTGCGGATATCGTATTCATGAACCCGGCGCTCGTTATCGATTTTATTCGCCAAGTGATTAATCACAAGCTTGCGGGGCAAACGGAAGAGCAAGGGGTGGCAGCTTCGAAGAGCAAGAGGTCACGTCTGCAGAATTTGTATGAGGATGTGCGCAAGGAAGGTCGTGTCGCTCATGAACTGCTCTGTGAGTTGGATATGTGGTACGAAATCCAGGACGACCAGCTCACACTTCAGCTCAAACAGCTCCTGTTTTACTTCCAGCTTGCGTATCCCGCTGGAACTCGTGGTATTGAGTGGAACTCCGATCTGATCGTCCCGATTTATTGGAAGAAACGGCTCGTGGATGACAATGGCGCGAGCGTACAAGAAGCAAGTTATGAAGAATCCTTGACAGAACGGGTTTGCTGGGAGTATGACTTCCATCGTCATTTGCCAGAGAACATCTTTGAAATGCTTGGTGTCCAGAGTTACTCCGCACATTACTCCAGCAATCGCGTATTTACCCGGGACTCGTTTGAAACGCACGTGGAGGGAAAATATATCGCTCGTGTGGCGAAGAAGATGCGAGATGACAATGCCGCAAATGCAGAGTATGAGGATTGGACAGTTTTGGCGATCGAAGTGAAGGCTGCGTCTCGCGAGGAGGCGTGGCAGCAGCTCGTGTGGTACAGCATGAACTTGGAGCGTCTATTGGAGGAGTATCCTGGTTTGTGGGTGACTCGTTATACGGTGGGGAGTGAAGGGAAGCAATATGATGTGGACCAGTTGTTGGTGGAGATGGAGGAGCATCACACCTCGCCAGTTAGAGAAGACGTTCTGCCACCAAGTATGGAGTGGTATGCCTCGAAGGCTTGGACGCGGTCAGAAACCCATCGTGCGTCCTCGATGAAGAAAGATTCGTCATCGCTTCAGGTCACCGACATGGAAGCGCGTTTCCAATCCCTCCTGGAGAATCAGTTCAAAGATGTCTATGCTCGCATTGACCAATCGACGGAAAAGATGCTCAAGCAGCTTGCTGAGATCGGCAACCGTCGTGATTATCCATCCCTATGGACGCTAGAACAGCGGCCTCAAACAAGTGGTTTGGGTCTGACAACGACGTATGTCCTCAAGATTCGAAGCCACTTGTCCGGAAAGTGTTATCATGAGCCCATCGTTATCACAGTCAAGAGTGGTTTCTTCGGGAAATTCGGCGTGCAGATCGGGGTTCGTATCGACGATTCTTGTCATTGCTACAATTACTTCATACTAACTCTTGCTATCAACATTGTAGTATGGGATCAGCATATTCGCCAGCGCGACGCTCGGCGACTTCCTTTCTCCTGTTGTTGAAGGCATCGCATCTGGTACGACGAAGAGGAATCATACCGTTGATTCTTGTAAGGCTGATCCTCGTCTCTTATCTTATTCGTAGAGTTTGACACTGCTGCTGAGCTGCACAGCTTGGTCGAAGGAATTGATTTATCTTCAACTGGTGCTGTTAAAATGGAGAGTGCTCGGACTTTGTCACCCGATGGCACGATTGTGCTTCTGCGCGAGCTCCTTACAGCGTACGACTCCAACTTCGACCCGCTGAAAGTGTCGACCATTTGCGATCTAGAATGTGCTATCATTGTCGCAACGGGCGAACACATCTGGGCACACAGATCTGAGATTGAGGGTCGCACAGATATCATTTTCCGACATGACTACAATGGTGGCAACGCAGAATCAGCTTCAATGAGCAGCGCGGATTCACTTCTAGCACCGGTGAGTCGACCAGTTGTTGCTGCCGATACTCAACCGGCAGAAACTGCTCAACATCAACTCGAAATCCCCGAGCCTCAGCAGGGAAGTGAATCGAAGCCAATCGTTGCCCAATCTAGCAACGCCGACCTATCGTCACTACAGATTACGTCTCGGGATCAAGTTCACCAGCAGTCCCAGTTGGATGAACAAAAATCATTAGCGAAGACGAGCATCAGTCTGGACCAGGTCAGCGAAAAGTCGGCCAGTTCCCCACATAGTGGACGCAGCAGTGTTGTCGTTGGAGGTGGACCAACAGTCACCCTTCGTATTATGGGTGTTCAGGATCTCATGAACGTCCGTCTTGTCGGAACCCAGAGTCCCTACTGCAAGTGGAAGCTGATGACCGACAAAGGCGAGATCATCGACTGTGGTCGCACATTTCCACACGAAAGCGGTGGGACTAATCCAATCTGGAAGTCCCAGACCTTTATGGTTGACATCCCCGGTGGTCTGATTTCTCTCGACGACTGCACACTGGTGTTTCGTGTCAAGACAGCTCGAGGCTGGCAACTCAGGTAAGCACACCGCCAAGTCAGCGTTGCAATCCCTAACTAACTTCACTATTGTTTCAGTGAGGAGATCGCGATGGGATCGTTCACTTTGCGCGATGTCGACATCAATGACCTTCAGTCTGGTCAATGGTATGAGTACAGCACGACCATTCTCCACAACAAGGGCGAACTTGCAGGTACCTTGTTGTTCCATCTCCGCGTCGAGTCGAGTGGCGTCACCGGTGCATAGAGTTCAGGTCGGTCAATCGGAGCGGCTCTCCCTCTCTTTGTCGCAGATCTGTTACCTGGTGTAGTTGCCTTTTTCACATCCGGATACGAACACTTCAACATGCAAAACAAGGTAGTGCATATTGTATCTAATGCATCAGCCATATATACCTGCTTTTTGGATCTCTCTACGTATACTATACAGAGCATGGGTTCAAACCAGGCAGAGCCATTGCGACACGCCACGGTGCCCTCCCTCCCTCCACTTGGAGGGCATGGAGTCCATTCCATCTCCACAGTGCTCTCTCACAAGTGAATTTGCTGCCATGCGTCAACAGTCGCTACACGACGCTGTTAAGCGAGGTGATATTGCCACCGTAAACCGACTTCTTCAGGATGGCGTCGAGATTGATGCCCTCGAGCCGGTACGTGTCAATTGAGCCGGGGGTGGACGCGAAAGTCTCTGATTTGTGCACGCAGTATATTGGTCGTACAGCGTTGCACTATGCTGCAATGAAGAACGAAGTCGAGATCGCCAAGACTTTACTAAGCCGTCAAGCGTCCGTGCACGCCAAGTCCGTTCGGGCATGTCCCCAAAGTGATCATTGAAGGTGGGACATGTGATTGATCGAAACGTTATCCTTGTAGAACGCGTTGACACCGTTGCACTTTGCTGCGGATAAGGACAGTCGCAATGCTGCAGTCTTCTTGGTCGAGAATGGAGCCGATGTGAATGCACCTGATAAGGTAAGTCTTGTGTGCAGGTAGATTGCGACCTCAGCTAACCGAGTATTTGGTGACAGAATGGTCGCACGCCACTCCATTCCGCAGCATCGTCTGATAGTTCTGAGGTCGCAAAGTTTCTGCTCGAGAATGGTGCCGAAGTTGATGCAGTGAACAAGGTACGCTCTGATGAGAATCATGCGATGTTATTGGTGGTTACCTTACTCTGGTAATCATAGCTTGGAGAGACTCCTCTTCATTATTCCGCCACGAGCAATCGAGGTGTGGTCGCAGACGTGCTGCTGAAGAAAGGTGCATCTGTGAATGTTAAATCCAAGGTATAGACAAGCACAAGTCATCTTGCTGTGTGCACTCACTAATCTTTCGTGCTGATCAGCGTGGTCGAACCCCACTTCATGAAGCTGCAGCTCAGTGTCGTGGACGACTCGTTCGTTTGCTACTCAGGAACGGCGCAGATGTCACGAGTCTGGATGAGGTATGTGGACAAGGCCCCTGGTTCCGTCTTCAAATGAATAACTCATTGTCCGATACGAACAGGACGGCAACTCACCATTGCGATGCTTGGCTATCCGGGCGCTGGGTGATAATCGCGTACTGGACGAAGAGCTTCGAATGTTGTATCGCTTGATGTCAGCCGGCTCGCCGTGGACCGACGAAGATGACGAGGAGATCCGGAAGCAGGCACGTGAGAAGAAACGTGAGAAGCAAGTATCAGCCTTCCTTGCGGCGATTCGCTCCTGGGTGAAACAACGTCACGATGGCATGAAGAAACTCACCCGACTGCCGCTTGAAGTGTACAAGCGAGGTGGGCCAGATGTTCGTGTGTACTTCACGTTTGCTGTACCCCACGCGATCCGCCGGAAGACTCTGGAGGAAGAAGGGAAGGCCGACGGCCTGTCAAGCGAGTCGTCCCGACAGTTAGTCGATGATGCATCGGTGTATCGCAAGAAGCTGTGTGTCGTAGGTCCTACCTTTTCGGGAAAGTCGGGCCTGCTTCGAGCCATGACAAAGCAAAAACGCGTGACGATGCGATCCTCCGAAGATCAAGACGTCGGTATTGAGGCTTTTTCGTGGAAATTCGAGTCTTCGTCGTCGGAAGACCGTGAAAAACGGCAGTACGAAGTCACGATCTTGGATTTTGCGGGCCGAGACGACTATCAATCCATCCACTCGCTCTTCTACTCCAAGCACTCTGTATACGCCATTTGTATCGATCTCAAGGAGTACGCGGATGCGCTAGAGGAAGCGGAAGTCGAGGTTGCAGCAAGTCGAAGCTCACAGATGGACGGATTTGTGGAGAAGCACGTGTTTCGATGGGTCCGTGTGATCTGTGCTCGTGAGCCAGAGTCTGAGTTCGTTTTCATCGGCACGAAGGCGGACTTGATCAACCACGACGCCCAATTGATCGAAAAAATTTCGACGGATGTGATGGCGCGAGTCGAGCGGAAAAGGGAGCAAGCTGCTCAAGAGCTCAGCCGAATGGTGTCTACACTGCGCAAGAGCCTCAAAAACGACGTTGAAGAAGAGTCTGACATGAAGACTCACCAGCGAATTCTCGCGTTGGAAGAGCTTCAAACGAAGGCGGTGCGCTTCCTATCCAGCGAGCTGTTGGTTGTCAGCGCAACAAGTCTTCATGGTCTCGATAAGGCTCTAACACAATTGGAGCAGTGCATTATTGAGAGCGACGCAAGCTTTCTGATCCCAGAAATGTACCAAAAAGTCGAAGACTTTGTGCTGAAGCAAGTTCAAGCGTCGACAGCCGAGAAAACGATGACCGCCCAAGTGAAATCGGCTTTCCAAAACATCACGGATTTGAAAGAGGCCATCGAGAAGGAGCTCACCATCTCTGGGGAAGAGAGCACGGCGATTTTGCACGTATTGCACGATCTGGGCGACATTATGTGGTTTGATGAAGTCGACGGTGAGCTTGCCGAGGTCGTCTTCTTGAACCCAGCGCTTGTGATCGACTTTATCCGCCAAGTGATCAATCGAAAGCTCGTGGATGATCCGGACAAAGAGGGTAAAGAGGTTGAAGCCCGTCTTCAATCGCTGTACGAAGCTGTGCGCAAAGAAGGTCGAGTTGCTCATGAGCTCTTGTGCGAGTTGGACATGTGGTACGATGTTCATGACGACCAGCGAATCCTTCAGCTCAAGCAGTTGCTCTTCCAGTTCCAGCTCGCATACCCAGCGGGGAACAACACCATCGAGTGGAACTCGGACTTGATCGTCCCGATGTATTGGAAGAAGCGGATGACCGGTGATGACACTGAAGAAACTTCTTCGACCGACTTGGCGATTGCCCTACCAGAAAGTGTGTGCTGGGAATATGATTTCCACCGTCACTTGCCTGACAACATCTTCGAAAAGCTCGGTGTCCAGAGTTACTCGTCCCACTACTCAAGCAACCGTGTGTTCACTCGAGACTCATTCGAAACGCACGCAAAGGGCAAGTACGTCGCACGCGTTGCGAAGAAAGTGCGTGATGAAAGCGCTTCTGACAGTGGATCAGAGGATTGGACCATTCTCTCCATTGAGGTGAAGGCTGCGAAGCGCGAGGAAGCATGGCAGCAACTCGTGTGGTACAGCATGAACTTGGAGCGTCTTTTGGAGGACTATCCTGGTTTGTGGGTGAATCGATACACCTTGGGTCGCGAAGGCAAGCGGTATGATGTGGACCAGCTGATGGTGGAACTACAACAGCAGAAAGACTTGCATCTTGACGATGACGTCCTCCCACCAAGTATGGAATGGTACATTACGGAAGCGTGGACTGGAAGAGATAACGACACAAGTGCAATTTCCCGTGGTCGTGCTCCAACAACGTTCTTGGTTAGCGATTTGGAAGCTCGGTTTCAGACGTTACTGGAGAATCAGTTCCAAAATGTGTACGAGAAGATCGACAAATCCACGGACAAGCTCACGAAGCAACTCGCAGAAGTGGGCAATCGCCGTGACTACCCATCGCTCTGGACACTCGAATATCGACCTGAATCCGATGGAACTGTGTCGACTGCATCATATATCGTCAAGATTCGAAGCCACTTGTCGGGTGTATGCTATCATGAGCCGATTGTTGTAACAGTCAAGACCGGATTCTTCGACAAGTACGGAATCCAGATTCGGGTACGTTCGATCGAGATATCTTCAACTTGTCACTTGACTTACGACTCCCATGTGCATGACAGAACGGTATTAGTCTCCTTGCAAGTGTCACCCTGGGCGATTTCCTATCACCAGTCGTTGACGGCATCACCAATGGTACGTATAACCAAAACGTGGTATCTCCCTGATTTTAAATGCTGACCTTATACTTGTAGAACTGGAGACTGCCGCGGAGCTCCACAGTCTTGTCCAGGGCCTCGATTTGCCCAACACTGGACCTCTCGACATGGAAAACGACCGAACAATGTCTCCAGATAGCTCGATTGTGCTCTTGCGCGAGATTCTTACGGCATATGACGACAAATTTGATCCACTGAGGATGTCGTCGCTCTGTGGACTCGAGTGCGCAATCATTGTGGAGTCAGGTGAGCACATTTGGGTTCACCGAACGGAGATTGAAGGACGGACCGACATCATCTTCCGTCACGACTACACGTCAAGCACCGCCGGCGTCGGAGATAACGTTCAACAGATCACCGCCGCTGGATCGTTCAAGGCAATTCCTCAGATCGAAGGCCAGCCAAGTAGCAAAATATACGAGATCCCTCGGATCGAGGCCGAGCCAGAGGCTGAGGCTGAGGCAGGTTGGACGATCCCACCTGCTGAACAGATTGAGCGTCTTCCAAGTATTCACGTCAAGCAGTCCACAACTGTCATCGCACGTCAGCCGTCGCGTCAAACGAGCAGTGTCGCGCTGAAGTCTGCAATTCCATCGGGTTCGAGCGGTAGCCTGAAGTCGATCGCATCTCAACGGAGTATGGGTGGATGTCGATCAACCCTTGTCACTCTGGACCCATTGTTATCGATCCGGATTATCGGTCTTCAAGATCAAAATGATGGTCGACCGACGACTTCGGTTGGTTCATTCTGCAAGTGGAGACTGATGGATGAACAAGGTCGCTTGGGTAACTCGGGTTCAACGCAACCGCTGGCAAGTGAGGAAGCGGCCCGAGGATGGAGTACGCAAGCATTCCTCGTCGACGTACCCAATGGTGTGGAGTCGCTGCTGGGATGCACGTTAGTTTATCGCGTTCAAGCCAAGCCGCGCCGAAGTTGGACCGACTGGTTCTGCGGATGTTGTCGACGAACAGAAAGGTGAGTTTGACAAGCCTGTATTTGATTCTCTGACTTGTGGATGCTAACACTGGAGTGTTGTGTGCTGTGTTACCAGCGAGGAGGTTGGCATGGGATCGTTTACGTTTGGAGATTCGGCTTTAGCGGATCTCGAGTCGGGACGGTGGTATGAATATGCCACGACTGTGTTACATGGTAAAGGCGACCTTGCCGGGGCGCTTGTGTTCCATCTTCGTGTTGAGACGAACGGAGAAGCTGACGCTTGATCAACATGAATCAAGCTTGAGTAGGAAGTCTTGAGCCGTGACGGGTAGGCATGACAGAGTCCATAGCTTCCAATGAAAGCGTAGGTTTCCTCATCGAGGATGGATGTGAGTGAGATTACTTGTGTGTCCGAGTAGATCGACTTGTTCAGCCAACCCAAGGGATGCTGGTGCGCGTGTGGACAACCGAGGTCTCAACGGAACAATGAGACGCACGCGGCGACCAGGACCAACGTTCAGAAACAACAAGCTTCTCCATCAACATCGAATCACCCGACATACCGACAACGCGCGCGCTGGAGAACGAGTGCGACATGGAGGTGTGCATCATCTCAACAGGGAGGTCGTACATCTTGTCAGCGGCCGAGACGGTCGTCAACTCTTCATCAAACTCCTCTTCGGTCTCGTAGGCCACAGAGGTGGGGGACATTGGTTCCGAGACACTGCTGGCGAACGACGATGGCGTCATCGACAGTTCCGAGACAGGCGAGCTGGTCGAGGCCTTGGAAGGCACACGTTCGTGGCTGGCCTTCTTCTCGGTCGTCTTGTCCATCGAGTTGGTGGCAATGGCCTGGAAGCGCTTCACCCACGCCGCGTACTCGCCCGCAGAGCCAGCACGCAGACGCAGCTTGGAGAAACGGGCGTTCAGACGCAAGCTGACCTCCAACTTGTCGGTCTTGGTCTTGATCTGGTTGGCACTCGTCAAGGCGCGCGTGAGGTTGACCGAAGTCCAGTCGTAGTCGCGGCCGAGGTGCAGCTCGAGTTCATTGAGACTCGTGGTGACGAGGATGATGGTGGTCGGACACCTGTGACATTGGACATGATAAGTTAGCCTCCAGAGATCGTGTTTCGGCGCGCGTTGCACGCAGACACGCACCAGCGCAGCATCTTGCGCACGAGGAAGGCATTGGAGCTCACGACGGGCGTGAAGGGGTCGCTAGCGGCGGTCGTGCAGACGGGCATCGTGGGTATGTGCGGCATGTATGTGGAGTAAATAGTATGGATCGGCTGCTTGAAGCGGCGGAAATTGAGGGAATGCGGGCCAAACGGGTCGGCGGGTCCCCGCAGACGAGGCGGCGGCAAGAGCCAGTGCACGACGGGCGATGAGCCACACGCTCGCGCCAGCTGGCGCCGTTACCCACTGGCGCACGTGGACGGGTCGGCTGCGACGTGACAACACAGGTTCGTCAGCTTCGAATCGAAGCAGCACGTGTGTACAACGCCGTGTTGTCGTCGCGTTGTGTGTGTGATCACAGAGAGTCAGCCCGTCCCCCTTTCTGCCCTGGCTCTCTCAAGTGGCCACGTCATCCCTCCCTCTCGCTTGTTGTGACACACTGTGAGAAACTGAAGAGGGAAGGGGGAAAGGGGACGTCGCCTCTCTCCAGATGGAAAAATTGGTAGACGAAACAGCACCGCACTGGGTGAATTAGGGTGGTCGAGGCTAGTTTCGCACATCCTGGTCATGGGTTTGATTAGCTTGAACAACGGAGTATGAGCAATGACGTCAACGGGTAGTTTTACGCCGCAACGCCACTCGTTCATGACGGAGTAGATAGACTGACGCATACAAAGGACGCATACGTGTGCACATGCGTGAGATCTTGTAGTCTCGTGTCGTTGTCTGCTTTATCCTGGTCGATATGACGGTCGTGGGAGGCGGTCTCTTCGTTCTGTGACCACCCGACTTGGAACACGAAGGTCACTGGGGACGCGTTCAGGAGCCAAGTACAACATCACCGCCAGTGTCCGCGGGTGATACGACACGCTGTCTAGCACTCGCTCGTTGTAGCCTTCTGTGCGATTCTCGTGCAGGAACTTGACGATTTCAATGTGTCCTGCGCCGATGGCAGAGCTCATGGCGAACGTCGTGCAGCCTTCATGACGATGGGTGTGTAAGAAGCGGACGACACTGACATGTCCTTGCGCCGCAGCAAGATTCATGGCGTTGACTGAACACCCTTCGTCTCGTTGTGTATGGAGGAACCGCACGACGTCGAGAAACCCATTGGATGCCGCATAGTCCATTGCTGCAGAAAAACAACCCTCAGTTCGGTTGACGTGGAGAAAGCGGACGATGTCGAGATGGCCGTTAGTGGCGGCATTGGTCATGGCGTACCATGAGCAGCCTTCCTCACGATAACGATGGAGAAAGCGTACGATATCAAAGTGCCCATCCTTGGCGGCGGCACCAAGGGCGTGCAAACATCCTTCTTTCCGATGGCGGTGGAGGAATCGAACCACATCAAAGTGGCCACATGCGGCAGCAGAGTCCAAAGCGAGGTGTGTGCATCCTTCTGATCGGTTTTCGTGGAGAAAGCGAACAATATCGAGACTTCCCTCGTGCGCTGCATCGTCCATTGCAGCAGTTGTGCAACCTTCCGTACGATGCTGATGCAAGAAGCGCACAATGTCAAAGAAACCATTGCTTGCCGCCTCATCCATCGTCTGTGGCGACACTTCTACGCCACTTTCTGCGTGAATCATCTTCACAACGTCCAGGTTTCCACTCATCACGGCCTTGTGCATCGCTAGACTCGTCCACGGCAGTGCTGTGTGCGATCGAAGAAAGTGAAGAACATCCAACTGACATGCAAAAGCTGCACATTCCACGATCTCTGGTGTAAAATGCTGAGGATATCGAGCATGCAGCCATTGAACCAGTTCCAAATGCCCATTTGAAGCAGCAGCAAAGATCTGAATGGTTCGATTTGAGACTTGATCGTCGCGATCCACCTCGATGAGATGCTCAGCGACTCGATCGAGTACCTTGACAACTTCGAGATCCCCGACAGTCGCCGCATCGACGTAGGCAAACGCTCGTGGGTCGATAGTTTGGCTCTTTGTGAGTTTCACGAGCAGCTCCAAAATCTCGCTGTGTCCATTTTGACCAGCACGAGAGAAAGCTTCTGCTGTCCAATGTGCATTTTGACCAAGCTGCTTGAGCAAATACTGGAGCAAAGCCCAGTCGCCGTTGGTTGCTGCGATATCCACGGCGTCGACCCATTGATGCCCTCGTTCCAGCAAGTATTTGACGATATGGATATGTCCATTCCTCGCGGCCAAATCGACAGCATTGACACTTCTCACATCGACTTGCTCACATAGAAAACGGACGAGATCGAGGTTACCGGACTCTGCTGCAGCATCCATAGTGCACGTGAGGTCGATATGCTCATTGCCATCACGCTCGAGGAAGTATTGCACGACGTCGAGACGGCCTTTTGCTGCCACAAGCTGAATCACGTCGCTCGTGTAGCCCTCCGATCGGTGTTCACTCAGATAACGCACAATATCGAGATATCCGCCTTGAGCCACGCCATTCACGGCATGTTTCGTGCAGCCTTCATCACGATGCTTATGTAAGAATCTGACGACATCTAGATGACCATGCGAAGCTGCACTGTCCATTGCGTCGACTGTACAACCTTCATCCGTGTGCTCGTGCAAGAAGCGGACAACATCGAGATGTCCATTTGCTGACGCTTTGTCCATTGCTTTCGTCGTACATCCCTCCTCACGATGCTCATGAAGATACTGAACAACTTCGAAAAGTCCGTTGGCTGCCGCGTCATTCATGGCATTGACTGTACATCCTTCAGAGCGGTGCTCATGTAGAAAGCGGACAGCCTCGAGATGGCCTTGACGGGACGCACTGTCCATCGCCTTGGTCGTGCAGCCTTCGTCGCGATATTTGTGTAGGAAGCGAACGACGTCGAGGTGACCATGTGCTGCTGTTTGATCCATCGCTTTGGTTGTGCACCCTTCCTCGCGGTGCTGATGAAGAAACGTGACGATCGCTAGATGCCCATGCTCAGCTGCGAGGTCCATAGCGCGAGTCGTGCAGCCCTCTTTACGATTTGCATGTAAGAACGCGACTACCTCCAAGTGGCCACCTCTGGATGCTCCATCCATTGCTTCGGTCGTACAACCTTCATGTCGATGCTCGTGCAGATACTGGACAATGCCGAGATGCCCATGCGTTGCGGCTTGGTTCATCGCGTCAGTCGTACATCCCTCGGTTCGGTTCTCGTGTAGATACTGAACAACTTCCAAGTGCCCGTTTTTGGCGGCCTCATTCATCGCTGCTGTCGACACACGAGCTTTTGAAAACGTCGTAAGGGCGAGACGCAGTACATCAAGAGCTCCTTGACCAGCGACGTAGTCCAACGTCCGGATTTGAATGACTGGGTCCTTTCGGCCATGATAATGAGTGAGGACCCACTGCACAAGCTCCACCTTGGTCGAGCGGATGGCCGCGTCGATCAACCACGGGTCCGACAACCACTCCTCACCCTCCGTCCTATCACGCAGCCACTCGAGCGCGCTGATCTTCCCAAACGAAGCTGCGAATCGCATCGGCTGTCGCATGCGAAAGCGCGGGTGACTCGCGAACTCGTGTCGATGATGCAACTCATACGCCATCTCCATACCGCGTCGGTCGTCTCGTTCGATAGCCAACTCCACAAACGGCCGATACAACGCCACTAGCCTCGCTCGCGACGCCGCAAGCGCTTGTCGGCGCTCGTGGGTTGGATCACGAAAGTCCACCACGGTGCTCACATACGCGTCGATGATCTTCCGACGGTCAGGCCCCGAGACCTTCGCGTCTGGACGCAACGCAAGCAGACGGAGTGGGATACCAGGGAGGAAGTCGACGATCCCACGCACAAGCGCACCGTCACAGAGCACTGCGCTGGACGCAACGTCGCGCATGCACTCGGTCATGAGAATGGCGTTCTCATGCGGAAGCTTTTTACGTGATTGGTTGAAAATTAAATGTAGTGGATGCTGATTGGCTGGAAACACAGATTAGACTATTACCAGGGATTACTGAGTGATGGTCACTTCAACGCACTATTGCCAGGGATTGACGATGATAATCCTGGAAGCGCATGACCCGACGCAAGAGAACGCGAGGGAGCAAAGGGCAACGACGGCGCGTGCATGCGCGATCAGGACGATGTAATACCGTCGGAGTGTCGGTATTGGGTGATGCAGGCCTCTTCCGCGCCGTCGTCGCGTTTCTCCCGGGGCTTCCAAAGCGATTAGTGGACTTGGAGCGCCGCTTTACCGACCACAGCACTCAAGACAAGAAAAAGAGGCCTCCCCTCTCGTTGATGAGGCTGGCGATTGAGAAGGGAGACCAGCGGTGTCTCAAAATGGTACATGAGCTTCGTATGGATCAAGATCTGCGCTGCCGTCCTCGCTTTCGCTTTGATAACCCCATGCGAGTTGCCGCCAGTACGCGAGACCAGCGATGCTCGAATGGCTCAGTCGGTTGGAAGAAGCGAGGGCTTGGGTCCAAAATCCGTGGCTGGTGGATCCCGCAATTCTATCCAATGATATCGAGACGATCCAGTGGGTGCTAGCAAATTACGACGGAGAAGGAGAACCCATGGTGTTGACGAGGACACTTGATGAGGTAGCGGGTAGTGGTGCTCCACTTCATTCTCACCAAGTTTCCGAACGCTATGCTGACAACTGCAGCGATGGACAATGCTGCAGAGAATGGGCATCTCCACGTTGTCAAGTATCTGCACACGCAACGTAGCGAAGGTTGTACGTCTCACGCGATGAATCGGGCAGCAGGGAAGGGGCAATTGGATGTGGTCAAGTGGCTGCATGAGAATCGCTCGGAAGGCTGTACAACACGAGCAATGGACAGCGCTGCGAGCAATGGGTACCTCGATATTGTGCAGTTCCTTCATGAACACCGTCAAGAAGGCTGTACTACACAGGCAATGGAGGGAGCAGCTTCGAAAGGACACTTTCATGTCATTCGATTTCTTCACGAAGTGCTGGGGAAAGATTTCACATCTCAAGCGTTTTTGAACGGGATCGAAAGCCTTGAGCTGACCCAATATTTCCTGAAGCACGGAGGTTACGATCGATGGAGCCATTCGGTAATGGACAAAGCATGCGGTGTCAGCCTCGAACACGCCTTGCTCTTTCATGGCCATCCTGCAAGCCTGTGTTCGGCACATGCAATGGGTTATGCAGTCTCCCATGGTGATCTAGATACAGTGGAATTTCTGCACGAGAACCGCTCCGAAGGGTGCACTGTACAAGCCATGGATGGCGCTGCCAAGGGCGGCCATTTCGAAGTGCTCCAGTTTCTTCACGAACACCGATGAAGGGTGTACTGATCAAGCCATGGAGGATGCGGCTGATGCGGGCCATCTCAATGTCGTTCGCTTTCTCCACGAGCATCGTGATGAAGGTTGCACTTGGTTAGCCACGGTCAGGGACGCAACAAATGGACACATCGACGTCGTCAAGTATCTCCACGTAAACAGTCTCAAGGGTGGTACAGCAAGAGCGATTGATGGCGCCGTTTCGAATAATCATCTCAGTGTCGTGAAGTATCTCATCTGGGATGCAATGGTTGAAGAAGGAGAGGTGCGCGCGATGGCGAGTGCTATCCAAAATGAGCAAGACGACATCGTCAAATTCTTATGCAATTATTTCAACGTATACCCAGGCACCGAGATCACAAATACCGAAGGGGCAATCAAGTGCTGTGACAAACTTTGCCATGCCTTCTTGCACAGTGACGAAGTGGTCAAGTGTGCAACTAAAAACGGCAATTATGGCGTTTTAAAGCTCCTGTTAAAGAAATACGGGCTTCACTGTCCGGATGACGCTATCCAAAGTGCGATTAAATGCGGCAATACGGAGATCCTTGAGCTGCTACTGCAAACAGGTGGTACAAAATTCCCAGTTTACGATCTTGAATGGGCTGTTAGCGGGAGCAAATTGGAGATTGTGAAGCTGGTGTATGATTCCTGGAATTCTCTCCCAGTTCAAGGTACAGAGGACCTAGCTGCCAAGGGGAAGAGTGTGCTCAGCAAAACGACATTTTACGGGAGCCTCGAGATTGTCCAGTGGGTACTTCAAACCATGCCCGATTGCGCGTCCTTTGAGGCAGTACGTCACGCGGAGAGTAGAGGGGACCTTGACTTCCTACTACTTGTTCTCGAGAGAGTGGAGCTGACTTCTCATCAGCGAAGCGCAGTAGTAGAAACAGCGATCAGTCACGAACAATTGGCAGTTGTCAAGTACCTCTACGAGCGGTGGCCGAGCTTCAAGGTTAACGAAGAATGTCTATGGGGTCGACGCGACTACGACCTTGCCGGGTATCTACACACGCATGCTGGAGTATTCATGGATTGTGCGATCACTGACGTCACCTCATGCGAACAGCTCGACCTGGTTCGATTCTACCTCCCCATTCGTCCGCACACATGGCCCAAGTTGCAATGGGCATGGCCGCTCGAGACGGGTATCTCGATGTTGTTAAGCTTCTCCATCAGGATGCATCAATACGTTGTACTCCACTGACTATCAGGACTGCTGTCAAGCAAGGGCGCTTAGAAGTCTTCTTTTTCCTCTACGAGCGTAATCGACACTTGAGCTCACCAGATATGATGGATCTAGCGGCCACGCGAGGGCATCTCCGGATCGTCCAATTTCTTCACGAACGAGGCGAAGCCTGCACGACCAAGGCGATGGACAATGCGGCTCTCGGTGGTCATCTCCACGGTGTCCAATTTCTCCACCAACACCGCACTGAAGGTTGTACAAGACGTGCCATGAACATTGCGATCATTAGGCGCGACTTTAGCCTGGTTCGGTTTCTTCACGAGAATCGGTCCGAAGGATACGACGTCGAGGTCCTGGATGCGCTCGACGAGTACCACACTCGTTCCGTGGATCGGATCGTGGGGCTTCTCGCGCCCAACCGGCCAATGGATGACAATTCGCGTCGAATGCGTCTCGAGCGACAAGCCAAGAACCCTCTTCAAGGGCTTTTCAAGGAAGTCGACGAGTACGACGACGACTCGGACTCGGACTTGGAGGAATTGCTCGACGCCTCCATAGTCCAGAGTTCAGAGTGAAGGTCACTTCAACACATCATCGATAGCTTTTTCATTGGATAAAAGTAAGCAATTACATATCTTATCAGCCAATCGAATATCTCAAACTTCATCATTATGACAGATATAGACGCTTTCAGAACAATATATTTCATATACAGTATGTATGTGGACAAGCACTTCATCGGAAGATGCGTCTGCATGAAGAAGCTGCGTGGGCCATCGCCATGGCGTGGCAGGAGCAGCTGCAGAGCCGCGTGCGGCTCGCAAAGGACGCTGGCGGCGCGATTCGTCTCGTAAAGAGCTACGAATGGGTGCGCTTTGAAGCTCCAGGAGGAGGCGGAGAGCCGAGCGCACGAGTGTTTGGAACGACCGCTCGATATGCCGCGATGACATGGCTGGCTCTCTCGTGTGTTCCAGGATACAGTGGCGCAGAGAACCCGGTCTTCTGGCGACGTGTCTTCGATACCCTGCAGATGAAGGAGGAGCCGGCGGATCCTCAGCATCGAATGGGGTGTTTCGGGGGCCGTCAGGGTCCCACGGCCGTGACGGACGCGATTCGTTTCTTCCCGGACGAGCTCAAGCCTTTCCCTCGCTTTCAGCTCGTTCTCCCTAGTCTGCCGTCTCAGCCGGACGCAATGGCGCTCTGTCGCGCTTTCTGTGGCTCGGAGGATCACCCGGACGGAGCGACGTCCTCCTTGTTGCAAGGCTTACTGTCCCAATTGACACCATTGATCGACCGGAAGCGCGTGAATCGCACTGTGGACGTTGACATCAAGCTTCATGCACTTAATCCAAACGCTCTGGGCGCTGAGCTTACCGCTCTCATTGAATCGTGTTCTACCAGCAATCAAGCGCAGTCCGTGACGACACTGGGTGACGTTCAACCCGAATTCTTCGTGCGTCAGATCTCGTTCCGTGAATACTTCAGCTTCTTCGAGCCGTCTGATGTGACGGGCCTGACTCCTCTCCTACGTGACACACTGGTGGACATCAGTCGCGTTCGCTTTCAAGCTTACGACGCGGTTACACGCCACGCCTTTGCGAGTTTCGTCCACGACGTACTACGCATTGATGAGCACTCATTAGCACGAGTCCATTCGCTTTGCTTGTCGATGTGCTACATCTCTGCTGACAAGTACGAAGCCATTTGCTCAGCGCTTCCACATGCGCGTTCGGTGCACACATTGCAATTGGATCGTCGTCCTTGTCTTTCTCAGGTGATTCCCACTCGAGATTTGGCTTGGCTTGGCTACGCCATCTTCCACCCGGATGCAGCCGAGTCGTCGTGGAAGATGCTGGATCTAGAGATGGTGAACCTTACAGTCGAGTATGCGGACGTATTGCGGGCCATGTCTGTGGGAAATAATCTCCTCGCCATCCTTGACGGTACTCCACCAACTACCCAAGCGTACTACTCGGCAAGGCTTGCTGAAAGCACCCCCGTGTACTCTGAGCCACGACTGAGTGATGTGGTACTCACTCTGACAGACTCGTCGTCTCGTTTCGACGTGTGCGTCAGTTCAGAAAGTATATCAAATATGACTCATTGGGTGTGCGTGATCGTGCCTTGTTGGGGGCGTGGGTATATCCAGAAGCACTCGATCATCGACGTGATCGCTCGTCAGCCTTCTCGATCCGCTCTCACCGGGCTGCGTGTCATGTCAACAGACCGAACTCAAGCAGCGGCTTTGGCATTGACGGGTATTCTATCGTCGGTCGGCGAGAGGATGGAGTGTCTCGACATCTGGCAAATCGGTGAAATGTCCTCGACAACCTTGCAGAACTTGTTGGAGCGCTGTCCTTCATTGACATCGCTACATGTCTATCACAATGGACAGCTGTGGAGTGACCCAACTGTAGTGGGCGCTTTGCCTCAACTGCAAGAGCTTGGATTGGTCCTTAGTGACAACGCCTCGATTTTCCCTCCGCCGACAGAAGAAGCTCTCAAAGGCGCCTTACAAAACCTCACGGCCCTCCATATCTCGGCGTCGCCTGCCAACAATCTGGACTCGAGCCGTGAAGCTCTTTTGACGACCCTCAAGCATCTCCCATCGCTTCAGTGGTTCCACTGGATGGATTTCGCCTCGATTTATACCCACCGCGGTGTAAATCCCGTGCCATATACCCAGGCACGCGCAGAAAGCTGGCGTCTGGTGGGGATTCCGACTAACAGTCACTTGAGCGTGGCTCAAGGGGAGTTTAGTGTTGAATGCCTCGTAGCTTTGCTCAGTGTCGTCAACCGCAAGGGAGCGGAAGGGTCCTCACTGGGCTTGTTGGATCAAGACCTCGTGAAACAGATCGTTGGGTACGCGACAACAGCAAGGCCCCGCGATGTATGGGTTGAGCTCTATCTTCGAAGCTGATGCGCTTTATGTAAGGATGCTTTCTAATTCCTTGTATCATCCAGACCCGTCCATCACGATGACTATAGGTTGCAGGCAACAAGTCCCGCGATAGTATCCGACCATCCTGTACGTGGCGCATCGCTGGGACGATCTAGAACAATTGCAAATCGCCCTTTTGTCTGTGATGGCCAGATCATCCATGAACGGACTGGCCGTTACAGCATTGCTCCCTAGTCGTGCTGGTCCAGACGCTGATAAAATGCATCAAACGATCCGTCCAGACTGGTCGCAGCGGTTGGTAGGGAGCCGTCGTGAGCAAAGCATTTCAAAGACGAGAAACGCACTTGCCGCCGGGGTTATGAAGGCATTGCTCCTCATCCAAGCGGCCAAAAGAACTCATTCGGACCGCATTCGCATGCCCACGGCACGCACAATCCACCCGAATCTTCCACACCCTCTCATTTACATCGTCGGCGTCGTCGGGGCCACGATTCGTTCGTCAGTCGCGCCGTTCCTCCGTCCCATGTGCTCCATTTGGTTTGGAGCTCCTGGCTCACCCGTTTGTAACCGCTTCTTCCAGCATTTGCGACATTTGTACCACCTAGTGCTCGCTTCTGATTGGTTGAAAACACCAACTCGTATCTGATTGGTGTAAACTGAGAGCATTTCATCCAATCACCGCTCGACAGATTGCACACTAGGAGAGCTCCTCACTCATCTCCGCTGACGCTCTCACACGGACGTCGGTGGAAAGATTCCGCGCGGCGAATCGACGCGCTCCTGACGGCCTCTGGACCCACGGACGCCTGTGTGCAGCATGCCTAGTGCCGTCGCGACGTTCTCGGGCGCCGCACGCGAAATCTCGGTGGATTCCGCCGGCCGCATCCACGAGCGCGTGGCCGCCGCCCCCAGTGACTCGACCGGAGACGCGCTGTTGACCGACAGCGCCATGACCGTAAGTCGTATGCACGAGAAGACGCAGCTGCTGACGGCGAGTCCATCGCCCATGTCCATGGGCTCCACGGTCTCGCTCACGTCGTTGGACACGGACGGCGAGACGACGCTCCATGTCGGCGGGAATGCCGAGGACTTGTCCAAAGTCGCGTCACGGTCGCAGGAAGACGTCCTGCGCGACTTGTCGGTTGATCCGCATTACGGACTCTCGGCCGCGGAAGTGGAGGGTCGACAGCGCGAGTATGGCTTGAACCAGCTCGAGACGGAGGAGGAAGAGTCCATGGTGCTCAAGTTCCTTGGACAGTTCAAAGACCCGTTGATCATGTTGCTCATGGGCTCGGGTGTCATCTCGGTGCTCATGGGCCACACGGACGACGCGATCTCGATTGCAGTAGCCATCACCATCGTCGTCACCGTCGCGTTTGTACAGGAGTATCGTTCGGAAAAGACCCTCGAGGCCTTGAAAGAGCTCGTGCCACCGCGTTGCCATGCCGTGCGTGACGGTTCAAGCCAGGAGATCTTTGCGAAAGAGCTCGTGCCGGGCGACATCATTGTCGTGAATGTCGGTGATCGTATTCCAGCAGACGCGCGATTGATTGAAGCGGTTGACCTCGAAGTCGACGAGTCCAACCTCACGGGAGAGACGTTGCCAGTGATGAAGCACACGAGTCCGATCGAAAATGGCCACCTCCACGCCGTTGCCGAGCGCAAGAACATCGTTTACATGGGTACGCTGGTGCGTGCTGGCCGTGGTCGCGCCGTGGTGTACGGCACAGGCTCTCGCACCGAGTTTGGGATGGTCTTTGAGGTCATGCACAACGTCGAAGATCGCAAGACGCCGTTGCAGAACAGTATGGACACGCTGGGCAAGCACTTGTCCATGTTCTCCATCGGAATCATCGCTGTGATCTGTCTTATTGGAATCGCGCAGGGCAAAGGCTTGCTGACGATGCTCCAGATCGGCGTGTCGTTGGCTGTGGCGGCCATCCCAGAGGGTCTTCCTATCTGTGTGACGGTGACACTCGCCTTTGGCGTGATGAAGATGGCCAAGCGTCACGCGATCCTCAAGAAGCTCCCAGCAGTCGAAGCGCTCGGTTGTATCAACGTCATTTGCGCTGACAAGACAGGAACGATCACCACGAACAAGATGGAAGTGATCGAGATCTTCGTGCCATACGAGAGTGTATACGCTGAAGTCAACGGTGTCGGCAAGCGTCAGGGTGGCGCGCACAGTACACTCACGGCAGCGGCAACGGGCATCCAGTGCCACGTGACAATGCGTGGTGAGCCAGTGACTGAGAACTCGCACCCACACGTCTACCACTGCTTGTTGACGGGTGCGCTGTGTAACAATGCGTCGATTGTGGATGGCGAAGTCCTTGGTCAGGCCACGGAAGGTGCTGTGTTGCTCTGTGCGCAGAAGGTCGGCATCTCAAAGGAACTCTTGCTGCAGCAGTTCAGCCGTGTGAGTGAAGTGCCCTTTAGCTCGGACAAGAAGTGGATGGCCGTGTGCTGCGAGCAGAACGGCTTCCGTAAATGGTACTTGAAGGGTATGACCGAAGCAATTCTCTCGCGTTGTGACAAGATCGAAGACAACTGTGGCCGTTTGAAGGAGATGACGGCGAGTGATCGTGAGCGAATCCAGTCGGAGGCGACTCTCATGGCCTCGCGTGGCTTGCGTGTGTTGGCTATGGCGATGGGCGAGCACTCGGACCACGGTATGGTGTTTGCTGGTCTTGTGGGCATTTCGGATCCTCCTCGTGATGGTGTGGATAAGGCCATTCGCGCGCTTGCTGGCAGTGGCGTGCGTACGATCATGCTCACAGGTGACTCCAAGGAAACGGCGATCGCGATTGCCACCAAGGTTGGCATCATTAGCTCAGACCAGTTTGGAGATGGAGAAAACCCAGACGACTTCGCCGTCTCAGGCAATGAGCTCGAGACCATGGACATGATGGAGTTGGAAAAGCGCATCCTCAAGACAGCGGTGTTCTACCGTACGATCCCAAGTCACAAGCTCAAGATCGTGCGTGCCTTCCAGGAAGCTGGACTCCAAGTGGCTATGACGGGCGACGGCGTGAACGACGCACCAGCTTTGAAAGCCGCCGATATTGGTATTGCCATGGGCACAAGCGGCACGGATGTGTCGAAAGAAGCTTCAGACATGATCTTGTTGGATGACAACTTCGCGACGATTTTGTGTGCGATGGAAGAAGGCAAGTCGATCTACCACAACATCAAACACTTTTTGCGTTTCCAGCTGAGTACGAGTATCTCCGCGTTGTGCCTTATCGCTATCTCGACGCTCTTCAACTTGCCATCGCCACTGAACGCCATGCAGATCCTCTGGATCAACATCATCATGGACGGCCCTCCAGCTCAGAGTCTCGGTGTCGAGCCAGTGGACCATGACGTAATGAAGGAAGGTCCTCGCGCCAAGGACGCTGACATCATCACGCGCACCATGATCAAGCGCATCCTGACGTCCGCGACCTTCATCGTCTGCGGTACGCTCTACGTGTTTTACAACGAGCTTGCGATCGACGGCTCCATCAGTCGACGTGACCGCACGATGAGCTTCACGACCTTCGTCATGTTCGACATGTTCAACGCGCTCTCATGTCGCTCGGACGACAAGTCTGTCTTCGAGATTGGCCTCTTTTCCAACACCTTCTTCGCCTTCGCTGTCGGTGCCTCACTGGTACGTTCTCGAGGATCTTGTGCTCATTTCATATGGTGATGTTCTAACTATGATGTTGTTCGCGGTCAAACAGGTCGGTCAGTTGCTCGTGATCTACTTTCCGCCTCTGCAGGCAACGTTCCAGACCGAGGCCCTCTCGTTGAACGATCTACTCTATGTCTGCTCGATCGCGTCGAGTGTGCTCGTGTTTGACGAAGCGCGCAAGTGGTGGCAAGCCAAGACGCGCCAGCATGCGACCTCTCGTGCTTCCGGTATCCGCAAGAAGCGACGATCGTGGGAGGCACGTCCATATGAGACCGTGTAGCGATCGATTTCCATGCGTCAAATTAATTAGATATACAAACAAAAGCGGAAGGAGATGTGTGTGCATTACCAGTAACTACGTACAAGCCCTCAGTGAATCACTCGTCCTGTTGCTCTTCTTGTCCTTGTCCTTGCCCTTCTTCTTCTCCCTCTTCCTCCTCTTCTTCTGTCCCCTCTTCATCGCTTTCCTCATCTTCGACCTGGTCATCATCATAGTCACTTCCGTCCGAGTACCGATTTCCCATTCGTTCCGTCCAGCGATACTCAACACCTCGGCGACGAAATATGCGCAAGACCATGAAATGCTGTGAACTGTGGCGAGACTCCTCGTTCATCAGCACACGACCAGGCACCAGCAACCCCAGGATGGACTCGATCTGCGGCGTGGACTCTCTGTCAGCATCTTCGATCACATCAGAATCGTAGCCTTCGCTTCTGTTTTTGCTCAAGAACTGCGTCATAGTGAGATCGCCACGAAGAATCGCCAAGTTCATTGCATTCTGAGAGCAGCCTTCTTTGCGATTCTCGTGAAGGAACTTGACGACAGAGAGATGACCGTTTGCCGCAGCGTTGCTCATAGCAAGCTTGGTGCACCCATCGGTTCGATTCTCGTGAAGAAACTTGACCATCGTCAAGTGGCCTTGGGCGGCAGCAAAATCCATCGCGTTGGTCGAGGCTCCTTCAGTGCGATTCGCATGCAAAAAGCGCACGATATCGATCAAATTGTTGCGTGCGGCGTCGTCTATCGCACGCTTTGAGCATCCTTCTGTTCGATTCATGTGGAGAAACCGCACAGTATCAAGAGCATCGTTAGATGCAGCGGCGTCCATTGCGTATTTACCGCACCCTTCCTTGCGATGCGTGTGGAGATAACGAACGACATCAAGTGAACCAATGCCGGCGGCTTCGCTCATGGCGTTTCTCGTGCACCCTTCCGTTCTGTGTTCATGGAGAAAACGGACAATGTCGATATGGCCGTTGCTCGCAGCACCATCCATGGCTTCCCTCGAGCAACCTTCCGTCCGATGCTGGTGGAGGAACTGAACAATGTCGATGTGACCTTCACTGGCTGCGACGTCCATCGCGGTTGGTGTCCACGCGAGATCCGTGACGTTCTCATGGATAAACTGCACGATGGACAGATTCCCATGCTCGATCGCGTTAAGCGCACCGTTATAGTTGGCTGTCGAATTCGTGTGGGCGTCCAAGTAGCGAACGGTGTCAAGCTGGCCGTTCAACGCAGCGGCTTCAAATGCGCGGCGAGTAAAGAGATCAGGATTGCGGTCCTGAAACCATTGAAGCATCTCCAAATGACCGATAGCCGCGGCGTTTGTGATCTGGAATATGCGCGTTTCGTCCTCATCGAACATTTCGTCTTCATCCATGACTTCCCACGTCTCATTATAGTCCATCAGCAGCTGCACAGCTTCAAGGTTTCCTTTGCGAGCTGCCAAGATATGAGCGGTTTGTGTCGCCACAGCTTGCCGCGGGTCAATCAAGCGAAAAAGCTTGAGAATCTCAAGATGATCGAAGATGGCTGCGTCATCAAGCGCGTCACTTGTCCACAGTGGCTCGGTTCTTGGCTCTGTTGCCTTTGCCGCTGCTCGGACACAGAGGAATACGACTCTATCATGGCCGTACTTGGCCGCGCGGTCAATAGCCTTCGACGTGAAGATCGGTCCGCATTGCTCGATCAGATAATGAAGAACACGGTAGCGACCATACTCGGCAGCGAGATCAAGCGCGTTGGCACGAATCTCAGCCTTGGTGTGCTTCTGGAAGAACTGAATCATCTCAAGGTGGCCATTCTGCGCTGCCGCTTCCACAGCGTCACTGCAAAGTAGTGGGTGCCACTTATCGCTCGGGAACTTTTCCAGCAGATGCTTCACCATGGTGAATTGATTTGAACCTGCGGCGTTGATGAGTGCGGCACGAGAGCAGCCTTCTGTACGATGCTCGTGTAGAAACTGGAAAATCTCAAGATGTCCCCCCTTTGCCGCCATGTCCATGGCCAACTTAGTACATCCCTCTTCGCGATGCTCATGTAGGAACCTGACAACGTCGAGGTGGCCATTTGCTGCAGCTTGGTCCATTGCTCGTGCTGTACATCCTTCTTGTCTGTGACCACTGAGGTATTTTACCACATCGAGATGCCCATTCGCCGCCGCTTCGTCCATTGCACGAGTTGTACAGCCTTCCTCACGATGCTCGTGCAAATAGCGAACGACTTCTAGATGGCTCTGCGCAGCAGCGTCGTCCATCGCCTTGACCGTACACCCTTCCGTGCGGTTCGAGTGAAGGAACTGGACGACCTCGAGATGACCGTTCTTGGCAGCATAGTCCATCGCACGTGCTGTGCATCCTTCCGGTCGATTCTCGTGCAAGAAGCGCACGATTTCAAGGTGACCATTAGCTGCGGCATCATCCATAGCATTGACAATCGTGCCTTCTTCACGGTTCCTATGAAGAAACTTGACCACGTCGAGATGACCACCTTCAGCAGCCCACTGGATCGCTTGTGTGGTACACCCTTCCTTACGATGCGTGTGAAGAAACTCCACGACCGCATGATGGCCTCCTCGAGCGGCATGATCCATCGCGAGTGTCGTGCATCCTTCCGTTCGATGCTCATGGAGGAACTGGACAAGCTCCAAGTGGCCGTGTTCCGCAGCCGAGTCCATCGCGAACGTCGTGCACACGCTCACTCCTTTCTCATGGAGAAACTTGACCGTGTCAAAGTGCTTTCCAGCAGCAGCATCGTCGATTGCGTTCGCGCTGAATATCATACGCTCTGGATACACCGAGTAGAGGTACTGGAGCATCTCCAACGACCCCGAGCCAGCCAGACTATCCAGCATTTGCGTGAGGATCTCGGGCTCTTTCTCGCCACGAAAGTGCGCACGCACCCACTTGACGGCCTCGATCTTCCGCGAGCGGATCGCTCCACTCAGCAGCCACGGGTCTCGCAGCCACTTGTTCACGTCGTCTTCGCCGCTGTGCGCACACAGCCAGTCGAGAATCTCTGGATTCCCATGGATCGCGGCGACGAGCAACGGCTCTTGGTAGCGGAATCGACGCTGATGCTGGTAGTCGGGCCATGAGCGAATCCGTTGGACAAGGTCGAGACAGCGGACGTTGTTGTCGATGATCGCCAGCTCCATCAACGACCGATGGGCCAACTCCATCTTGTCATAGAGCTTGCTCAGCTCGACATCGACCAAGGGATCGCCTTCGAGATCGCTAACGAGGCCATCCGTCGCGCGCTTCTTCTTGTACTCAAAGTATTCCTGCTGCGCATTGCGCTTGGCGGCGTAGGTCACGCCGTATTTTTCTTCGAGTTGTATCAGGACGAAGGGCATGCCTTCTTGGAAGCTCCCAATCGCGAACAATAGCTCTGCATTCGTCAATACGGCGACGCACGCAGTCGCAGACGACGCATTACGAGTCGATGCCACTGCGTCTGTAGCGGCAGTGGCCTCTGTCTCCTCGCGACGAGGCTTCTTCAATGGCGGACCCGTGAGCTCCATGGGTGTCATCCACTTTGACGTGTCGAGACGGCCTTTCGATTTCTGGACCAATCAGAGTGGTCCAATAATTTATTTCAACCAATCAAAAGCGTACATTTTGGACACTGCGTTCTGCGCCTCCCACAAAGCCCCACACTTCCAATCGACGAGCATAGACACACACAGCTATGTAGCTCTGGGAAATCCACTCTGTAGCTTGCGATCCGCCTCGACGTGCGTTCGGTTGATGCCGTCACCTCTGGATTGTCCTTATAAAGGAATGTATCTCTACAAGCACGGCATCCGTTGACGTTCTTATAACTTTGCTCTATTATAGAAGTAGCCAAAGGCCATACTAAATAATTCCCACTTGGGTGGATGACCACCTGAGTCAAAGATTTCGAATGAGCGAGCATGGCGACGGCGCTTCCGGGCGACATCTACGGCAAGTACAAGCGCGCCACGGCCTTCTTCGTGGACTGGGTGCTGCGCGCGCGTTCCCCTCCGAATGCTAGTGTCGTTCCCGACGCCGCGCCCGTCCGTGAGCTCCACAACGCCGTCAATGAGCTCGTGACGCAACCGTCGGCGCTCCGTCCGCTCTCCGCACGCAGCTCCCGCTGGCGCTGGCCGCGTGTCAAGTGGCCATCACACTGCGCGAGCGCGTGGCTCGGTCCTTTGCCTTGGATGAGACAGCGTCCGCTCACAGCAACCAGACGCACGCCTACTTTCTCAACCGTCTCAAGACGTGACTTAGTGGCTGTGCCGTCAGCACCCGTCGCATTTCACCCACCACGCGTTTGGTGGTCACCGGGATGTTCTCGCCTTTCTCCTCGAGCGTACACCGTTGAGACCGACAAATAGGGCGATCTTACTCGCAGTCGAGCGCGGCCATTTGACACTCGTCCACATGCTTGGTGAACGGTATTCCTCGATAGTGCGCTGTCGACGGTCAGCAATGGATGAAGCCCCGGTAAATGGCCTCTACAATTTGGTGCAGAGTCTTCATATCGGACGGCTTGAAGGCTTCACAGTGAAAGCGTTAGATGGAGCTGCTAGCAATGGACATCTGGACGTGGTTCGCTTCCTGCATTTCTATCGTAGCGAAGGTTGCACGAAAGACGCGATGGATGGCGCGGCTGCTAATGGGCATTTCGAGATTGTGCGTTTCTTACATGAGAAGCGGCAAGAAGGATGCACGACAGAAGCCATGGACAATGCTGCAGGGAACGGGTACTTGGATATTGTCAAGTTTCTTCATGCGCATCGGAAGGAGTGTTGTGCGCCTCGAGCGATGGACAACGCAGCTGCCGATGGGCGTTTGGAGATTGTGGAGTTTCTACATGAAAATCGCACAGAGGGTTGCACAACCTTGGCGATGGATGAAGCGGCAGCAAGGGGTCATATCACGATCGTCAAGTTTCTTCACGAGAACCGAACGGAGGGATGTACAAGCAAGGCGATGGGTATGGCTGCGGCCAATGGACATCTCCATGTGGTCCGGTTTCTCCACGAGAATCGCAAGGAAGGATGTACTGCCGCAGCAATGACTAAAGCTATTCTTCAAGGACACTTTGACATTGTCAAGTATTTGAAGGAGAATCGAACCGAAGGCTACGATGAGAGTGTACTGCTTGAAGCTGATCGACAATTTTCACCGTACGTTGGTCGTGTCATCAAGTTCCTGGTTCCAGATCGTCTCCTCGATCAAGCTTCTAGAAGAACCCGTTTGTCTGAGGAATGGAAGCGAAAGGAGCGCGAGCAGCGGCGAGAAGAGGACAGTATGGGTGAAGTGCCTCAAGCCATCCCATTGTTTGCAACGGGACTGTTTCCGATGTTTTTCGGGATGGTGACTGAAGACGACGATGACAGCGATGATGATGACGACTAGACAATACACGAGCCATGACTCTCAGGTCAAACAAGGCAATGCGATTGACAAATGGAGTTACCACTATTCAAATCATCCATTGCGATATTTTGCGAATAAATGACCGACACAACACCTCAGGCCACAAAGAGATGCACCGGCGTACTGGCGTCTATGATCCATAAGAGTAGAGATGATGATGACGAAGAAGATGTTGAAGACGTTGACGAAGACGACAGCGACGTAGGAGATGCTGCTGCTGCTGAAGACAAACAACTACTTGATAGCATCAAGTAGTGCCATCACGTGCGACCTCGTCCAATAGTAATCGATCACCCACTCGACTGTCGTGAGTTCATTGAAGCTGAGAGCCGCATCATCAACAAGCCAGCCAGCCACCAGCCATTGCTTCCGTTCTTCTCACTCGTTCAACTATGAAAACATCCGAGTCTTCCAAGAGCATCGGACAATCGAAGTGGAAGCTCTCGTCGCGCTGGGCTCTGGTCGCCGGCGTTGGAACGCGCCGAGCATTGCGCTTGGTCTATCTAGAGATGCTGCCAGTTCACGCAAGGCCTGCTCGTCCACGAGGGGGTCCGCACCAAGCTTCACGTAGGATTTCAGCCAATGGTGGATACGTTTCTTTGGGCCATTTCCACAAGTGATCCATGCCCAAGCGACGTCATGAGACCAAGCAAAAGCGCATGCAGAAGCGCGAAGGAAGCGTCAAGATGGAGAGGACTAAAGGCAAGGCGAGAAGCGCTCGCAGCTGCGTCGCAGTACTGGGTACTCCCGTGCGTTTACGCAGTATTATGGCATTTATACCAGGCGTACCAGAGAGATTACTTGAGTTGGAACGAACGCATGGCATGGTGGAGATGGAAGAGGAAGGAAGTGCGTACAAGGACCGATCGCTCGTTACACTGGTAATCCAGACGAATGATTTGCGCAGTCTCGAGATGGTATACGAGATGCGACAGCATGACGAGTTGCGGAAACACCCGAGCTGTCGCTTCTATCATGCCATGCGTACTGCTGCGAAGTATGGACGACTGGCGATGCTCGAGTGGTTGAGTCGGCTGAGAGAAGCGGAAGAGTGGCGGAAAGACGCGTGGTTGTTGGATGCAGCCATCCACTCCAAGGACTTGTCGACGGTCCAGTGGGTCATGGACCATTATACTGGCACGGAAGACTTGTTGGTGATTACGACCAAGACTCTCGACGCAGTTGCAGCAGTAGGTGTGTTGGACGTGCTCAAGCTGGCCATCACGAGCTTCCCTGATAAGGTATGGTTGACGACGGACGCTATGGACGGCGCGTCGGAGAGTGGTCACTTGGAAATGATCAAGTATCTTCACGAGACTCGGTCGGAAGGCTTTACAACGCATGCGATGGATGCGTCAGCGATGAATGGTCATCTGGAGGTTGTCAAGTGGCTGCATGAGCATCGAGACGAAGGATGTACGACCGCTGCGATCGACAATGCGGCAAGTGGCGGGACATTGATGTGATTCGTTTCCTGTTTGAAAATCGGATGGAAGGATGTACGTCTCGAGCGTTGTGTAACGCTGCATCTGGTGGTCATCTTGAGGTAGTTCGGTATTCACACGAGGTTTGTGGCCTTCAACTCACACAGAACGCCTTACGGAGTGGAATCGAGCATCTCAACGTGGTGCAATACATTTTCGATCGTCATGAACCTGACGGCTGGCATCTTGGCGTATTTGACAAAGCGTGCGCTGTGAGTCTCGATCACGCTAAGCTCTTTCACAAGTATGGAGCTATGGAATGCTCCGCTGAGGCAACGGATGAAGCAGCTCGTCGTGGCCATCTTGATACTGTTCGTTATCTTCATGAAAATTCGACTGGAGGATGCTCAACTAGTGCAATGGACTTGGTTGCCTCGAATGGTCACCTCGATGTGGCTCGTTTTCTCCACGAACATCGAGACGAAGGATGCTCTTCAAGGGCTATGGATTTTCACCTACTTGTTTCCGGATCAATTTCAAGCGTGTGTGAAGCTCCGGAGAGAAGGGTCCAATCGCTTGCGCTTACCGTTTCTTCGAAGGCGATACAATAGCGGCAGTGGCTCTGATCGTGATGAAGACGGTCAGTATTGATTAGTTCGTGGCGAGTGGGGCACTGGATGGCATCCAAAGAAGCAACAACGCGTTTAGAAATGGGTTGATTAAGGTTTCTAACGCTGAATCTAACCGCAGTTGCACGGTTCCAATCGCGTCAGGTGGGTTGATGCTCTAAATGGACACAAGCCAACATGAACCTCGGTGAAGACATCGACATTATGAGCAAGCGCGCGCGGCTGCAACGCAACCAGGACGTGCATACGGTCGCCCAAATGCCGATACCACAAGCGGTGGTCTGTCCGAGTGCCAGTGTGCTCTGTAGTGCGCCGCTTTTCCGGAATATCGCGTCGTTTCTACCTGGTCTTCCATGGCGGTTGCTGCATCTCGTGCTGGAAACGAACGAGTCGAAGGCTGATGAGGAAGGGGGTGGCAACCAAGTGAATGCGGCAAGCATCTGTAAGCACGGTGGTCTCGATGACTGCTTCACGCGCGATAATATGAACAAGGCACTGGCCGCTCTTCGTATGGCGAAGCAACCATTGACCGACCTGGTGATCGCAACAAACGACCAGCGTGGTCTCGAGATGGTGTACGAGCTACGACAGCAAGACGAGATGAGGAAACACCCGATGTGTCGCTTCTATCATGCGATGCGCAGTGCCGCGGAGCGTGGGCGTCGCAAGATGCTCGAGTGGTTGAGTCAGTTGACAGAAGCAGATACGTGGCTACAGGACTCGTGGTTGTTGGACGCGGCGATCAAGTCGAAGGACGTTGCTACTGTGCAGTGGGTGATGGAGCACTATCGTGGTGCTGAGGAGTTGATGCTCTTGACCATGACGCTGGACTGGGTCGCCTCTGAAGGCAGACTGGAGCTGCTCAAGTTGATTCTAAACAACTTCCCTCGAGCTATACTCACGGCCGACGCGACGGATGGTGCGGCAGCCAACGGTCACTTGGATGTCGTCAAGTATCTGCATGATCACCGACGTGAAGGTTGTACAGTGGACGCGATGGACAATGCCGCGAGGAACGGCCATCTCGACGTCGTCAAGTGGCTCCATGAGCATCGAAGCGACGGATGCTCGACAGATGCGATTGATGGTGCAGCGACGAATGGACATCTGGAAGTTGTTCGCTTCTTGTTTGATCATCGATCAGAAGGATGTACGACCGTCGCGATGGAGGGTAGTGCGAGGAACGGTCATCTTGTTGCGGTTCGGTATCTGCACGAGGAGCGAGAACAGCGTTTTACTGCTGATGCGCTATTGGATGGGTTGGAGTATCTCGACTTGGTGCGCTATGTGTTCGATCACGGTGGTCCCGACGGTTGGTATCACGGCGTCATGGACGAAGCATGTGGAAAAAGCCTAGAACACGCCAAATTATTTCACGAGCATGGGGCGTACGGTTGCACGACGCGTGCGATGGACAAAGCTGCCGGAGTTGGACATCTGGATACGGTTCGCTTCCTCCATGAGCATCGGACTGAGGGCTGCACGTATGCTGCAGTGAACGAAGCGGCGAGTGGTGGCCATATGGAGGTGATTCGTTTCCTTCATGAGCACAATTATGAGGTATTCACATCTGCGACAATGGGTCGCGCTGCCTATGGTGGCCACCTCGATATTGTTCGTTTTCTCCACGAGAATCGCGATGAAGGCTACTCGAATGAAGCTTTGTCGCAGGCAGTGATGAATGGACATCTTAAACTGGTCAAGTTTCTTTCGACGGTCAGTTCGGATAAGTGCACTGCCATGGCATTTGAGACGGCAGCCGCCAGCAACCACTTGCCTGTTATCCAGTTTCTTGTGAATAATGGGGCTATTGATGTTACCATCAGTTTGCTCGAAGTTGCAATGGCAGCTGCAGCCGAGAAGGGTCATCTTGACGTCGTGAAGTACCTTCTTGCGACCACAGAACGTCCGTTTCCTCATATGGTCGTATCGAAAGCTACTCAAGGAGGCCAGCTCCACATGGTGAAGTTTCTCTGCTCGTCAAAGAAGAGTGCATCGTCGATTCAAGTGGAGGTAAAAGAAGCCGCTTACCTAGGGCATTACGACGTGCTGTGTCACATCATCAAATGTGGTGAGGCCATCACGATCTAAGACGGAGTCGACGCAGTTACGAACGCGGCCTTTGGGGGGGGGGGGGGGGGGGGGGGGGGCATCTCGAAGTCATCCAGCTTCTTGTCGCCTCGAATGACTCATATTTCTCTGCCAATGCTATCTATACTGCAGGCATGTACGGTCACTTGGATGTTGTCCAATTTCTTTACGATTACTCTCGTAAACGTCGGAGTTTGGAATCTTCGGCAACTGGAAAGGCAAGTGAGGAGCTAGGCCATTCAGATGATGTCCAGCAGGAGTGTCCAGGAGGAGTATGACGAGGAGCATATTGAAGAAGCGATCCAGATGGCGGCTTCGGAAGGACACTTTGAAGTCGTCCAATGGTTCCACAGTCACTTCCCAGCCCAGTTCACATCAGAAGTATTTGACGGAGCTGTGTATGCGGGTCATCTCGACATTATCCGCTTTCTTCACAATGCTACGCTGGCAAAGCCGACGAATGAAGGTTTTTCTAACGCAATCATTGACAATCATCTGAACGTAGTCAAGCTTCTACATGAGGAATACGGCTCAAGTCTCCAGTGCGACAGCCAAGCTGCTGGGGCGAGCCTGTACAAGATGGTAAGGTATCTTCACATACACCGACAAGAGGCGTTCACAGAAGACGCACTGGATGCAGCTGCCGGCAGCGGGACCTTTGATGTGGTTCGCTTCCTTCACACTCATCGAACCGAAGGCTGCACGGAGTATGCTCTGAACGAAGCTGCCACCAATGGTCATCTCGATATCGTGCGATTTTTGCATGAGAATCGGTCCGAAGGGTGTAGCACGGATGCTATGGACGGCGCGGCGAGTAACGGGTACTTATCAGTTGTCAAGTTCCTACACGAGCATCGAAGTGAAGGCTGTACCACCGAAGCAATGAACAGCGCAGCTAGGGAAGGATGTTTCGAGATTGTCAAGTTTCTCCACGAGAACCGAACTGAAGGTTGTACGGCCAAAGCAATGGACGGGGTAGCTGCAGAAGGACATCTGAATTTGGTCCAATTTCTTCATGAACAACGAACGGAGGGGTGTACTACCAAGGCAATGGACAGAGCGGCGGCGAATGGACATCTGCACGTTGTCCGTTTTCTCCACGGGCATCGCACAGAAGGATGCACCACGCATGCGATGAACAAGGCCATTCTGAATGGACAGTATGCTGTGGTCAAGTTCCTGAAGGAGAATCGTTCCGAGGGCTTTGACGAGCGTATACTACACAAGGCGGACAAGGCGTACACTCCAGATATTGGCCGTATCGTCAAGTATTTGGCCCCCAGCCGTCCTATGGATCAAGCTTCTCGAAAGAATCGGGCCGATGCATACTTGTTTGAGTCCAGTGAGAATGACAGCGAGGACATAATCCAAGACGGTAGCGGTGACGATTACGATGACGAAGATGAAGAAGATGGTAAGGAAGATGGAAGCGACTTAGGTGATCACAACCAGGATGAAGTA
Organism: Pythium oligandrum; assembly: GCA_020085045.1. NCBI lineage: Eukaryota > Oomycota > Peronosporomycetes > Pythiales > Pythiaceae > Pythium > Pythium oligandrum. The sequence goes on from JAHRIK010000002.1 coordinate 2,819,137, forward strand.
GATGAAGAAGAGTAATACTTGGGTGAGGCGATCAGACCAGTGGCTGCGGTTCCTCACTGGGTCGTAACCGAATCACTGTGTTTGTTCAGATTCGAAGCGTCTACAGCGAATCCAAATGTTTAAGGCAAGGGATTGCCCAAGCGATGATAGCGACATGAGCGATGACTCGAGCTTTGACGACGAGGAGGACAGCAACAGTGGCGAAGGAGCGGAGTCCGAAGGCGTGCCAATTGATTCACAAGAGTAGATCCTCGTTAGGCTACATTCGTGAATGACTGAGTCTCATTTGAGCTCGTCTTCGTCCAAATTTGGGAGGCCGATTCGCGATTGGATGAACGCTGCAGTTGCTCACACTGGCACAGACCAAGCGGGTCAATTGCTGCGTGAGGCATCATGTGTGTATATGAGATCGCTGTCGTACCTTCAAGCAAGCGAGTACGCCTCGCCCGTGTTAACGGTAGGGACAACACCGACTCGGCTGGCTGCCGTGGCGTGTCAGTTCTGTGCAATCCCGGTTTGATCCGCATCATTACATCATTCTTGCCCGGCTTTCATCAACGTTTACTCGATCTCGAAAATGCGAACGGCGTGACGCTGCTCGAAAAGCGGAAGGCTCAGCAAGCTTATGAGGCTATCATGGCCCAGAGTATTTGTAATCGACTTGACGATCGTTACACACCCGAGCAACTCGAAGCTCTCTCCAGAATCCAGCGAGCAACTCGATCGCTTACCGAACTTGCAATCGAGATGAATGATCAACGTAACCTTGAGATGGTTTGCGAGTTGCGACAACGAAATGAGATGAGGAACCATCCAAGACTGCGATTTCAGCACGCGATGCGTTTTGCCGCGTCGTATGGAAGGCTCGAGATGCTTAAACGGTTGAGTGAACAAGCGGAAGCTGCTGAATGGTTCAAGGATCCATGGCTGCTTGATTCGGCATTACAGTCAGCAAATGTGGATGTTGTCAATTGGGTCATCAGCCAATACTGCGGTGCTGAGGATACGGTTATTCAAACGAAGACGCTTGACAAAGTGGCCAAAAATGGTGCTCTTCAAGTCCTCATACTCATCCTCTCCCTGTACAAGTACGCGCGATTGACGACAGACGCAATGGATGGTGCGGCGGAGAACGGCCACTTGGACATTGTCGAGTACCTTCATGAATCGAAGAGAAGGCTGCACAGCATACGCAATGGACAGAGCTGCGCGAAATGGTCATCTTCATGTCGTCAAATGGCTTCATAAGCATCGAAGCGAAGGCTGCACGACTGATGCAATCGACGGTGCGGCAGAGCATGGGCATCTTGACGTTATTCGCTTTCTCTTCGCCGAAAGAATGGAAGGCTGTTCGAGTAAAGCCATGGAGGAGAGCGCCAAAAACGGTCATCTTGATGTTGTCCAGTACCTCCATGAGGCACAGAGCCGGCGGTTTACACCTGGTGTGCTACTGAACGGGATGAAACATCTTGATTTGGTCCGCTACGTTTTGACTCATGGTGGACTGGACGGTCAGTACATTGAGGTCATGGATATGGCCTGTGGAACTAGCCTCGAGCGCTCCAAGTTGTTTCATGAAGACGGAACGTTTGGGTGTACAAGCGACGCAATGGCCAAGGCTGCAGCCGCAGGTCAGCATGAGACAGTTCAATTCCTGCATGAGAATCGAACTGAAGGCTGTACATCTTCAGCAGTATGTGGTGTGGCCACTTGGAGGTTCTTCGTTATCTCCACGTGCATATATCCAGTGCATTCACCTCATCCGCCGTCTACTTGCTGCATCCGGTGGCCATCTCGACGTTGTTCGCTACCTCCATGACGTTCTCGAACCTATTGATGTGGAAGCCGTGGAACACGCGATGGCTTTCGCGGCGAAAGCAGGCCATCTTGAAATCTTCAAGTTCCTCCACGCAAATCGCCCCGACGTATTCACGAATGATATACTGCTTGCTGCGGCAGAGACCAATCACTTGAACATCGTTCAGGTTTTGGTTGAGAGTGGATTGACAGGGGACCATGTGTTCGGTCTTGAAAGAGCAATGAGTGCTGCGGCTTCTGCCGGCCATTTGGACATCGTCAAGTACCTGCTGGAAGCTACCGATGGGCGCCCATGTCCTGATGACGTTCTGGTGAATGCTGCAAACGGTGGCCATGTTGCAGTCGTTAGGTACATCTACGTCATGTCAACGAATCCGAGGCGTTCCCAGCTAGTGGCAGAAAAAGCGGTGGTCCGAGGTCATTACGATGTATTACGGTATGTCATGGAACAACGACAAAGTGACCGAATTTCCGCGATAATCATACCCATTGTTGAAGCAGCTATGAATGGGTACCTTGGAGCCATTCAGATCCTATTAAGAATGAGCAAGCTCTTCTTTTCCATCGACGCTTTACGCGCAGCAGCAACACACGGCCACCTAGAACTTGTCAAGTTTATCTACAAGTATCGAAAACACTTACGCAAGCTATGTTGGCGCGCGGAGCAACTTGGAGCGAACGTTGCAAGCTTTGCCGCAGAAGTTGATGAGAACGAACTGCGGGCTGTCCGTTGTGGGATTGCTTCGGCGGCATAAAATGGGCATCTTGAAGTTGCTCGGTGGCTATACCACCATTTTCCGCGTTCGTTCAACTCCAAGGCAATCAACCATGCAGCCTATGGTGGTCACATTGACATCGTTCGCTTTCTTCATGACCACACGCCTGTAAAAGCTACGAGTGAAACACTGTCGATCGCCGTTGCTCGAGGTCACTTGGCTGTTGTTATGTTTCTGGATGGAGAATATGGTGGGAAACTGCGTTGTATGGGGGCATCCGTGAACGAAGCTGCCGAGAACGGCTATTACAGTATGGTTCAGTATCCACACGCGCCGATCCGAACGATTCTCTGTCACTGCGATGGACGCCGCCGCTTGTAATGGCCATCTTGACGTGGTTCGCTTCTTGCACGTCAATGGTTCCGAGGGTTGTACGAAACGTGCGATGACGGGTGCTGCGTGTTCGGGCCATCTTGACGTTGTACGATTCTTGCATGAGAACCGATCGGAAGGGTGCACAACAGATACCATGGATCTTGCAGCGGGCTGCGGGCATTTGGAAATAGTCAAATTTCTCCATACACACCGAAACGAAGGCTGCACGAGCCGAGCAATGCACTTCGCAGCCCAAGAGAGACGGTGGGAAATTCTTGAGTTCTTGGTCAACAACCGGTACGAGGGCTGCACGACATCAGCGATGAACCACGCGGCAGGTGGTGGGAATCTCGACATGGTCAAGCTTCTCCACAAGAATCTATCGGTGTGCTGCTCTTCTAAGCCAATCGACATGGCGGCAGCCAATGGGTATGCCCACATCGTGAAATGGCTCCACGAAAACCGAATCGAAGGCTGTTCAAAGAAGGCGATGGACTCTGCGGCCGCCCATGGTCACCTAGAAGTCGTTCGTTTCCTCCACTCTCATCGCTCCGAAGGATGCACCAAGCGCGCGATGAACAAAGCTATCTTGAATGGGCATTTCGCTGTGGTCAAGTTTCTTCACGAGAATCGAGCCGAAGGCTATGACTCGAACGCACTCGACCGCGCTGATATGACGATCATCACCCCGTCCATCCGGCGGATCATCCAGTATCTAGCTCCTGACCGACCGCTGGACTACGTCTCTCAAGTTGAACGATCGAGAATGTACAGCATCTACGGTCCCAAGGACAACGACAACAGTAGTGATGACGAGGGTCCATATTGATCTACGACCTACAAAATCTGAAAATGGTGTACACCTTAAGGCAGGAGACGCTAAGCGAACACCCTCGATTCCGCTTCTTCCATGCTTTGCGCGCCGCTGCGCAGTACGGAAGATTGGAGATGCTCGGGTGCTGAGTCAGTTGGAGGAAGCTGGAGAGTGGTCGAAGGACACGTGGCTTCTTTGACGCAGCAATTCAGTCACAAGAGATCAGTGTCGTCGAGTGGGCTCTGGTGCACTACGACTGGACAGAAGAACCGCTGATCCTGACCAAGACTACTAAGTCAAGTATCTCCACGAGCATCGAAGCGAAGGCTGCACGACGCAAGTAATGGATAACGCAGCGGAGAATGGCTACTTGGACGTTGTCCAGTTTCTCCATGCAAACCGCACGGAAGGGTGCTCCATCGATGCGATGGACAACGCGGCAATGAATGGCCATCTCAGCGTGGTGAAGTTTCTTAACGAGAATCGAACAGAGGGCTGTTCAACATGGGCAATGGACGAAGCAGCTTCTCGAGGTCTTCTCCATATCGTCCAGTATCTTTATAATAATCGAACCGAAGGCTGTACGATGGACGCGATGGTCAGGGCAGCAGCCAATGGCCATCTGCACGTTGTTCGTTTCCTTCACGAGAAGGGGTCGGAAGCCAGTACAGACAGGGTGATGGAGGCCGCCATTCTGAATGGCCAGTTCCCAGTGGTCATGTTCTTCAAGGAAAATCGAGCTGCCACGGTCTCTGACGACGTGTTAGCCTCAGTTGAGACCGAGTACACACCAGCAATCGGTCGAATTATTTAATACCTTGCTCCTGATCGGCTTATAACTCGAAATGGAAGGCAACGATCCCAATCAGACCCGATATCGACCACTCCAAACGACTAGCGAAGACGCATTGATCCAATAAAATGACGTGACTGACTCATGGTCACACCAGTTCGAGAGCTATCTGGCGCGAGAACTGCTGATTGGTGAAAAATAGGAATCAGGAGAGCACTGATTCGTTATAAACATGGCACAACTCTGTATGATTGGCCAATAACCGGCTGCATGTTCGGTGGATCGAGTCAGCTGGTTGACACACAAAGGAGCTCCTCATGCGACGCGAGGAAGCCGCGATGGACGCGCCGCCCAGCAAGAAGCAGCGGCGCGACGAGAAGCCAGTCAATGAAGACGATGCAACGCAAGCGGATGCAACGATGGAGCCAACTGCGAGTCTCGCCGTGCTCACCAATCCTGGTCTTTTCCGCACTGTCCTGACGTTCCTACCAGGTCTCCCCAAGCTCCTCGTGGATCTCGAGCGTTCGAATGGCGTGACCCATCAGGCCAAGCACGAGGCCCGCCAGGGCTACGCCAAAATGCGCGCGTCGGGTGCGGACATTGTCGTGGACCACGATTTGCCGTATGTGTACAAGACGCTCGAAGCCGTGCGGCTCTCGTGCCGGTGTCTGTTGGAACTCGCGACGGAAGTTGGGGACCAACGCAGTCTCGAGATGATCTACAAGCTGCGAGACACGGATGAGTTCCGTGGGCATCCGCGGTTCCGATTCGATTGGCCCATGCGTCACGCGGCCGTGAACGGACGACGCGCGGAGCTCGAATGGCTCGTGCAGCAGAAAGAAGCAGATGAATGGCTGCAGGACCCGTGGCTGTTTGACGAAGCCATCCAGTCCTGCGACTTGGATACAGTCAACTGGGTAATGTATCACTACCGTGGGCAGGAAGAGCCGACGAACCAGACGTCCACACTCGATTACGTTGCGAACAAAGGCGCGACCGACGTGCTTCGCTTGGTCTTGGCGGCTTTCAAGGACGCGGTGATCACCGTGGACGCAATGGACAACGCTGCGTCCCAGGGCCATCTCGAAACGGTCAAGTATCTTCATGAAGAGCGTACTGAAGGCTGTACTGTCGCGGCGATGGAGATGGCGGCGTGGCATGGACACTTGGAGGTCGTCAAGTTCCTGCACGAGCATCGGACTGAAGGCTGCACCACGAAAGCCATGGACAACGCTGCGCTGGATGGTCATCTCGACGTGGTCAAGTTCCTTCACGAGAATCGCTCAGAAGGGTGCTCCATGGAAGCGATGGAGCATGCAATGTCGAAAGGGAACCTGGACATGGTCCGGTATCTTCACGAGACGGTTGGCAAGTCTTTCCAGTCATCAAGCATCATCTCCGGTTTGCAGAATGTTGAAGTCATGAAGTATATTATCGAGAAGAACGGCATTGTGGGAGAGCCCCATCATCTCATTGATGAAGCAGAAAACCTCGAAATCACCAAGCTCATCATGGAACACTGTCATACCATTTCTAGTACGACTCGGGCAATGGACTACGCCGCTGGACACGGCGACCTCGAACTGGTGAAGTTCCTTCACGAGAATCGTACAGAGGGATGCACACGATTAGCAATGGACTCAGCTGCGGGTCAAGGGCATCTTGAGACCGTGCGTTTCCTCCATGAGCATCTTGCTGAAGGCTGTTCGTCCAAGGCCATGAACGAAGCGGCTGGGAATGGGCATCTCGAAATCGTCAAATTTCTCCATGAGAACCGAGAAGAAGGCTGTTCGGAACAAGCGATGGACTCGGCTGCTGGCAATGGTCACTTGGAAGTCGTCAAGTTCCTCCACAAGAATCGTTCGGAAGGCTGTACGAAGAAGGCTCTGTGTGGTGCTGCGAAAAACAACCACATGGATGTCGCCGAGTATCTGATCAAGCATCAATTAGTGACCGACGCTATCGCCGATGGGATCGAAGCTGCCGCTGAAGAAGGTCATCTTGACATCGTGCGCTTTCTTTATGCGATTGGTGGTCCCGAGAATTTCCCAACCACCGCGCTTGACTTGGGCGCAAAGGAAGGACAACTGCATGTGGTCAAGTACATCTTTGAAGAAGGTCTCATCGATGAGAACCACCCATACGAGGCGTTGGATCTTGCTGCCCGTAGTGGGTACTACGACGTCGTTGTGTTTTTGCTGGAAAAAGACAAATCCAATCGAATGGGAAGCGAGTTGGCTGTGGAAGGCGCGGCCGATAATGGACATCGCGAGATCGTCGAGCTGCTATTGAAGAAAGACGATCGCTTCTACTCACTTCATGCAGCTCCGTTCGCTGCATCAGACGGCGATTTGAAGATGCTGCAGTTTATTCACAAGTTTCAGGCGGAGCTGAAGGAAAGACAGCAGCAACGCGGTCAAGAAAGCGAGTACGAAGACGAAGAAGGAATGATGCAAGCCATGCGCGAAGAGGAGATGGTCGTCGCGGCCGAGCACGGATATCTTGACGTGGTTCAGTGGCTGTTGGGTGAGTGTTCACAGCAATTGAGCACTGGTTTCTTCCGATTCTCGACGATCCAGCGAGCTGCGCGATGTGGACGACTGGACGTTGTGCGGTACCTGCATCGTCACTCGATTGCTCGCGCGACAAACGAAGCCTTGACTTTTGCGGTCGAGCGAGGACGCTACAACGTTGTGCAGTTTTTGAACGAGGAGTACAAGACGGAGCTTCAACTACAATCTGAGACAATTGACGAGGCGATTGCCAATGGTGACTACCTTCTGTCGACGTATCTGCTCAAGCACCGAACTGAAGGTTGCTCGATGAACGGGATGGACATCGCTGCGAGAGAAGGACACATGGATATGGTCCGTTTCCTTCATGAGAACGACTTCGGTGGGTACACTAAGGCAGCTATGGACAATGCCGCAGAGAGCGGGAACCTCGAGATGGTGTGTTTTCTTCACGAGAATCGGAAGGAAGGTTGTTCGGCTGCCGCGATGGACGAAGCGGCGAGAATGGGGTTCCTCGATATCATCAAGTTCTTGCACGAGAATCGAACTGAGGGCTGCACGGTCAAGGCAATGGACGAAGCTGCTGGTCACGGAAACCTGGACGTCGTACGCTTCCTGAATGAGAATCGAACCGAGGGCTGCACGACGGAGGCCATGGATGAAGCAGCATCGCAGGGCCATCTCAGCATCGTCAAGTTCCTTCACGAGAACCGCAAAGAAGGCTGCACCACAAAGGCAATGGACAAGGCTGCAGCGAATGGCCATCTTCGGGTTGTGAAATTCCTTCATGAGAATCGAAAAGAAGGTTGTACCAGCGCTGCCATGACCCGAGCAATTCTCCAAGGTGACATGGCGATGGTCAAGTTCCTGAAGGAAAACCGATCGGAAGGATATGACGACACTGTCTTGGCCCAAGCAGACCGGATATTCAACGCCGATATCGGTCGAGTGCTGAAATACATCGTCCCAGAGCATCCAATCGATGAGAAATCGCGAAGAGAGCGCGTGCAGGAGCAAATGAATCGTATGATGGAGAACCCTCGACTCTTGTTTGCGGTTCTGGGTGGCGCCTTGGAGAATCCAGAAGGCTTCATGCGTATGGTCGAAGAACATCCTGGTTACGATTCCTACGCTTCGGAGGACGAAGATGACGATGATGAAGACGAGGACGGAGATGACGAGAATGAGGATAATGAAGAAGACGAAAATGTTGACGATGGAAATGACGACGACGACGACGACGACGCTGAAGATGAAGAAGATGAGTCGGACTAGAGGTCTAGATTAATCAAACACGTTGACGTACTGCATGCATCAGTACAAATATGAACAAAGCACAGAACGTTTGTACACATTTTGAATTCAAGCTGAACTACCTGGCTCATCTCAGTCCTCGTCGTCCCAACTCCCAGTCTCGTCGCTTGACTCGTTTTCAAATTCGTCATCGCGCTCTTCATCATCTTCGATCTCACCGTCTCGGTATGTGGCCCTTTCCTGATTGACGACAAAATTGTGCAAATAGCGGAAATCTGGCATTGACATGAACTTCCTGTCCAGCCGTAATTTCTCGTATCCGTTCTCTTCCATCCGCTTTTGGCGCGATGCTTGATCGATCGCGCGATTTGGCTTGAGGTACTCGATCCCGCGACCGACTTCGTGGCTGAAAGAGAAGTCGGCTTCATCGAGTATGTGCCTATGAAATCCTTCAACCCGATTCTCTGCTAGGAATTTTCAACACAGACACGTGTCCACCCAAAATGGCTTCGTCCATCGTATGTTTGGTGCAGCCTTCTTCGCGGTGTTCGTGCAAAAACTTCACCTGCAGCGTCATCCATTGCCTCCTTTGTGCAGCCTTCGGTACGATTTTCATGAAGAAACTTGACAGCATTTAGACGACCTACTCCAGCAGCACCGTTCATAGCAGAGACCGTGCAGCCTTCTGAGCGATGCGTATGGAGACATTCGACAATATCCAAGTACCCTTCGGCTGCGGCATCATCAAGTGCATGGGTTGCGCAGCCTTCTTTCCGATGATCATGAAGGAACTTGACCGGTGTATCCATAGCTCGCGGCAATGTTCATTGCGCGCTGCGTGCATCCTTCAAGGCGGTTTTCGTGCAAGAAACGCACAACATCGAGATGTCCGTTGTAAGCGGCTTTATCCATTGCCTCTGTCGTGCAACGCTTGGTGCCAAGTTCGTGAAGATATCGAACGTGGAGATGCCCATTCTCGGCCGCCCCATTCATTGCAGCTGTCCAGAACTGCTCACAACGATGAACAGTAAAATATTTGAGCATGTCAATATCGCCCTTGCAGGCAACTGTGTCCATCACAGCGGTACTTCACACAACGTTCGAGTCATGGAATTTGTCGAAATACTGCACAAGTGGCAAGTGACCGTGCTCAACCCCCGCTTTGAATGCCGCATCACTAGCTTGCACTGGCGTGTGCTCGGGGAGGAAGCGAATAATGTCAATGTGACCACCACGTGCTGCGTGAACCATGGCGTCAGAAGTGAAGCTGGAGGGTCCGTGTTCATACAGCAACTGTAAGCATCTAAGATGCCCATTCTCAGCAGCATACATGATGGCTTGACCAAAAGCTTCCTCTTCACCTTCTTCGTCTGTCTCATCATCATAAAAATCGGTGATGCCTTGGTCTTTCCTCTCCAGAGCACGCGCCATCTGACACTTCAGCATCAGCTTCAGAACTTCCAAATGACCCCCTGCTGCTGCATTCGTGATAGCATCGCTACTGAAGAAGTCGCGGCTTTTTGAAAGCAAGAGTTCGATGATTTCTAATTGTCCCATATCAGCGGCATTCCCGACAGCCATAGTGTGGCTAGGACTCCGCATCCGCATCGACTTGAGGAGCAACTCCACAACATCATAGTGTCCCGCTACCGCAGCCGGTTCGCAGCGCTTAAGCAATCGTAGTCAGACGTCGGAAGGAAGCAGTCGAGGACATCCACGTAACCTTCCCTCGCGGCTTGCTTCATTGCCCAGCTGGTTGACGCCGAAGTTGATTCAATGAGGTAATGGACAATCTGCAGGTGACCTTTTTCGGCAGCTGAGCCAAGCGCTTTCCATGGCCCGTGTGACGATCCGCTTGAAAGCACAGATTCGATCAAGAAACTGACGATGTCAAGGTGTCCATTTGCTGCTGCACCTTCAAGTGCCTTCTCCGTAAACCCCTCGTAGTAATTCTCGTGAAGAAACTTGACGATTTCCAAATGACCATTCGTCGAAGCTTCATCAATTGCATTTGCGGAACACCCTTCGTTGCGATTCTTGTGGAGAAACAGAACGACATCGAAGTGACCACCCGCAGTGGCTTGTCCATAGCTGCCGATGTGCAACCCTCTCCTCGATGAGCGTGTAGAAATCGAACTACGTCGATAAAGCCACCTCGTGCAGCACCATCCATCGCAGCCGTCGTGCAGCCCTCGGTGCGGTGTTCATGCTGGAAACGAACCGTTTCGAGGTGTCCAGCAGCTGCAGTTTCATCCATCGAGTAAACCGTGAACCCGTAAGCTCGGCGGTGATGGAAAAGCTGGGCATGCTCGAGACTCGTGCCGCACGCCAGATCTGTGACTCGACGATACCAACCGTCTGGGCCACCATTGTCCAAGACGTACCGAACGATCTCGAGGTTTTTCATGCCTTTGAGAAGCATGTCAGCTGTGAAATAGCGTCCACACTTCTCGTGAAGATATCGGATCACTTTTGGATGTCCGTTCTCGGCACTCCCTTCCATGGCCCAACTCGAACATCCTTCTGCGCGATGCTCATGAAGGAACTTGATGACATGCAGATAACCATTCGTTGCGGCGTTGTCAATAGCTGCCGAAGTGCATCCTTCACTACGATTCTCGTGTAGCCACTTGACCATATCGAGATGTCCGTTTCCTGCTGCATTATTCATTGCTTGCGTCGTACATCCTTCGTTCCTCGTCTCGTGGAAATACAACACAACGTCAAAGTGGTTCCCCTCCGCGGCGCCGTCCATCGCCTTCGCCGTCAGTCGCGCGCTTGGGAAGCTCGTCAGAATCAGCTTGAGCACGTCCAACGCGCCGTCCTTGGCGGTCTGATCGAGCGTCTTGGTCAGTATCATGTGCTCTTCTTCGCCTCTGTAGTGCTTCATGACCCACTGAACCGTCTCAAGGCTCTTAGACTGGATCGCTGCGTCCAATAACCACGAGTCTTCAAGTCACTCGGTTGCTTCGTCCAACCGACTCAGCCACTTGAGCATCTCGAGTCGTCCGCACCGAGCGGCTGCCTGCATCGCATGGTAAAATCGAAAACGTGGATGCTTCCTCCTCTCATCTTCCTTATGTAGCTCGTACACCATCTCGAGACTTCGCATCTAATTCGTCTCGATGGCCATGTCGGTCAACGAGCGATACGCGAGCCGGTGGTTTTCAATCAAACTCTTCACTTGAGGCGTCTCGCGGTCAAGATACATATTCAATCCATCCAGATCGCGTACGGCTTTGTTCGCCTTGCGTCTCGCGTCCATCGTAACGCCATTGTTGACCTCGAGTTCGAGCAAGCGGTGCGGAATCCCCGGCAGAAACGACGTGACGTGACGCAAAAGCGTGGAATTACCCAGCACCACCACGCCCACACACGCATCCGCTGGTGCAAGAGGCTTCTCCACACGCTTCAGCGCACTCTTGTGCTTCAATACACGCGCTTTCTTACGGGAAAGCGCGTCGCCTTCGTCCTCATCATGCCGCTTCATGCTCGTGAGATCTAAACTGGTTCGAATGCTCACTATGAAAATCCAATTGGCTGAAATACGAAATTAACTTCTTGATTGGCTGAAACAGGTGGTTGAACTGAGTGATGGTCAGCGCAACGAGGGGAAACCGCGGAAAGGAAACGCCATCGACGACATGGCCAAGAAGCGACGTGTGCGCGCTGTTGCGGACAATGGAGGGCCAGAGAAGACCGAGAGGGCGTCCAAGATGAAGATGGAAGTGCTCACGAGTCCAGCGCTTGTTCGTAGTATCGCCAGTTTCCTCCCTGGACTGCCCTATCGCCTGCTCGAGTTGGAAACCAAGCATGGCATCACACCCGCGGCACGACGCAAGGCGCGCATCGACTATAATGAAGTACTGATGCTCACCCCGTCGCGCGGATACGCAGAAGTGAGCGATGTTGAGGCCGTTGTGCGGGCAGAGGCGACGTATCATGCGATGAATCGATCGTTTCTTGAGCTCGCGATGGAAGCGAACGACCAGCGAAGTCTGGAGATGATATGCGAGTTGCGAAGACGTAAAGAGTTCAAGTTCGATCGACGACGTCGGTTTGATTACCCTTTACGGTATGCCGCGAGGCACGGAAGGCTCGAGATACTTGAGTGGCTCAGTCAAATCGATGGAATGGGTGAATAGGCCTAGGACACGTGGCTTTTGGATTCTGTGATCCAGTCTGGAGACCTCCAAGTCGTCAGATGGGTGCTATCGCGGTACACTGGTGAGGACGAGCATGTGATTTTGACCAAGACACTCGATGCTGTCGCAGCCAAAGGTGCAGTGGACGCCCTTCGCTTCGTTTTGAGTGAATATCCCAGTGCCACGGTGTCAATCCACGCGATGGACGAAGCGGCTGTGAACGGACATCTCCAAGTCGTTGAGTATCTTCACGAAGCGAGCTCGGAAGGGTGCACGACGCGAGCGATGGATGAAGCCGCTGGAAATGGTCATCTCCATGTCGTGAAGTGGTTACACGAACACCGCACTGAGGGTTGTACGACGCAAGCCATGCGTAATGCCGCTGAGAACGGTCATTTTGAGATTCTTCAGTTTGTGCACGAGTGTCGCACAGAAGGCTGTACGATTGAGGCGATTGAGAGTGCGGCACGATCTGGTCATCTCGAGATTGTTCGGTTTCTTCACGAAGTCTGTGGACTACGAATCACGCAAGGTGTGCTTTATTGCGCATTGGATCACATTGAACTCATGCGTTTCGTCCTTGAGGACTGTGACCCCGACCTCAAGCGCGGCATCTGTATGGACTTGGCATGTGAGAAAAGCCTCGATTTAGTGCTGTTGCTGTACTCGCACTGTCCGTTAGCCAGCTACTCCGTCGGTGCTATGGATATAGCTGCGGCACATGGGCATTTGGATGTTGTGCGGTACTTGCATGGCAACCGAACTGAAGGATGCTCAACAAGTGAAATGGATAGAGCTGCTGCTGGCGGGTATCTTGAAGTCGTTCAGTTCCTTCATGGGAATCGAGACGAGGGATGCACGCGAGATGCTATGGATGAAGCTGCAAGCCAAGGTCACATCGAAGTTGTTCGGTTCCTTCATGAAAATAGAGACGAAGGCTGTTCCTGGCGGGCGATGTCCGACGCTGTGACCAATGGCCAATGCACGGGCTGGAAGAACATCGCACCCACCTGCATCATCCACTCAACAAGTCGCTTATCGCGAACTAATCCAGCGGCAGCGTGATGCAATAGCATGTGCATGTTGGGCACTGGAATATCGTCGCACGAGAGAGCCAGGATTCCTGGATCCGCCTTGATCTTTGTTCTGAGTTCTTTCAATTGGTCCGGAGACAACGGGCCAGCACTCTCCTCCATCATCGACAGAAGTTGATTGAAAGCCACATGAGTGTCCGCTTGGTATGCTTCGTAGTCGACGTCACCGAACTCGAGCTTAGCCCAGTTTGGAGTGTTTGGGAACACAAAGTATGCTGTTTCCATCCAAGGAGACGCTCGCTGACTGTCGATAAACCGACGAGAAATCACATTTGCTGCTCGACGGCAATAAGCCGCGACCATATCGCCGTGGAGATTCATGGAGCGAACACTCGCGAATTGGAGCAAACCTTCGTCGCTATCCCGAATGGATCCGTCAAGCTCGAGGCAGTCGAGCAAAGGCATCAATGGGAGCATGATAACGTCCTCGAGCGACCGATTGACGACGTACTGACGCGACTTGCCAGGAATGCCCTTGACAAGATATTCACTCAAAGCTTGACGTAGCCCCAGTCCGTCGCAGAGAGACGAGAACAGGTGAGGTCGTCGCTGACCTTGAGCATGTCACGTGAGAGCACACGCGACTCAAACAATTCCTGGCGCGCTAGATCGGCCGCGCTGGACAGCAACGCCTTCAACGACGCCGGCTGTGACGACGGTCCCTGCAGCAGAATTGATAGATCATTCTCGATGACCAGGCAAAAGAACTTGGAAAGATCGCGGATGTGATAATGCTCGCGGACTTTACTAGCCTGGGCCGAGTCTGAAAGCTGCTTGTTCCGGAAGAATGAATCCACCGCAGCAACTGTCATGTGCGAGCTCAACAAGTACGTTCGCATGAACGAACCGTGCTTTGCTGCAGCTCTGGATGGCGTAAACACCGCGCGTTCGTAGACGTTCAACACTTTATTGAAAACGGGATCGCTCCGAGCAACTGACGGTCACGCAACGCCACGTACAAGTGAAAGAATGCATGAAAGCGCGACGTCACCAAGAGCGATTCAGCTCCCAAATGAAGATATTGCAAGTGGTTGTCCAACTCCATAAAGCCAGCGAGCACTGGGTTGGCACGAAGCAAGACATTGGCTTTCTCAAGCTGCTTGATCTTGTCGAGCAAATCCTCCATCTCCTTGTGCAATTTCGGATCAGCACGACGCACTTCACCATGGTCGATCGACTCCTCGAGACGTTCTAGAAGAGTCCATCGATGCGAGATGGACAGACTGACGTTACGACCCAGTCCTCCGTTGCCCTGAAGCGCGCTCACCGATTTGATCCAGCACATGGTCGTGAACACGAGCGGAATGGAGACTTGGCGACTAATGAAGAATTGGTCGTAGCTCTTGACGAACGCGCCACTGAGCGAAGTGTCCGAGTATCCGAGTATCCGCTTTGTTCGCGACCATCGTGTGATACAAAAGAGGGAGTTGCTGACAGAGGAACGACGGCTTCGCAGTTGGATCGGGCATCAAGTAGTGCGGCGAGCGCTCTTCGCTGTACGTAGCGCCAAAGAAGCCTTCACGCGCGACTAGTTTCATGCGTGGGTCTGCTGGGATCACCTTCTCAAAGCTCAGAAGCGCACGTGCGACCCACAAAAAGTCAACGAGTACACCACCAGGCACAGCGTCGAGACGGCGCTTCGCCGTACCGCGATCGCACCATTGCTTCATGATCTTCCGGAAAAGCGACTCGATCATGGACATGGGGATATGGTCCTGCATCACCGTCATCATGTCCGCAGCATTCTTGACCGACGGATAGCGCAGCTGGAACCGCGCGATCGCCGACGAGGCGCACTGGATCGCGACCTTGGTGACCACCGAGGCCTTGACGTCACAGTAGACACTGTAGACAGCGTCCGAGAGCTCCTCGAGCTCCAAGAAGAAGCACGCGATCTCCATGGTGAGGTCCTGTGCAAAAGCCTCGTCAAAGAGACGCTTGCGCTCGGCGTCCGAGGGCGACGACGTCCTGGACGCGTCCACCTCGATCACGTCGACCTCGGGGAAGAAGTCCTGGGCCATCTCCAGCACTTCGTAGTAATTGGTGAACTGGATCGTGAACTGCTCGTCCGTTGTCTCGCCCTTGGTCTTCCTCTGCAGCGTCTTCAACTGGACGACTTCCAGATGACCATTCTCAGCTGACCGTACGATAGCTCGTCGAATGACTTCTTCCTCTTCGCCTTCTTCCAATTCCTCGTAAGGATCATCGAAGTCAATCGAATCCGAGTCGCTATCTTCCCATTGTAGATCGCGCCTTCTTTGAACATACCGATGAAGGTACTTGAGCAGCTCCACGTGTCCATGCTCCGCCGCAACGGCCAGCGCGTCGAAATAGAAGCACCAACTGCTGATCCCAAGCACCAGTCGAGCGACTTCGATATGTCCATACTTGCTTGCTCCGCTTACTTCTTCGAATGACCCAAAAACTTGCTCCGCTTACTTCTTCGAATGACCCAAAATCTTCAAAGCCTCCATTTGCTTTGCAAATGTACGCGACGATGTCGTAATGGCCACGCGAAGCGGCAATCTCCGTATTCATCTTGACTTGAAACGGATCCCACTTCATGGAGTGGTAAACATGCTTCACGATGTCCAAGTTCCCAGTTTCCACGGCGCTTCGAAAGATATAATCGGGCAGCTCCGGCTTCTCCCACAACTCGAGGAGGAACGTGAGAATGTCGAAATAACCGTTTCCAGCTGCGCTACATGCGGCGTTCTCTAGGTCGCGTGGCATGTCATCGCCCATCAATCCATTTTTCACCAAAAACTTCACAGCATCCATGTGGTTACCCCGCCGCTGCACCTACGACGGCTCCACCAGAACAACCCTCCGAGCGGTTGGCGTGTAGAAACTTCACAACCTGGATATGCCCATTTCCAGCAGCCACATTCATCGCTTGCTTTGAGCACTCTTCATCTCGATTCTTATGGAGGAACTTGACAACGTCAAGGTGACCACCTGCTGCAGCATTGTCCATCGCACGAAATGTGCATCCTTCGACGTGATGCTCATGAAGAAGCTGAATCACTTCAAGGTAGCCATGAGTCGCCGCGTTGTCCATTGCAGCCGTCGAACAGCCCTCAAAGCGGTGCTCATGCAGAAACCGAACGGTCTCTAGATGTCCGTTGGCCGCGGCTCCATCCATAGCACCGGTAGAACATCCATAGGCTCCGCACTCGTGAAACAACTAGGCATGCTCGAGACTGGTAGCGCAGGCAAGATCCATCACATTACGATGCCAGCTTGTCGGCCCGCCGTGATCGAATACATAGCGCACAACGTCGAGATGCTGCATGCCATTGATCAGCACACCGACAGTCAAACGAGCCCCACACTCTTCATGAAGGTATCGGATGATTTCGAGGTTTCCAATCGTTGCAGAGCCTTCGATGGCTCGTGTCGTGAACCCTTCGTCGTGATGTTGGTGAAGGAATCGAACAATCTCGAGATGTCCATGACTAGCAGCACTATCAATGGCGTTGGTCGAACAACCCATCTCACATTCGCCAACACGGTGTTCGTGCAGCCACCGCACGACATCAAGATGACCGTTTCCTGCGGCTTTGTCCATCGCGGAGGACGTACAACCTTCTGACCGATTCTCGTGAAGATACTTGACGACTTGCAAGTGGCCATTCGCAGCTGCTCCATCCATAGCTCCAAGTCCGGGAACCGATCCAGGATCAGCTGGAGCACGTCTAATGCGCCTTCCCCTGCGATTTTGTCGAGCGTCGTGGACAGAATCACCGCCTCTTCCGTGCCACGGTAGTGCTCCATCACCCACCGGACAACACTACCATCCTTGGACTGGATTGCCGAGTCGAGCAGCCACGAGTCCTGGAGCCACTCGTGCGCTTCATACAACTGACTCAACCAATTGAGCATCTCGAGCCTTCCATATAGGGCAGCGGCGCGCATCGCATGATAAAACCGAAGACATGGGTGGCCTCGCTCTTGCCATTGCTGTCGTAGCTCATAAACCATCTCGAGACTTCGCATGTCGTTCGTTTCAATGGCCAAGTCCGTGAGTGAGTGATGCGCCTCACGGAACATGGTCAACGCCTTGGCCACGACGGGGTCCTGCCGGTCGTCCACGAGATCGAGCTTGAGATGACAGAGCTCTTCCATGGCCTCGACCGCTCTGCATTTATTCGCAGCCGTCACGCCATTCGTTCGCTCGAGATCGAGCAATCGCTGCGGATACCCAGACTAGTAGGCTGTGATGAGACGCAGCAAAGACGGATCACATAGCACCATGGCGAACGAGCGTCCCCCTCCAAGAGTCGCAGACCTATCTCCTCTCTTCCTGGGTGTCGTCGCATGATCCCTACGGCTGCTTACGCGCGTTCGCTTGCTCGTAGACGCCTCTGTCCGCTTGTCATTCCCACGCTTCATCACGGACGACACTGTCACTGCCTTAGAGATTTGACGGGATGCGAGATTTCTATTGGTCAAAATAACAAAAGAAGACATTTGATTGGTGGAAAATGAAGAGGTCACCATGACAAGCAACAGCTCAAGAGTGCATTGATCACCACTCCTCGTCTTCATCCGTATCCTCGTCGTCACTCGCTGCACCAAACAAGTCAGGGTGTTCTGGTGGGAGCCACGGCAAGAAGCCATGTCGCCTCATTCGTGTGGCACGCTTGATATGCTGCTTCATGCGTTCGATCCGAGTGGCGAGATCGGTCAAGCGTCCTGGGTCCAGGTACTTGAGGATACGGCCGATCTCTGGGGTATAGGAGAGCTCAGCGTCGTCCAGCACACCATCATCAAAGCCTTCGGATCGATGTTCGTGCAGGAACTTGACCACATCGACATATCCATTGAGAATGGCCTTGGAC
This sequence comes from Pythium oligandrum, assembly GCA_020085045.1. NCBI lineage: Eukaryota > Oomycota > Peronosporomycetes > Pythiales > Pythiaceae > Pythium > Pythium oligandrum. The sequence continues at coordinate 2,837,503 of JAHRIK010000002.1, forward strand.
AGGGCAATAATGGTGCACCCTTCTTGTCGATGCTCATGCAGGAACTTGACCACACGCAAATGGCCATTGGCGGCAGCTGCGTCCATCGCATCTGCAGTGCAGCCCTCGGTTCGATTTTCGTGGAGGAACTTGACGATGTGGAGATACCCTTTGGAAGCCGCGCGGTTCATCGCCGCCGTCGTGCACCCTTCCTTGCGATGCTTGTGCAGGAACTCGATGATCTCCAGGTGCCCATTGGAAGCCGTGTAGTCCATCGCTTGTGTAGTGCATCCTTCTGTGCGATTCTCGTGAAGAAACTTGACCAACTGCAGGTTCCCGCTGTCTGCTGCGTTGTCCAACGCATGTGTCGTGCATCCTTCTGACCGGTTCTTGTGCATGAACTGCACGATATCGAAATGACCTGCGGCTGCTGCCTCGTCCATAGCAAATGTGGTGCACCCTTCAGTTCGGTTGGCGTGGAGAAAGCGAACAATGTCGAAATGCCCTTCACTGGCGGCAATGTCCATGGTAGCAGCTGTGAACATTTCCGAATTGTGCTCATGAAGATACAAAACCATGTCGTAATTGCCCTTCTCGACGACTTCGTCCAAAACCTCCGGTTCACAATGGAGACGGGAATCATTTGTTTCCTGCAAGAACCGTACAACGCCCAAATGACCATTACCAGTAGCATTCCACAAGGCTTCGTTTGTTGCTTGAATCGGCGTGTTCTCTTGGACGAAGCGAATAATGTCCACATGGCCACCCGAAGCAGCACGTTCAATTGTCTCGAAATCGACGAGATCTGGGTAGTGACGGTGCAACCACTGGACGACTTCGAAGTGGCCGCTTTCCGCCGCCGAATCGAATGCTTCCTGCAGAACGTCCTCCACACTCGGTCTGCCAATTCCGGCCCATTCATCGTTCTCAGTTTCCACGGGTTGCGGTCTTTGCTTGTGTATGTTGGCTTGAAGGAACTTGAGGATCTCCAAGTGGCCATTCTCGGCGGCGGCACCAAGTGCATCCAGGGTGAAGAAGCCATCATGTGTTGACAAGAGCAGCTGAACTATCTCGAGGTATCCGTTCTCGGCTGCCTTTTCCAAGACGGAGCTGTCTTCAACGTCAAGCACCTTGGTATTCTGCTGAAGAAGGTAATCCACGATGTCGTAATAGCCGTGGGTAGCAGCGCCTTGGATCACATCCATAAAAGTCGGCGAAGCGCACTCCGCTAACGGATATGCGTACTTGACGATGTCCAAGTACCCTGCTTGCGCAGCATTCTTCAAGACAATTAGTGGGCACGGCTTGTTCGAGAGTTGCATCAAGTACTTGATAACCTCGAGGTGGCCATTTTCAGCGGCCGCAGAAAGAGCGAAGTCTGGAATCTCCTTCGTCTCACCTTTTAAGCCATTCTCAACGAGAAACTGCACAATTTCCATGTGATTATTGGATGCTGCATCCTCGACGGCGTTCGGGAAGAACAATTCGGAGCGATTAGCATGGAGGAACTTGACAATTTCGAAATGGCCATTCTTACAGGCGCCATTGAGGGCAGCCTCGGAACACCCTTCTTCGCGGTTCTCATGGAGAAAGCGAATCACGTCGAGGTGGCCATTATAAGCCGCGTCGATCATGGCCGATGACGTACAACCTTCGTCTCGATGCTCGTGAAGAAACCTAACGACATCAAGATGACCATTACCAGCCGCCCAGTCCATTGCGCTCGTCGTACAACCTTCAGTGCGGTGCTCGTGCAGAAAGCGAACTGTCTCCAAGTGCCCTTTGGATGCAGCCGCATCCATAGCACTAGTCGTGCAGCCATAAGCACCGTACTCGTGGAACAGCTTGGCATGTGCGAAACTAGTCTCACATGCGTGATCCATAATGCTATCATACCAGCCATCCGGTCCTCCATGATCGAACACATAGCGCACTATATCGAGGTGTTTCATGCCGGTGAACAGCATACCACCAGTCAACCGAACTCCACACGTCTCGTGAAGATATCGAATGACGTCGAGGTGGCCATTCGCCGCACTGTCTTCAACCGATCGAGTCGTACAGCCTTCCGTGCGATTCTCATGGAGGAAACGAATGACTTCCAAGTGTCCATTGCGCGCAGCAGAGTCAATCGCATTCGTCGTACATCCCTCCTTCCGATTGTCGTGAAGCCACTTGACGACGTTGAGATGACCATTCATCGACGCACTGTTCATCGCCAGCGTCGTACAGCCTTCAGTCCGAGTCTCGTGAAGATACTTGATCATATCCAAGTGACCCTTCTCTGCCGCCCTATCCATTGCGTTGACTGTCAGTCGTGCTTCAGGAAACCTGTCGAGAATCAGCTTGAGAACGTCCAACGCGCCGTCTTCCGCAATTGTGTCGAGTGTCTTCGTCAGAATCACCGACTCCTCCGTTCCTCGATAGTTTTCCAACACCCATTCCACAGTTTTCACCTTCTTTGACTTGATTGTGGCATCCAGTAGCCATGAGTCCACAAGCCACTCCTCAGCTTCGTCCAGTTGACTCAGCCACTCGAGCATTTCCACTCGTCCATTGAGCGCAGCGGCTCGCATGGCGTGGTAGAAGCGAAGGCGCGGGTGCTTGCGAAGTTCTTCTTGTTGTCTCAGCTCGTAAACCAGCTCAAGACTGCGCTGGTCGTTCGTCTCGATCGCCAGATCGGTCATCGAGCGATTTGCTTTCCGTGCCATGGCCAATGCCTCCGCTACAGTCGGGATATCGCCGCTCTTCACCATATCCACGACACCATTCATCGCATCAAGTTGTGCCTTTCGCGCCTTTCGCTTCTCTTCCGGCGTCACACCATTCTCGCGTTCGAGATCGAGCAATCGCTTATGGAAACCCGACTGGTAGCCCGTGATGATGCGGAAAAGCGCTGGATCGCAGAGCACAGCGACACTCGGACACGGACTCGCGGATGGAAACGGCACTGGCAGTCCATTCGCCTCGGTCTTGGACTGAGTATACTCGCCATCCACACGCACACGCTTGCGGGGCAGGCCGTCCTCGCCATCGAGCGCCATTTTGCCGCGCGTGGTTGTCGAGCACCCAACTATTAGTCAATCCAATGCCGCTATGGGCTTTTCCGAACATCCATTGGTTAAGATATAAAATCAAGTGATTCAATTGGTGGAAATTAGGTAGGCTGGGTGTCCGCTGTCGGTCAACTAGGGCATCCCTGGCTGGGTCGCATAATGTCTTGGCCAAAGCCACCGTCGTAAATGCATCGACAAGCAATGTCTTCTGAGGCATCTGCAGAGCAGTCGTCTCATGAGCTTTTGCCCAAGCTTCACATTCAAGTTGTAATCCTTGTTCTAGACATCCATGGCGAGCTCGGTCAAAAACCTGTCATCTATTATACTTGGTAGTGTTTAGCTATTGCGGCCCAGCTAAATGCGTACACTTAAGACTGCACAAATAAGTATAAATCATATATGATGATATTAGATAATAAAGAATATTTGAAGTGTTTGATCGGTCGATTCGTTGGCTTCGTGCAGGACGCCTCCCACCGCCAATGTGGCGGCGGCATATCACTCACGGTACATTGGCATGCTGCAGTGCTCGGAAGCTGTGTTGTCTCTAATCACGGCGTCGTACTCAGCGTGGTTCTTCGTTATTCAGACACGACTTGCAGTTGTGGATTCCAGCAACATTTTCCGATCTCGAGTAACCCGAGACGAATCGCTCGAGATCAGAAACAGCGATTGATCATAAAGAGCGGAACATCGGCGTGACAATCACGACAATAGCTCTTGCTCGGCCTACGTCAAGAGAACCACCTTCGTAGTCACAGCCATCCTCGCCGCTCTTGTTGCATCCTTTATATTCCATGGCTTCAACCATGCCAGCTCACACTAACCTCAGATCTCGACGGTGCCCAAGGACTTAAAGACAATATTGAACATCACTCGACTTCGTTTCCGGCTACGTCTAGGTCTCTCTCGCTACCTTGGTCAGCCTCTTCTTCCCGTGCTCCCCATCGAGGCACGAGAAGAAGCGTTGTTGAGCCCTTCTCCCCAAATCTTTCTCGTATGTCTTGATCCGTTCAATGCGAGACTGGCGATCGATAGGACGTTCAGGGTCCAAATACTTCAGGATGCGGCCGATTTCGGGCGTGTATGCGCGCTCTGCTTGGTCGAGTACGCTGTCGACAAAGCCCTCCGGTCGATTCTCCTTGAGAAACTTGACGACTTGGACACGTCCGTGGTAAATGGCGTTGGTCATCGCGAGAATCGTACATCCTTGGATTCGATTCTCATGAAGAAACTTGACCACATGCAAATGGCCCTTGGACGCAGCCATGTCCATCGCAAGTGTAGTGCACCCCTCGGTTCGATTTTTGTGGAGGAACTTGACAATGTTAAGGTGGCCATTCCCGCTGCCAGATTCATTGCCGTCGTCGTGCAACCTTCTTTCCGATGCTTGTGCAAGAACTCGACGATTCTCAAATAGCCTGACATGGCCGCGTGGTCCATCGCGGCAGTCGTGCATCCTTCTGTCCGATAGTTATGGAGAAAGCTAACTATCTCCGTGTCCCCGTGTGCAGCCGCAGAATCCATGGCTCGCGTCGTGCATCCTTCCGTCCTATGATCGTGCAAGAACTGCAACATATCAAAATGATTATTCGCTGCCGCCTCATCCATAGCCTGGGTAGTGCATCCTTCGGTTCGATTGGTGTGAAGAAAGCGAACGACATCGAAATGGCCTTCTGCGGCGGCGATATCCATAGCGGATGCTGAAAATTTCTTGGGACTGTGCTCATGGAGGTATTTGAACATGTCATAGTAGCCCTTCTCGGCGGCCTCGTCCATGATTGCCGAGTCATGATTAAGGCTCGAACCACAGTTCTCCAGTAGGAACTTGACAACGCTCAAACGATTGTTGCCGATGGCGTTCCAGAGTGTTTCGTCCGTGACCTGGAGCGGTGTGTGGTCGAGAAGAAAACGAACAATGTCAATGTGGCCCCCAGAGGCAGCGTGCTCTACGCCTCCATTTCAAACGAGTGTGGGTAGTGACGAAATAGCCATTGTACGACTTCGAAATGACCATTCCCTGCTGCCACCTCGATCATTAGCTGCACAAGATCATTCAGCCCTTCGACTTCACACTCCATCACCTCGTCTTCACCATCTTCCAACCACTCGCTCTTCCGTTGCTCGAAGCGTTCGTGAAGAAGCTTGAGGATTCCCAAACGCCCATTACTGATAGCAGAACTAAACGCGTCAGTGTTGAAAAACTCTGGGTGTCGATCCAAGAGGAGTTGAATAACCTCGAGATACCCAAGCTCCGCTGCTTCTTCAATGGCCGAACTGCCGTTGGCATCATCAATCTCGGGATTCTGCTGCAGAAGATAGGACAAGACGTCGTATTGGCCATTGGCTGCAATGCCTTCAACGATATCCACGAGCGTTGATGACGAGCATTCCACCAATGGATACACGTACTTGACTACGTGAAAGTGGCCTTCAAATGCAGCTTTTTCCAAGACAGCCTCCGGGCACGGCTTCTCGGAGACTTGTATTAGGTACTCAACGACCTCGAGGTGGCCGTTCCCAGCTGCTGCTGATAGAGCGGCATCTGGAATCTCCTTTGTTTCACCTTTCAAGGCATTTTCTACCAGGAACTGCAGAATCTCCATGTGATTGTTGAATGCAGCGCCCTCAAGGGCGGGTGGGATGAATAATGCGTCAGGCCGATTCGCCAAGAGAAACTTGACAACTTCAAAATGACCATGCTTGCAAGCGTTGCTCAACGCAGCCTCGGAGCACCCCTCTTCGCGATTCTCATGGAGAAAGCGAACGATCTCGAGGTGAACATTGGAAGCGGCTTGATCCATGGCTCGAGATGTACAGCCTTCGTCTCGGTGGCCATGTAGAAAGCGAACCACGTCGAGATGCCCATTACCTGCGGCCCGTCCATTGCTGTTGTCGTGCAGCCGTCCGCACCATTCTCGTGAAACAGCTTGGTGAGCTCAAAACTTGTCCCACAGGCGTCGTCCATGGCATTGAGACTCCAACTGTCCGGTCCACCGTGATCAAGCACGTAGCGCACAACATCTATATGCTTCATGCCATTGATCAGTATTCCGGAGGTGAGCCGTTGTTGACATGTCTCGTGGAGATATCGAATCACTTCAAGGTGACCATTTGACGCACTGTTTTCGATAGATCGAATAGTGCATCCCTCGCCTCGATGCTCGTGGAGCCACTTGACAACGTCGAGGTGTCTTTTCTCGGCCGCACTGTTCATGGCATCCGTCGTGCATACTTCCGTTCGATTCTCATGAAGCCACTTGACGACGTCTAGATGACCATTCATCGCCGCATTGTCCATCGCCACCGACGTGCAGCCCTCCGTCCGAGTCTCGTGAAGGTACTTGACCATATCCAAGTGACCCTTCTCCGCCGCGCCATCCATAGCATCAGTCGTCAGACGTGTTGTAGGAAACCTCTCCAGGATCAGCTTGAGTACATCCAACGCACCATTCTCCGCAACCGTGTCGAGTGTCTTGGTTCGAATCACCGCCTCCTCCGATCCTCGGTAGTTCCCCAACACCCACTTCACGGCCGCAATGGCCTTTGACTGGATCGCAGCATCGAGTAGCCAAGGATCCGTGAGCCACTCTTCTCCTTCCTTCAATTGACTCAGCCACTCGAGCATTTCCACGCGTCCAAACTGAGCACCCGCTCGCAGGGCGTGGTAGAAACGACAGCGTGGATGCTTCCGAAGCTCCTCTTGCTGCCTTAGCTCGTAGACCATTTCGAGACTGCGCTGGTCGTTCGTCTCGATCACCAGATCGGTCATCGAACGATCAGCCTGCCGTGTCATGGCCAACGCTCTGGAAACATCCGGGGAATCGCGGTTTTGGAACAGATCCAAACCATACCGAGCCATTTTCTCTCGTTCCTTTCGTGCTTTCCGCTTCGCTTCTGGCGTCACGCCATTCTCGCGCTCGAGATCGAGCAATCGCTTGTGGAAACCCGACTGGAAGCTCGTGATGAATCGGAAAAGCGCCGGATCGCAGAGCACCGCGACACTCCAACGCGCGTTCCCAGGCAAAGCCGACACGCACCGTGCATCAAGCTCTGTCTTGTCTGGAGCATACTCGCCATCTACGCGCACACGCTTGCTGGGCGGCAACGCAACACCGTCATCTCCGTCAGACGCCATATTCACCACTTTGGATGGCTCAAGGTGTGATGCCACTGAATATCAGCCAATCAAATGAATCTGGTTATCCTTTTCAGCCAATCACATGACTTCCCTCCAAAATTGAATGTTACAAAGTGTGGACCACATCATACCTCTCAGAGGAGGTACCCGATTACAGAGGGGATTTCTGGACTCGGGACCACGTGGAAAAGAAGACGGAGCGCACCCAAGAGCTCCGGTATTGACGACAGAGAATGCGAGGCGTACGCGCACTGGCGGGCGCTGCGTTGCTAGTACTCAGTGGATGTTGTAGTGTACATGCGGATCCATCGATTGCGACCCCTACAACATCCAACGAGCGACAGGAAGAGACGCAATCGTCGTCGACACGTGAACAACCTTCAACCATGATTATCGACCTGCATACCGAGAAGACGGAGCCACCGACGACACCCAGCGACGCAGCTGAGGCAAACGACCAGGCCATCAAGCCTGTGATCTCATTAGAAGTGCGGACGGGCGAGTTTGACGGTCAGATCGCGTGGGGAGCTCCGTCGCCGATCGAAATCAAGGCGAAAGCGACGACCAAGACGTCGATCGAGGAGCAAGAAGCGTTCATCGAGCGCATGCAGGCGACGCTGGACACGATGCTGGCTCGGTTCGAAGAGCAAGGCTTGACGTCGACGGCGCACGAGCAGCAAACGATCGAGGAGCTCAAGCAGCTCATCGAAGAAGCGGCACCCATGATGACGGCGAGCTTGCTGCAGGAACTGCCAGAGCTCTACGAACAACTCGTCGATGCGCAAACGCTGGCTCAGGATATGCTCTCCCAGGCGGAAGAAGACGCGAATGGCGGGCTATTGACGCCGTCGGAGGCCTACCTCGACATCGAGGACCGCATTGCTCTCGAAGGACCGACACAGGAGCTCGTGAGTGCATTGAAGCAACTGGCAGAGGAGGAAAACGACCTCTTTGCGCACGAGGAGCTCGCGTTCATCGCGCTGTTCGAGCCCAATGCGACCAACGCACGCGATTTCGCCCAGGCGTTCGCCCATTTGCGCACAGCGTCGGATGCTGGACTCTCTGCAGCGAGTGGCACGCTCGCCATGCTGAGTCTCATTGACTTTGGCCGACCACGAGATCCATCGGCATCGAGAGAATCGCGGCATATCCACGCGACCGAGCTGTTACGTGACTTGGCCAAGGAACAGGACTTCATGGCGTCTCTTGTTGTCGCGAATCGCATCATGACGCGACAGATGGACTGGTACTTGCGTCGCTACGACCGTTGCCATCAAGCGGTGGCGTATTACCAGCGTTGTGCCGAGTCGAACGTCAACCACATGGCGGAAAAGGGCGGTGAGCCGCACTACGTCTCGGTGCGTCTTTCGGAAGAGTTTATGACCGCCGGTGCCTTCACCACTGAACTCTACGAAGATCCAGCCCAGCGCTTTGAGTATTATCGCTCGATCGCCATGAACCCAGGTGATGAACTCTGGGCGGAAGCCACGGAACGACTGGGTGAGATGTACTACTTTGGTGACGATGCGGCTGGGGTGCAGCATGATCCAGTCCGCGCTGCTGACCACTTCCGTCGTGCTGCTGACGAGGGTGGTGAGCCATTGGCGCAGGCTAACTATGGTATGATGCTCGCGAACGGTATTGGTGTCGAGCAAAACAACAAGACAGCAATGGAGTATCTCCAGCGTGCGGCAGCGCAGGGCAGTGGCTTTGCAATGAATGGCATTGGTGTGCTTTACCTCACAGGAGCAGGTGTCGAGTTGAACGCCACGCGAGCTGTCGAGTACTTTGAACAAGCAGTCGAATTCGGATTCTTGGAAGCGCACACGTATTTGGGCTCAGCCTATCTCAAGGGTACGGGCGTTCCCAAGAACGAGACGAAAGCTTTCGAGCATTTCCAGATTGCTGCCAGCGCTGGATCCCACTGGGCACAGTTCAACTTGGGCGTCGTGTACTATCGTGGCTCCGGTGTCGAGTACTCGTGTGAAACAGCGCTCGAGTACTTCCGACGCGTCGCAGTGTCCCCTTCCTTACTGACCGACATGCCATTTACGATGGAGAAAGGCCACGAGTGCTATCAAAAGGGTGATTACTTGCGCGCGTACCTCCATTATCGACTCCTGTCCGAGTTTGGCTCGGAAGAAGCACAGTGCAACGCCGCTTTTCTTCTTGAACGACATGGTGAAGTGATATATCCATCGGATGACGACGGCACACTGTGGATGAAGGAAGAGGAGCAGGATTACCGACCAATGAAGGAAGCGTTCACTCTCTACAAGCAGGCGGCCCAGCTTAACGACACGGAAGCGATCCGCAAGGTCGGCTCGTGCTACCACGAGGGATGGGATGGCGTGTGTATCGTCAACCACACACGAGCCCTCGAGGAATACGAGATGGCTGCAACACTGGGTGACGCCGAGGCAGCATACAAGTGCGGTGCGATGTATTCCACAGGTGATGGCGTCGCTCAGAGCCTTGAAGACGCAAGGGTAAGTGCATCTGGTTTCGACACTGTGGGAATATTGGTACTAACAGTCGAACAGAAATATTTTTCAATGTGTAGTGAAGCAGATTTCCCCGCCAACGCGCCATGTGTAATCGCTTTGGCGGCGCTGAGTGTGATTAGTACCGTGCGGAATGCCACTCAGGGTATCCTTGCCCCGTTGTGGTCGTCCGTGTCACTGTAAATTATCCCTAGATGATCAAAGTATCGAGATGACAACAAAGGACGAGTGCCCTCCTCGCTTTATACACATTATTCTATAGTGGAGTAGCTTAATGAAAAATCCACCACTCTGGTTCCGAGTCCGAATCATACCCTTCTTCGCGTTGTCGTGCTCGCTCCTCGACAGAAAACCGTCCTGTGTTCGTAAAGCGCTCATACTTCTTCTCCGTGACAAACGCTTGTCGTGCTTGCTCGTCCTTAAAACCGAGGTAGGACTGCACGAGACCAACATCATCCGGATCCTTCTTGAAAGCCTCTTCCAAAACGGCTTCATGATACCCTCTTCCAAAACGGCTTCATGATACCCTTCCGAGCGATTCTCACGCAGGAACTTCGCCATACTCAGGTTTCCCTTGCGAATGCCCAGTCCATGGCGTTCCGAGTACATCCAGCCGTACAGTTTTCGTGAAGGTACTGCACAACAGCCAGGTGACTGTCCGCGGCAGCCTCGTCCATTGCCTGCTTGGAGCACACCTCGTTGTAGTTCTCATGGAGGTACCTGACGACCCGAAGGTCGCCAGACGCAGCCGCCATCACGAACGCCGACTTTGAACACGTCGCCTTGCACTTTGTGTGGAGATATCTGACCATGTACAATCGACGGCTCTTGGCGACAGCTCCCATTTCGAGTGGCAAATTCTCGAGTTTGTCTGGATGCTCATACAGAAACTTGACGATTTTCACATGACCCTCTTCTGCTTCGTACTGGATCGCGTTGAACGATCTTCCTTTCGTCACGCGCTCAAACAGATATCGAACGATCGTGTAGTGGTTATTCCGCGCCGCGGACTCGATGGCATCGGATGAGCATCCCTCTCCTCGGTTCTCGTGATGGAACCGAACGATGTCGAAATACCCTTTTTCAGCAGCAACATCCATCGCACGAGTCGTACACTTTTCGCGTGGTCGGTTGAAGTGAATAAACTTGATCACATCGAATGAGCCGCCCTCCGCCGCGGCATCTACGAGCGGTTGTTCGCATAGACCTGGATAGCACCTGGGAAGGTACTCCAAGATATCCAAGTGGCCACGCTTGGCGACTTTAATGAGTGCTTCACTCGTTACCGGTCGTCTCGAGACTTGACGCAGCCACGTCACGATCGCGAGGTCGTTCGACCCATCCGCGATACAAAGCACTTGGTCGTCGACATATCGATGATAGCGTTGGTAAAGCCACTCGACGATTTCGAGATGGCCCTCAGCTGCTGCCGCGGCAATTTGAGCTGCTCGCCAATGTAAATGTCTCCCATCGTAGTTCTCGGGAGGTATATTATCGATACGGTTCAACAGGCCTTGATCAAGGAGCATGACCAGATCGATGTCGCCTGACACAGCAGGATTGATCAAACCGTACGGCTTCGTCAGTCGAAACGGTCGAAACGGCGTGTTCATTTCCATCACCAGCTTCACTGTGTCAATGTCTCCAATTCGCGCTGCTCCTTCAATCGCTTCTGATATCGACTCCTGTGATACGCCTATCGCAAGAAAAAAACTCACCACGTACCAATGACCATTCTTGGCAGCCTCCACGAGACCATCATTGATCATAGCTGAGCTCACAGTCGTAATATCACATAGGTACTTGATACATCGTAGATGACCTTCTAACACAAGCACCATAAAGAGTTCTCGAACATCGTCCGGCGGATTCAATCGAAGAAGACGCTGCAGAACATCCAACTTGCCACTCTTCGCAGCACACAAAACTGCTTTCGACGTCACCACCACGTTGTAATTCGACAACACAAAATCGATCACGTCCAAATGACCATTCGACGCCGCATCCTCGATCGCCACGCGACTGCAGCCTTCTGTGCGATGTTCATGGAGATACCGCAACACATCCATCGATCCTTTCCCAGCTGCACCGTCCATCGCACGCTTCGTACAGCCTTCGGTGCGATTCTCATGCAAGAACTTGACGACTTTGAGGTGTCCATTCGCTGCGGCTTGATCCATGGCTTTCTCGGTACATCCTTCTGATCGGTACTCATGAAGATACTGTACGGCTTGTAGGTCGCCTTGTGCGGCAGCGTGATCCATGACATTAGCCGACCAACCTTCGATCTTACACTCCTCGAGGAGCTGGATCATTTCAAGATGTTTGATGAAGGAATTGGCTTGGAGCAACTCATCAGCTGATATATCGTCAGGATGGTGCATGCACACAAACTTCATGGCACACGAATTTGCGCCGCAAGCTTTAACGTCTGCCGCACCAATGCATTCTCCGTCACAACCAAATTCACCATGAAGAAGCTCGAGCAAATTCATACGACCATGGCTGAAAGCAGATGCTAGGGAAACCTCGGTGCACTCCGCGTCATAGCTAACAAGACGCTCGACGGTCATCATGCAGCTAAACCTACCAGAGTTCACACCAACAGCTTGATCCAGCGCCTTCTCCGTAAAACCTTCCGATCGATGGTCGTGAAGAAACTTCATCACTTCGACATCCCCGTTTGCTGCTGCGTCGTCCATTGCTTGTGTGGTACAACCTTCCTGGCGATTCTCGTGGAGAAACTCGACAAGACGGAAGTTACCTGCTGCCGCGGCCTTGTTCATTGCAGCTGTCGTACATCCTTCCGTGCGTTTATTGTGCAAATACTCGAATATTCCGCCTCAGCTGCGCAATCCATTACGTATCTGCTCAATACGACGTGAGCATTCTCTTTCAGAACTCGCTTGAATATGTCAACGTTTCGGCAGGAAGCGAATATATTTGTCGGAATCAGACGCTCGCGAACGTCGCCCGTACACTTCTCATAGACCCAGTCCACCACGCGACTGTTCCCCGACTTGATAGCATACTGCAAGAGCCACGGATCGTTCAGCCATGTCTCACCTTCCTCCAGCTCACTGAGCCATTCCATTGCCGTTAGAAGACCATGCACTGCTGCAACTCGCATGGGTCTCTGAAATCCGAATCTTGGGTGATCGCTACCGAACCCATCCTTGTACATGTCGTAAAACAGAGGCAGGGGTGAGAAGTCCCACCCGACAAGCATCGATTCCAAGTACGGCGTGTTAGCATCCTTCAGTTCTTCCAGCGCACATCTCTGCTCATTGTTTCGCGAAAAAAACAACTCTGACTTCGCGCCCGCTAGACCAGCACGCTCGAGTCCATTACGACGGAACTCCTTTTGCATGGACGACGACATCCACAAGTAGCTCCGTCGTATCGCCGGATGCAAAAACATCGGGAGACCATCCTGGAACTCCGTCACGTGCTGCAACAGCGCCTCATCGGTCAGCACAGTTATCGTCGCTTCTCCGCTTCTTGTTGGTCGCTCGGATGCGTCTGTGGCATCGTCAGCGGCGTCATGCGATCGCAGCTTCTTGCTTGGTCGAGGCGACATTGCATTCACGGTGCAGCCCTCATGTCGGTGGGTGTGAAGAAAGTGCACCACATCAAGATGCCCGTTGGCGGCTGCCTTGTCCATCGCAGATGTCGAGCATCCATCGGAGCCCTTTTCGTGTAAGTACTTGACAATAGTCAAGTGACCATTAGCCGCCGCGTTGTCCATTACCTTCGTCGTCAATTCCACGTCTGGAGAAATCTCTAGAGTCCATTTGAGTAGATCAAGAGCCCCACTTGACGCGATCTTTTCCAACGACCTCGTGAGCACAGTGACTGGATGACTCCCCTTGTACTTCTGATACGCCCATCGAGCCACATCTATCTTGCTTGAAGTAATTGCCGAGTCGATCAGCCACGGATCTTGGAGCCAAACTTCATTCTCGTCTTGCTCACTCAGCCACTTCAATATTTCCATCTGTCCATAGCCCGCAGCAATTCGCATAGGTTTTCGGAAGCTAAATCGAGGATACTCGCGTGTAAAACCTTGCTTGTGCATCTGGTAAGTCAACTTGATCGCATGGACGTTGCCTTGTCGAATAGCCATCTCCATGTACGAGGTTGCATGGTTCAGAGACTCATAAAAGCACATCCGCCGGCCTTCCCACTTAAGTGACGAGGATTATCAGGGCTTTGCATGTAGTCCCGGGCTGATCTCGTAGTCTTGGGATCGATCGCATACTTCTCCGTCAACTCACAGAACAATGTCGGCAATCCATCGAGGAAACTCACGATATGGTTGAAGAGCGTCGCATTTCCGAGCATTGACACGCCACCCCACGCACTCTCCATCATTCCACTTGGGCAGCTACTCCCGATCTCCTCATGGAACGTCGCCTTTTGCCGCTCCCACCTATTGTGTTCTAGATCGCGGCATATTTTCGTCAATCGATGGAATGTTGAAGAGTTGCCGAGCAGCCAGGCATAACTAAATGAAACGAGCGCGGCGATTCCATAAAGGAGCGGACCGTCGTTTTCAAATCATCCTATGATCAACGACCTATTCCTCAAATGTGAACGGGTCTTCGATCGCGTCGAAGCAGTCGAAAGGTTCTTCCCAATTCGCTGACACCTCGTCGGAATAGTAGCCTTCGTCGGCTTGTTCAGCTCGCTGGCTAGGTGAAAATCTGCCTAACTGGGCAAATCGCTCGTATTTCTTCCGCCTCAGGAACGCTTGTCGACTCTTTTCGTCCTCGACCACATCAGGCGCCACAAAATGTTGTACCATGCCCTCGTCTTCCGGGTCTTGCTTCAAAGCTTCCTCCAACACTGCCTCGTGGTAACCTACTCGGGAATGTTCACATAGAAACTTGGCCATCGTAAGATATCCCAGGCGGATACAGCCATCAAGTGCTCGCTTGGTACAAGCAATGTTGTGATGTTCGATGAGATACTTGACAACCGAGAGATGTCTGTACAATGCTGCCCCGTCAATTGCGAGTTCTGAACACCCTTCTGTGCGGTTTCGCTCGAGGAACTTGATCACATCGAGCGAGCCTCGTTTAGCCGCCTGGTTCATCGCCTTGACAGTGCAACCTTCGGTGCGGTTCTTGTGGAGAAATCGAATGATATGAAGAGATCCCATCGACGCCGCGCGATCAATCGCGGCTGTTGTACAGCCTTCTTTTCTGTTTTCGTGAAGAAACTTGACGATTTGGAAATGTCCGCGGTATGCACCATGATCCATTGCTGCTGTCGTGCAACCTTCTGAACGATGTTCATGCAAGAATCGCACTGTTGTGAGGCAAGTTTGAGCTGCTTTGTCCATGGCCTTCGTCGTACAGCCTTCAGTTCTATTGGCATGTAGAAAGCGTACAATGTCCACATATCCTTGCGCTGCCGCCTCGTCCATGGCTTCAGTGGTGCAGGCATCTTCTGGCCGATTCTCGTGCACGAACTTGACCACATCAAGTGAGCCACTCTTTGCAGCAAGGTCAACGAGAGGCTTGAAGCATAGTTCGTCGTCAAATCGGTGCAGATACTTGAGTGAGCTGAGGTGGCCAGACTCAGTCGCAGCGCTCAGCGCTCGGTTTAGCACGTCGACTGGAGCTGTCCGACGCATGAGACGGATAACGTCGTAAATTCCGTGTTTGGCAGCAGAGACGAACGTGTCATGACAAAAACGAATAGGAAGTCGGTCGTATAGCCATTCCACAATCTCTATGTGACCTTCGATTGCTGCAACTTGGATCTGCCTTCCACGCCAGCTATCATCCAGAATCAACGTGTCATTGGGTCTGAGCTCTCCCACAACTCGCGTTACTTCAAGCAGCTTCACCAATTCAAATTGCCCCAGCGCCGCAGCAGTAATGAGAGCAAATGGCCTTCGTGGACGGAATAATGCACCCGTCACCATCAGCAGCTCAACCGTTTCCATGTCACCAATCGCGGCCGCTCCTTCCATCGCGCCGGAGATATACTCCGCATCATTCACCAAAGGAAGCAGGTGCTTTGTGATATGCCAGTGACCACCCTTAGCAGCCTCCACCAAGCATTTGCCGTATGTATCGGGGGTAACCAGAGCAATTTGACAAAGATGCTTGAGCATCTCTCCATGACCTTCACGAGCAACCATACTCAGAAGGTCAGCGGCATCGCTCGGTGGATTATATGGGAGCAGTGTCATCAGAATCGCCACGTCACCATAAATCACTGCATTCTCGATGGCTTCCGGTGTCACTGGAACGTCGTAGTGCGCAAGAAGAAACTCGATCACTTCAGCGTGGCCCTTCGATGCGGCTTCCTGTATCGCCTTGCTGGTACAACCTTCGCTGCGATTTTCATGAAGGAAACGCAGTACCTCCATCGATCCTTGTGCAGCAGCTCCGTTCATCGCATACTTCGTACATCCTTCAGATCGATGTTCTTGGAGAAACCTGACCACTTCCAAGTGCCCGTTAGACGCTGCGCGGTCCATCGCATCAGTCGTGCATCCTTCCGTTCGATTTGAGTGCAAATATTGAACTGCCTCAAGGCAGCCGACTCCTGCCGCTTGATTCATGATGCCGTCTGTCCATCCATCGACTTGATACTCTTCAAGTAGATGGACGAGGACCATGAACCCATCAGCATCGGCATGCTCCAGCATATTTGCCGAAAGATACGAACTACGATGCTCACAGATGAAACGCAGCGCAGACTCGTGTTTACGTGAAAGAATCGAATCAACGCAAAAGCTGACCTCATCCCACACATCGCGTTCATGGATATACTGGAGTATATGTTGGTGGTTGTTCACCAAAGCAGAGACCACTGAGTAGTCTGGGAATGGCTCCGCACACTGTTCATGCAGGAATTTGACCACTTCAAGATGCCCACGTCGGATGGCACCACACATCGCGTCATTCGTGCACCCTTCTTCACGGTGCTCATGAAGAAACTTGATAACGTCCAAGTGTCCGTTCGCCGCGGCGCCATCCATGGCCTTGACTGTGCATCCTTCCCGACGACTCGAGTGGAGGAACTTAACCACTGCCAAGTGTCCATTCTTCGCCGCCTTGTCCATCGCTGCTGTCGTACATTTCGCTGATTTCTGAGTGTGCAAGAACTCGACCATCTCCAAATGGCCATTTGTAGCCGCGCCGTCCATCGCTTCTGTCGTGAACCGGAGATGTTTTCTCTTGTGCTCGACCAAGAATTGCAACACATCCAGAGCACCCCGTGATGCCACTTTGTCGAGAGAACTCACACGGATCAGGTCATCACGAGGATCAGTGCAATGCTCATCAACCCATTCGACCACAGCGAGATCACGTGACCCTAGCGCGGCATCCAGAAGCAGATTGTCCTCGAGCCACACGTCCCTCTCGTCACGTTCGCTCAGCCACTCCAATATTTCCAGTCGACCATGCATAGCAGCGACTCGCATGGGCCGTCGGAAGCTGAATCGGTGGTACTCTAATGCGTAGTCTCGCCTGTGCATGTCATAGATCATCTTGAGCAGATGGAGGTTGCCTTGTTGGATCGCCATCTCCATATACGACGCGTTGGCGTGGACCATGTCCTTGAACTGTGTTCGCCACCACCCTTCCCACGTCCCCAGATGATGTTTTTCGTGGTCGAGCGCTCCTCGACGAGCCGATCTTGTCTCGTTCCGGTCAATCGCATGCTTTGCCAGCAACTCGCGAAACAATGTCGGCAATCCATCGAGGAAGCTCGTCATGTAGCGAAAAAGCGTCACATCCCCCAACACGGAGACCTTTACGCACGCAGGCTCCACCGCTTCACCCATTGGCGCATCCTTCCTCCCGTCATCTGCGCTGGTGGAGGTACACGGAGCGTCATGCCGCGCCCTCTTCGTGGGCCGCGCCATCATCAGCCCAGCGGTTGCAAATTACACCAACGGTCGAAGCCAAGCACTTTAAGGTGTTCGTAACCTAGCTAGGGTATAGTAGGGTAGGGTTTTTAGGTGATGTAAGGGGTTTACAAACCTAAATCTAGACTCGGCTCCAAAGTCGTAGCCGTCTTCGTCGAATAACTTCGTCGCTACTCATTGAAGCATCCTGTGCGCGTGAAGTGCTCGTACTTCTTGCGGTGTAAGTACGCGCAGCGACTCATCTGATCCTCACCCCGTCTGGCACCACGTATTGCTGCATCATGGGCTGATCTTCCAGCTGTACCTCCACTGCCGTTCCCAGTCGGACGAAACGAGGATCAGATGATGGGCTATCATTCGGAAAGCGGGTCGGATCACTGGGACGATGACTGACCTGTTGGCGATTGAGAACCCAGCTTCGAGCACGAGCGACCAGTGAAGAAGCTCCGTGTGGTCAACTCGCTGATCGAACGAGACCATGATGCGTCACAGGACACAGTGGCAGTCGGTGAGAAGGGGAGCGGAGTGCTGCTGGTGCTGGGAAACGTCGCGCTCTTCCGGCACACTGTGAGCTTCCTTCATGGATTGCCGACGTTGCTGCGTGAGTTGAGGCAAAGATATGGCGCAACCCCCGCCACGACGGAGAAAATACGCCGTGAAGCACGTTCTTCCAAGGTCCTCTCGTCACAGAAGATATCACGAACGGCGGCGCAGAGCGCGTTACTCGAGGAACTCAGGCGAGTGAATGCTTCGTACGTGGAAATGGCCATCGAGCTCGGCGATATGCGGGCGCTCAAGGTCATTTACGAGCTGAACAAGCGATACATGGCGACCGACTTCCCACGACTCGGTTTTGTGAACCCCATGCGTCTTGCTGCAAGACACGGGCGATTGGACATGCTGGAATGGCTATATGAGCAAGAGGAAGGCGACAAGTGGATAAGCGACCGGTGGTTACGCACGTCGGCATTTGATTCTGGTAATCTCGAAGTCATGGAGTGGATTCAAGAGCGCTTTGATGAAGATATCGATGACTATTTGCTCACATCGTCGATGGACGCCGTTGCGTCACGAGGGGCTTATGAGCTGTTCAATTGGATGGATCGCGCCTTCGACATTCAATTGACGGCAGACGCAATGGATGGAGCTGCTGCAATGGTGATTTTGTGTCCGCATGGATGGAAAAGCTGTTTTTCCTACGTACATCGAGAAAGTCCAACCCGCACCACCAAGGTCAACCAAGCGGACGTTTTCTCCTCGAGCCCTACCGCGACACAACCGCTGTCCCTGGGTTCTCGGTCCCGACCACGTCAGTGTCGCCAGTCCACTCGATCCCTTCGAGCTGGGCTCCCATCGGTCCCGACCACGTCAGTGTCGCCGTCCACTCGATCCCTTCGAGCTGGGCTCCCATCGGTCCCGACCACGTCAGTGTCGCCGTCCACTCGATCCCCTCGAGCTGGGCACCCTCGGTCGTCGACCACGTCAGTGCCGCTGGTCCATTCACCCTCGCAACGGTTCACTGAACGGCAGCGCCGGAGATGCTGGTGGGCGACCTCACCGTCGTCTCACCAGCACATTCTCACTTTGCCTTTTGCGCTTCAGCTCGAACTACGAGCTTTTTCGGACCCACCACATCCACACCCGGGGCTCACGCCTTTTAGGCGTGGCTCAAGCTCATAATTGACTCCATTAATCAATGTTGCCATTGGTTTGCCCCATCATCCTTTTCTGTCCTCCCTTCCTACTTCTGTCGTCCGTCACGGCTCAAGCTCACGATTGGAGTAGTGAAAAACGGACATTTTGAGATGGTCAAGCACCTGCAGCATACTGGATTTCACATGTGCACGACCGCAGCGATGGACAAGGCAGCAGCAAATGGACACCTGGTAATTGTCGAGTTTCTTCATCAGCATCATCAAGAAGGTTGTACGGCTCGAGCCATGGACGATGCAGCAGCAAATGGTCGCCTTGATGTCGACGTAGTGCATCTTCAAGCTACCACGGCCGCTGCAGAAGATCACGTAGAAATCATCCATTGGCATTACAGGGACATCTCGTTGCACATGCATTCTGAAGCTATTGGTGTGACAGCTGCTGTTCATGGCGCTCTCGGTGTGGTGCAGTACCTACACCAGTTCGCGCCGATCTCCGTGGGAAACTACGACATGGAGACTGTAGTTGCACGTGGACACTTGCCCATACTCCATTACTTCCGTGAGAAACTTAAAGGACAGTCGGGTGGATCTACTACCCTGCTTCATGCTGCGGCAAAGAGTCGATCACTCGACATTGTCAAGCTGGTGCACGCACACGACAGTTCCCGGCAACGTTGCTCAAGTCTTGCAATTAACCAGGCTATTGCAGCTGGGGACCTTGATATCTTGTGCTTTCTGCATGAAAAAGGAGCTGGCAACTTCATGACTGAGGCTATGGACATAGCACCAGGGCACTCATTCACTTTGCTACGTTTCTTGCACCAGCATCGATCAGAAGGTTGCACGACCGACGCGATGGATGGGGCTGCTCTTTGTGGACGTCTACATATTGTGAAATTTCTTCGCGAGAACCGAACAGAAGGCTGTACGACTAATGCCATTGATCGCGCAGCTGCGCGCGGCCACCTTCATATTGTGCGATACTTACTCTCGCATCGTTCCGAAGGATGTTCGGACCGCGTCACTGATGGCTGGAGACAAGGCAATCTTCGTGTTGCAAAGTTTCTCTATGAGAAGGAACTACTGCACACTTCGACGATGGGAGGCTCGCAGATGGTGCTACGATGTGGGGTGATCTCACTCTTCTCAAGTACGTTTGCGAGAACGATAGCTACGAGCCCTCCTGGAATGCATTGGATGGGGCAATCCGAGACGGAAACTTGAGTATCGTCAAGTACATCCGCGAAAAATTGGGTACACCATACCACGAAGCTGTTTTGGAGAAGGCGATCAAGAAAGATCCTCAAGACCCATCCCTCGTCCAGCAATACTTAGCGCCCGACGTGGTTAAGGACGCACGGAGTCGACTTGCGTTTTTGCGGCAGAAGAAGTACGAGCGATTTACTCGGACTGGACGATTTGATCCAAAGAAAAAGAAGCACATTGAGGATTTTGATTATGACTCGGGAGATGAGTCTGATATGTGGGAGGACTGAATGCAGCTCGTCTATGGTCGTACCTTGCCCTCCAGTGAGTCGAATAAAGTGATTGGCAAGTAGTGCAAGTAACGAAGCTTTGATATACTCAGACAGAGTATTGGATGCACGATTTATTGTTACCAATGCCGACCAAAATGTGGGAAGGTGATGTGAAGAGGACAACTCATCGGACGACAAAAAATAACGACATTGCGCGATCGACTCGGGTTGGCTTCTTGTTGAGCTTTTCAGGTTGATCACAACACGATGCAGTCACCACGTCCAAGCAAGAAGCTCCGGTTCAAGGTTGCGGCTTCAGAGATCAGTCCCGATGGGAAGACGAAGCTGGCACTGATAAAGACTGCCGATATGCGCGGAGATGCTGTGATCTCGATGCTGCGCAATCCCGTGCTTTTTCGCCACGCCGTGAGTTTCCTTAATGGATTGCCGACACTGTTACGTGACTTGACCAATGCATATGACGTCACGCCTACCAAGATGAAGCAAGCACGAGACGAGGCTCGAACAACTGGAGGTCTCTCTTCAGGAAGCATGTTCGAGATCTGTAGATTTTCGCGACAGAGGCAGAGTCTCTAGGAGCTTAAGCGTGTAAACGCTTCGTATATGGAGATGGCGATCAAGCTCGGTGACTTGCGTGCACCCAAAGTGATCTACAACATGAGCAAGAAGTATCAAGCTCATGAATTCCCACGACTTGGGTTCCGAAAACCGATGCGTCTTGCCGCAGCTTTCGGACAACTGGAAATTCTCGAATGGCTAAAGAGTTTGGATGAGAGCAAGGAGTGGCTCGCTGACAAGTGGCTACTCACCTCTGCACTCGAATCCTTCGACTTGCGTGTGGTTATGTGGCTCGACGAAAATCAGGATGAAGATGTCGAACCCTTCGTGCTTAAGAAGTCAAGTGATGCTGTTGCGTCTCGTGGCGCGATGGAGCTTATGAGGTGGTTGGAGGATAATTACGAAGTCGAACTGACAACCAAGGCAATGGATGGTGCTGATGCGAATGGGCATTTGGAGATGGTCAAGTATCTCCATAATAACGGCGCCAAGCGTGCACGACAGCGGCAATGGACAAGGCTGCTGCTAATGGACACCTGGATGTCGTCAAGTTTCTCCATGGGAATCGTCAGGAGGGATGTACTACACAAGAAATGGACGAAGGTGCAGCGAACGGTCACTTGGATGTCATCAAGTCCCTCCACGAGAATCGTGTCGAGGGCTGTACGGAGGAGGCATTGAACAAAGCCGCTTGTGGTGGACATCTCGAAGTTGTTCGATTCCTTGTTGAGCATCGAAATGAAGGTTGCACGGGGTCAGCAATGGAAGGCGCGATCCAGTACGGACATCTGGCAGTCGTACAGTTTCTTCATGAACACCTGTGTTGCAATGACGAGATAACCTTTTCCGCGAATAATGCAGCCAACGCCGGCTTTGTTTCGGTCGTGGCTTACCTGTCCAAGCACTTCAGCTCTCATCTCTCTGTGCATGAAATCGTCCATTGCACTGAAAGTGTGCACCTTATGGCGACTATTCGAATGCTGGAACACGGCAAAGTCGAAGATTGGACGACTCTTGTCCTTGATCATGCGGCTTCGGTGGGTAACCTGGAAGCGGTTCAGTATCTACATACGCATCGCACTGAAGGGTGCACTGCTAATGCCATGGATGGTGCGGCGTCCGCAGGTCACTTAGAAGTGGTAAAATATCTTCACGAGAATCGATCGGAAGGATGTACGAAGCGAGCTATGGATGGTGCTGCTGCACATGGCGCAGTGGACGTGCTATGGATCCTCCGTGAGCATCGCAAAGAAGGCTGTACGAGCAAGGCGGTCGGAAATGCAGCTTTAAAGGGTCATGTCGACGTCATTGAGTTTCTCCTTGAACACTATGATGTACCCGTGACGGCGAGAGCGCTTGAGAACGCCGTATCAAGCGGAAAGGTCGAAGTTGTCGATATTCTACTACCACAGAATCCACCTGACAATCTGAGCAAGCTCATGTGTCTCGCTGCCGGAAAGGGAAATCGCCAAATGTTCAAGTATCTCTGCGAGCTAACCCCAGCCGATACGAAGACTCTTGGTCAATGCCTTGTGGAGGTTACCAAGACGGGCGACTGGCATTTCGTAAAGTTCCTGCTACCCAAGGTCACGGGCTCGAAGTGGATTTCCAGTGCCATCGAAGAAGCTGCATCAATAGGGGACCTGGATATTGTCGAGCTCTTGTTATCGAGGGGTAAGCCCTTCGAGCCAAACCAGCCTTTCGCTTTCATGAACGCTGCGGCTCTGGGTAATTTTGATCTCCTTCAAATCCTCGAGAGTGCGTACAACAGCGAACATGAAAACATCAGACGCGGCAATCAGTGGCGGTTCGCGCTCGTGGTGTTGACTGGAGGCCACATGGAGATCTTCACTTGGGCCTTCCAACGGGTGGTGCCACTTTATCGCGCAGAGTTGATGGCTCGAGCTGCAAGTGCCGGATATCTCGACGCGATTCAGGAACTTTGTCGCTTCCGTTTCTCAGTGACGAGCAACGCGTTGATAAGTGCTGCTTCCAGTGGCCACTTGGACATACTCCAGTTTCTTCACCAGCGTCAAAAGAAAAGTGCGACCAGTCTTTGCTTCATGCTGCTGTCCAAAGTGGCTCTCTCGATGTGGTCAAGTTTGTGCACGAGAATCGGCCCGACGACTGGTGTGATACCGCTACGATGGATACGGCTGCAAGCAGTGGGCACTTGGACATTGTTCGCTTTCTCCACCAGAATCGGACAGAAGGATGTACGACTAAAGCGATGGATAAAGCTGCCATTGGAAGTTTCGCGACATTACGTTTCTTACACGAGCATCGACCCGAAGGGCGCACAAAGAAAGCGATGGAGAATGCTACCGAGCACGGTAGCGTACATACGCTCAAGTTCCTTCACGAGAACCGTCAGGAGGGGTGTACGGTGAGTGCAATGGATGCCGCAGCTATCAATGGGCATCTGCACATCGTTCGCTACCTCCACGCCCATCGCACGGAAGGCTGTACGACTCGAGCCATGGACGAGCCCGTTGAATCGGGTCATTTTCATACCATCCGTTTCTTGCATGAGAATAGACACGAAGGTTGTACCTCGAAAGCGATGGATGCTGCTGCACTGCACGGTCACCTCACACTTCTCCAGTATCTTCATGCGAACCAGAGAGAAGGATGCACCAAAAGCGCGCTCGACGAGGCAATTCGCGCTCAAGACCTGGACATCGTCAAGTTTCTACATAAGCAATGCAAGGTGGGATACCACGAGGCTGTTTTGGAGAAGTCTCTCTTGGAGGACCCTGAAGATCCTGGGCTCGTTCAGCAATATCTCGTGCCGAAGTGGTCAAGGACGAAAAGAGTCGTCGAGCTTTCCTCAACCGGAAGAAGTTCGAGCGTCTCACTCAACAAGGGCGATTCTCTCCAGACCAGCGAGCGAAACAAGCAGAAGAAGGCTACAACTCAGGAGATGAGTCCGACATGTCGTCTGATCCGTGAATGCAAGGGACATAGCGTCAAAGGGCTCAAAGAGGTAAGCATTTCATTGAAAAGAATTATAATTATTGGCTACATCAGACCAATGCTCCACGTCCTCGCTCGAATCATACTCTTCTGATGCTTCATCATCGCCTTGGCTCTGTTTATTCAGAGCAAACCGACCACGCTTCAGTAGGCGCTCAAACTTTCGCTTCTTTAAAAACTCGCGTCGGGAACGAGCATTTTTTACAACGTCAGCCGCGAGCCATTGCTGCACCAGACTCGTGTCTTCCGGGTCACCCTCAATCGCCCGCTCGAGCGCAGCCTCGTGGAAGCCTTCCTGCCGATTCTGGTGCAGGAATTTGGCTAAAGTCAAGTGCCCGATGCGAATGGCCGTGTCCAGCGCGAACTTTGTACACCCTTCGTTGCGATTTTCGTGAAGAAACTTGACGATACTGACATGTCCATCGCAAACCGCCATGTCCATTGCATCGATCGTGCATCCTTCATGACGGTGATGATGGAGAAACTTGACAACGTGGAGATAACCTTTTTCTGCAGCTTCGTCCATAGCCCGGGTCGTACAGCCTTCGCTCCTGTGGGTGTGGAGGAATCGCACAATCTCGAGATAACCATGCCCAGCTGCGAAGTCCATTGCGTTATCGGTGCGCCCCTCGTTTCGATGGTCAAAGAGTAATTTGACCATTTCCACATGGCCACGAGCGGCAGCATTGGCCAACGCACAAGACGAAATTTTTTCTGGTTGATGTTCATGCAAGTGTCGAACCAATGTCAGCGCGTTTTTCGTGGCCACCGCGTTCAGTACATTCGTAGAACAGGTTACTTGTGTGTGCTCTTGAAGAAATCGTACAATATCGAAATTTCCCTGTCGGACTGGAATATCGATGCTGTGGCCTTGGGTGTCCTGTTCATTGCTATTCTCATAAGCAAACTTCACTGTGTCCAAGAAGTCACTGTCCAAGGCGGCTTCGAAAACCCCTTCAGGGAGTTCACTCTCGGATTGAGAACTGTGAAGGTACTTCAGAACAGCCAAGTTGCCGTGTCTCGCGGCTTCGCTCATTGCATCATTTCCAACCAGACTGTCCACAAGACCTAGAAAACTCGACTCTCGTTCTTGAACAAGGCCTCGGAGAAAGCGTACCACGTCGATTCCGGCAGAGCTGGCAGCACGTGTCAAAATCACATCGTGGACGGGTCGATTGCCAGTTAGCCAGCGAACGATCTCGAGGTGCCCATGGACAGCTGCAGTAACTATTTGAACTGAAAACCCGTTGAATCGGGTTCCTTCAAACGAGCTATTGTCGACCATGTCGTCATCACTGTCGTCATCACCGTCGTCGTCACTGTCGTCTTCCAACGCCATGGCTGCGGAACGCCGCTTCTGCCTGAGGAAGGCCAGCAAGTCGAGATCTCCAATCATCACAGCATTGATGAGATAATGCGCACTATCACCATCAAATCGATGACTCACGAACGGCGTGAGCAACCTCACCATGTCGAAATCCCCAAAGTGGGCAGCTGTCCTAACAGCATCCGAGAGACATTTGACCGTGGTGAAGGAACGCCTCTCGACACCTCGGATCTGGGAGAGAAGATACTTGACCATGTACCAGTGTCCATTCTGCACAGCCTTCTCGATACTCTCTTCAACTGCCGTACGCTCGACACGAGCTCCTCCACAAAGACGCTCGAACACGGCAATGTGGCCCCCAGCAGCGAGAGTAACAAAGACTTGATCAAGAGTGTCTGGAGGATTCAGCTGAAGCACAAGCTCAAGAAGCTCCCATTCACCTCGTTCTGCTGCTTTGGTGACTGCGATGGCTGGGCAGTCGAGATCATAGTGGTTCAACAGAAACTTGATCACGTCGATTCCTCCTGCCATCACGACATGGACGAGAGCTTTGCTCGTGCAGCCTTCAGTACGATTCTCCTGAAGAAAGCGCAAGATGTCGAGGTTCCCTGAGGCAGCAGCAGCGTTCATCGCACGCTTGGTACACCCTTCAGACCGATGCTCGTGCAGAAACCGCAAAGTATTCAAGTGACCATTACCCGCAGCTTTGTCCATTGCGTGCATCGAGCAGCCTTCATCTCGATTCAAATGCAGATGTTGTAGAGCGTCGAGGCTGCCTATAGCCACCGCATGGTCCATTATGCCGGTTGACCACCCGTCAACTTTGCACTCCTCGAATATCTTGATCATCTCGAGCATATTGTCGCTCGTCGCTTCCTCCAAAGCACTTGCACTCAGATCTTCACTGTGATATTCGCACACGAAACGCACAACTGGCATGTGATTTCTCGCAACAGCTACACGAGTGGCATGCCACCAGTTGCCACCACAGCATCGTTGCTCGTGGAGAAACCGAACGACGTCCAGATGCCCATTCTTGATCGCCTCGTTCATCGCAACTTCGGTACAACCTTCGGAGCGATTCGCGTGAAGAAAGCGAAGGATTTCGAGATGACCACTAGTAGCAGCACCGTTCATCGCCTTCTCCGTACAGCCTTCCTTCCGGTTCTCGTGAAGAAACTTCACCACATCCAAGTGGCCATTCGATGCCGCTTCGTTCATAGCTTGAGTAGTACAGCCTTCTGTTCGATTGTCGTGAAGAAACTCGACCATTGACAGATGACCATTCGCTGCCGCCTTGTCCATCGCTCTCGTCGTACAACCTTCTGTTCGCTCTTCGTGCAAGTACCTGACCATCTCTGAGTCACCATTCGCCGCCGCACCGTCCATGGCGTCAATCGTCAGCTCCGTGTCCGGAAATGTCGACAATGCCCACCGAAGCAACTCCAATTCACCGCGTGACGCCACAGCATCCAACGAGCGAGTCCGCACGACGACCGGCTCACTCCCACAGTAGTTCTCGTGCACCCACTGCACGACACTCAGCCTGCACGAAGCCAACGCAGCGTCCACCAGCCACGGATCCTTCAACCACGTCTGCTTCTCTTCCTGTTCACTCAGCCATTCCAACATCTCCAACTGACCGTAGGCAGCAGCATGACGCATGGGTTTGCGGAATCCGAACCGAGGGTGCTTCTCTTCGATACCTTGCTTGTGCAGCGTGTACACCAGCTCAAGCACGCGAAGATTACCATCCTGGATCCCCATCTCCATGTAGGACATGTGTGTCTTCCGTAGCTCCACCAATAAATCCCTTTTCTCCGCTGTGACTTCAAACTCGAAAGGCGATCGCTCGGGCAATGCTAGAGCCTTGCGTGCCTTCGATCGAGTCGACTGGATACGCTCGGTAGTGATCCCTTTCTTGTGTGCCATCTCGATGAACAGCACGGGCAATCCATCGAGAAAGCTCGTCACTTGACGCAAGAGCGTCGCATCCCCCAGCACCCTGAGCGCCGCACACGCCGGTTCTTGGGTCAAGAGCTTCATCTCGTCACTCGCGCGATGCGCATGCGAGTCGAGACGCAGCCGCTTGCTCGGCGGAGGACTCGCCATCTTGCTGAATGAAGAAGAACGAACAAACACAGAGGGAAGCACGTCCACCAATCAACTCGCTCCATTGTGCAACTCCACCGACCAAACGCTTCCCGACAGGCGTCCGGAGACCGGCATACACTTGGCAGGGACTGGCATATCCATAAGCCAGGTCGTCTGCGCTCCGTTATGCGTAGAGGCGACGCGCATGCCATCGACACGAGGCCACGACTTTCACCATGAAGATGCTTCTTGCGAAATCCTGTGAAAATACATGCTTTCACGATTTTATCCACATAAGATGCAGATTAAGCAGATTTTATCTATATAGTATCCACAAGGGAAAGGCAAGCTATGTTGACCATCACTCTCAAACGCCAGCATATCGAAATGGCTATGTGGCATAGCTTATGAGCTCTGCTCTCAGTAAAAGTCAGACTCCTCCTCCGAGTCAAAGTCGTCTTCCTCTTCTTCTTCTCAAGCGAATCAAGAGACGCTGGAAAGCCCGCTCTCGGAGGAACGCCTGGCGTGTTTTCGTGTCTCGAAGAGTTCTGGCTCGAGATACTGCTGGATCAAGTTGGTGTCTTCCACGTCTTTCTTCACCGCCTTCTCCAGCACCGCCTCGTGAAACCCTTCTTGCCGATTCTCGTGCAGAAACTTGACCATGCTCAAGTTGCCAGTGCGGATGGCACTGTCCATGGCACTCCTGGTGCATTCTTCTGGGCGATTCGCGTGGAGATATCGAACAACAGTGAGTTTTCCCCTCTCGCTTGCACTATTCATCGCGCTCCTTGTACATCCTTCGTGTCCATTCTCGTGGAGGAACTTGACGACATGAAGATACCTCTTGTACGCGGCCTCGTCCAATGCTGCTTCGGTACAGCCTTCGGTCCGATGCTGGTGGAGGTATCGGACGATGCAGAGTTTCCCAGAGCCGGCTGCTAGGTCCATCGCGTTTGTCATACACCCTTCGCTCCGCTTCTCATGGAGAAACTTGACCACCTCGAGATGTCCTCTCCGTGCAGCGATGTTCATCGCCATCGTCGTACACCCTCGGTTCGATGCTCATGCAAGTAACGGAGGGTCGCCAAGGCGTTATCACAAGACGCGTTGTTCATCGCCTCTGCTGACCAGCCTTTGATCTCGTTCTCACTAACAAAGCGGATGAGATCGAGATTGCTACAAGCAGCAGATGTGTTGATGGTTAAAATCCACAGTCATGCTTCAACTGTCCAAAGACAAACTTGACAACATCGTACGAACCGCTGTGCACGGCCGCTTCGAAATCAGTCGACGTGAGCTCTTCCGACTCTCGAGTGTTGTAGAGGTACTTGAGTGAAGTCAATCGTCCGCCTTGTCCATCGCACGCGTCGTACGACCGTCAGTTCTCTCTTCGTGCAAGTACTTGATCATCTCCAATTGGCCGTTAGCGGCCGCGCCGTCCATGGCCTCTGTCGTCAAATCTGACTTCGGAAATGTCGACAGCGTCCATCGCAGCAAGTCTAATGCCCCATGCGACGCCACTAGATCCAGCGACTGCGTCCGTGCAATGAATGTCGTCAGGCTAACGTAGTTTTTATGGACCCACTGCACCACATCCAACTTGTATGAAGACAACGCAGCATCAAGCAGCCAGTCATCGTTTAGCCACGTATTTCTCTCTTCTTGCTGGCTCAGCCATACCAACATCTCCAGTCGACCGTTGGCGGCAGCATGACGCATGGGATTGTGGAATCCGAATCGAGGATGCTCCTTGGCGATACCTTGCTTGTGTAGCCTGTAGATCAACTTGAGAAGAGAAAGGTCGCCATCTTGGATTGCCATCTCCATATAGGAAGCGTTGGCCTTCTTCAGGTTTGCCAGTGCTTGCCGCTGCTCTTTCGTCACGTCGAAACGAAACGATTTGTCCGGCATTGCAAGAACACTGGAACGTCGCGCCTGTTGCCTCACGAGCGCGACTTTCATCCACGTAATGTCGTGTTTTTCAGCTAACCCATGGAACAACATCGGCAAACCATCCAGAAAGCTCACCGCGTGGCGGAAAAGCGAGGCATTCCCAAGCACACAGAGCGCAACACCGGCACCTGATCTTGGAGAATCCTCCACGCAGCTCCCTTTCTCCTTATCTTGGCGATCATTAGCTTCGAATCGTGGTTTCTTGCCTGGACGTGGCGATTCCATCTTTGGATGCGCATTAACTGAGACCGTTATGGGCACTCGTTTTCACTACTCCAATCGCGTGAGCTTGGGTCGTGAACCGACGAAAGAAGTAGGAAGGGAGGACAAAATGGATAATGGGGCAAACCAATGGCAATTTTGAATTAATGGAGTCAATTATGAGCTTGAGCCACGTCTGAAAGGCGTGAGCCCCGGGTGTGGATGTGGTGGGTCCGAAAAAGCTCGTGGTCCGAGCTGAAGCGCAAAAGGCAAAGTGAGGAGGTGCTAGTGAGGCGACGGTGAGGTCGCCCGCCAGCATCTCCAGCGCTGTCGTCCAGTGAACCGTTGCGAGGGTGGATGGACAAGCGGCACTGACGTGGCCGAGGACCGAGGGTGCCCAACTCGAAGGGATCGAGTGGACGGCGACACTGACGTGGTCGGGACCGAGAGCCCAAGGACAGCGGTTGTGTCGCGGTAGGGCTCGAGAAGAAAACGTCCGCTTGGTTGACCTTGGCAGTGCGGGTTGGACTTTCTCGATGTACGTAGGAAAAACAGCTTTTCCATCCATGCGGACACAAAATCACCATTTACCAGTCGTATCAGATCATAACTCCACCCAATCAAGTTAGCGAGGCAAATTCACATCGGATCAAAGGAGAACTGTATCATGATGTTCAAGAATATGCGCAAATACCAACATTGCTAGTCAGATAAGTCGTAGTCATCATCATTTTGTCCTTGCAGCTCCTTGTTGACTGCAAAGCGACCTTGCTTCATGAGACGCTGGAAGTTCATCTCGTTCAGGAACTCGCGATGCGCTTTCATGTCTTTGAGAGCTTCCGGCTGGAGATACTGCTGAATGAGACTGCTGTCTTCGACGTTGTCGGCCACTGCCATCTCCAGTACTGCCTTGTGGTATCCCTCTTGTCGATTCTCGTGAAGAAACTTGACCATGCACAAGTTTCCAGTGCGGATAGCGCTATCCATGGCGCGCGCCGTGCATCCTTCCTTGCGGTTGGCATGGAGAAACCGGACAACGGTTAGCTCTTCATTTTCACTGGCACCGTCCATCGCTTCAGCCGTACAGCCCTCCAGTCGATGTAAATGGAGGAACTTGACGACATGAAGATGGCCGGATGAAGCAGCATCGTTCATCGCAGCTGCCGTACATCCTTCGCTTCGATGCTCATGGAGGTATCGAACGATCTGAAGCTTTCCATTACTCGCCGCCAATCCATAATGTGCGTCGTCCACTCGTCCTTCCGATTCTCGTGGAGAAACTTGACTACTTCGAAGTATCCATAAAGAGCTGCATCGCCCATCGCATCTTCCGTGCATCCTTCTGTTCGATTCTAATGCAAGAAGTGAAGGACCGTTAATGCTTTTTCCATAGCCGCGTTATCCATGGCAGCGTGCGTGAACCCCTCGACTTTCTTCTCGTGGACAAACCACACAATGTCAAGATTGCCGTGACCAGCTGCTGAGTCAACACTTGGTGCTCGAAGATGCTCTTTCGAGCAGTTGTCATACACAAACTTGACCATGTCGTATGAGTTGCTTGCAACTGCAGCGTCGAAATCGTCAGCTTTAAACGTCCCTCGTTGACGATGCAAGTGAAGATGTCGAAGCGCGTTGAGATTCCCGCACCTGATAGCGGTTCGTATCGCACCACCTGCGACTGCTCGTTCGGAGACTCTGTCCATAAGGAAATCGGCATAATTCGCGCTGATCCGAAGTGTGCTTCGGAGAAAGCATATCGCATCAATTCCACAGGACATCACCGCCTTGGTCAGGACATCTGACACAAAGCGCTGTGGACGGAACTGGCGGAGTCGGTACAAGATTTCGAGATGACCATGAGCAGCAGCAGCTGCAAATTGGACTTTTCGCCACTCGAGTCCAGTGTCTTCAAAAAGCTGCTCAACCATCACATTGTCTTCGTCAGCGTCACGATTGTTCCAGTAATCACGACGCTGCAGGCGATTTGCCTCCAGAAGATCGAGAAGATCAAGGTCACCTACGATCGCAATGTTAATTAACCCATGCGCGCGAGAAGGGCTAAAGCATCTCTTAGCTGACATCAACAGCACCATCATATCCTAATCAGCGAAGAGAGAAGCGGCTTCAATAGCTTCCGTGAACCAATCGTAGCCAAGTAAAGCATCTGTGACTTGGGAAAGCAAGAACTTGACGACGTACCAGTGACCATTCTCCGCCGCTTGCACAATGCAGCTCTGAACTATTGGTTGGTCGATTGCCGATGCTTTACATAGACGCTTGATGATGCTGAGATGACCTTCCGCAGCGAGAGTATGTGATATCTCGACATGGTCTTCAGGAGGATTCAGTCGGAGCAAGCGAACCAGAATGTCCCAATGACCACCTTTTGTTCCACTGAGAGCGGCAGTTTCTGGAATGGAGAGATCATAATGTGACAGAATGAACTCCAGCACTTGGATGTCACCGGACTTGGCAGCTCGGCAGATCGCGTCGCTCGTGCAACCATCAGGTCGTTCCTTCTGAAGAAATCGCAGGATCTCGAGATTCGCAGCCCCAGCAGCGCCATCCATAGCTGCTTTGGTGCATCCTTCCGTCCGATATTCATGCAGATGCCGAAGACCTTCCAAGTGGCCATTCGTGGCAGCCTTGTCCATTGCATCCGTTGAGCAGCCTTTTGTGCGATGCATATGTAGATACCTTACAGCGTCGAGATTGCCAACGCCAGCGGCATAATCCATCACGGTGCTTGTCCACCCGTCGACATTGAATTCTTCAAAGATCTTGATCATTTCCAGCAAGCTCTCTCCACCAGCATACAGCAAAGCTGCGGCCGACACATCTTCGGCATGATGTGTGCACACGAACCTTAGAGCAGCTAAATCTCCAGTCCGGGCAGCAGCAATGGCAACATTCGACCAGTCACCAGAGCAACAATGATTATCTTCGAGGTATTTGGCTACCTCGAGATGCGGGATCGCAGCCTCCATCGCGTACTCGGTACACCCTTCCGAACGGGAAGTGTGTAAGAACCGAACGACTTCGAGATGACCCCCACCGGCAGCACCGTTCATCGCCTTCTCCGTACAGCCTTCCTTGCGGTGCTCGTGAAGGAACTTCACCAGATTCAGGTGGCCATTTGAAGCTGCTTCGTTCATAGCTCGAGTAGTACATCCGTCCGTCCGACTCTCGTGAAGAAACTTGACCACCTCCAAGTGACCGTTTGCTGCCGCTTTGTCCATCGCACGCGTCGTACAGCCCTCGGTCCACTTTTTCGTGCAAGTACTTGACCATCTCCAAATGGCCGTTGGCTGCTGCGCGTCTGTAGATAGTTCAGACGTGGGATATGCGGACAGCGTCCACTGAAGCAAGTCTAACGCACCACGTGACGCCACCGCATCCAATGACTGGGTCTGGACAATCATCGAGTTGCTCCCACAGAACTTCTTGTGCACCCACTGGACCACTTCCAGCTTGCACGAAGCTAGCGCAGCATCAAGCAACCACGGATCCTGGAGCCACGTCGCCTTCTCGTCTTGCTTGCTCAGCCATTCCAAAATCTCCAATCGTCCGTGAGTAGCAGCATGACGCAAGGGATTGCGAAATCCAAACCGAGGGTGCTTCTTCCCAAAGTCTTCCTTGTGTAACTTGTAAATCGTCACGAGGAGATCACCATCACCGTCTTTGATCGCCATCTCCATGTAAGACAAGTGACTCGCCTTCAGGTTGTCTAATGCAGCTCTGTCCGATGGAGTACAGCTGAAAGAGAACCGAGCATCCGGCATTGCAAGAACATCGCAAGACCGAGCGATGGCTCTCGCTTTCTTGACGCTCCAAGGCGTGACACCGTGCTTCCGTGCCAATATGAGGAACGAGATTGGCAAGCCATCGATATAGCTCACAATATTCCGGAACAACGTTGAATATCCCAGAACACAACGCGCCGCACACGCGTCTGCGAGTGAGTGATCCTCCTCACGATGCGTTTGCATATTCTAATCAGTTCCGAGCCTCGGCTTCTTGCTTGCTTGTCGTGACGCCATCTTCGGAATGCACCAAGATAGAGCACCGGGTGCTTCCCAGTTTGTTCTGTCGCAACTTCGAATCCGAATTTGCCTCGTCGCATAGGTCATACGTCCTTGGAGACAGTGAGGCATTCTGTTAGGCTGCTTTATAAAAGAAAACGGGAAAATTGGCGAGAGAATGCTTGTTCATTGTTCTCGAATCTATGCGTGGAAAGGCAACGACATGTTGTGCCAGTCCGAGCCTGCCGCGACAATTTTGCAAACTTCGACCAGCTGGCGCTCGTCTTCCTTGGTGAAACCGGCCTTTTCAGGGCAGTCGATATCCAACACAGCGATCACCTCGCCTTGGTCGTTGAACACAGGCACAACGATTTCGGATTCAGAAGCGCTGTCACAGGCAATGTGACCTTCAAAGAGGTGCACGTCCGCGATACGCTGCACGGTCTTGGTACGGGCGGCAGCACCGCAGACACCAGCATCGAAGTGAATCGTGTGACATGCCTTCTTTCCCTGGAATGGACCGAGAATGAGGATGTGGGTCTCATCTTCCTTTGGCTTGGCCAATGGACGCGTGAAGTAGAATCCTGCCCAGTTGATTGGACGCTTGGCCTCCTGGAATGCATGCCAGATGATGGTGGAAACGTTGGCCGTGTTCGAGACGTAGTCACGCTGTGACGTGGTGTACGCCTCGATGTCGGCGAAGACTTCCTTGTAGTCCACCGGGTTAAAGTAACGCGGCAGCGACGCCTCATCTGGGCAATCTGTCGCCAGCAAGAGATAGTTAGACCTTCTCGCAGTTCAGTGCCGGAATATCTTGGTCTTACCTGGGCTGTAGCCAATCTGTTCAATTAGAGCGAGGATCTGATCTTTCGCTGAGCCACTCTTCGGGTTGACACTGACCGTCTTCTCCCCGTTCTTGTACACCGTCAGACTTGGCTCAGCATCCTTCACAATCGACTGGTACAGAGCCTGCAACCCGGGTCATGTCAGTATGCTATCGATAAGCTTCAGATCAATAGCGAACGCCACGTACCAAGTCAGAGCGTTCGCGGAAGAGGAAGGCCAAGGCGTTAAGGAACGGCTTGGTCTTGTACTCGCGGTCCTTGCGATACAAGAGGACGACCACTGGCTTGGTCTTCTCCTCGAGCACAACGTTCTCCACGCGCTGAGGCTCCTCCACGGACGCAAAGAGCGCCACCACCTGCGCAAAGTCAGCCATGGCAAATGCTCGGCTCCGTTCGTTTGCAAAGTGAGATGCGTCACTTTTGATTGGCACCACGTGAAGTGACGCCAAGCAAATTTGCGGATACCGTCACACCAAACCGATCACGCAAACACCGCTATATGCATTATAGAAGGTTAGTTTGAACAGAATAGACGCCCAAGTGAGATTTCCCCCCGCTACAATATCCATTATCACAGTTATACTAGATTTAACCAATCGTTAGGCTGTTGTAGATTTTTGACAAATGAAACACTTGAAAAGAATGAGCCGCTGCATTATTGGCCTCTGATTGGCTGATAGGATTACTTTTGACTTAGGTTTGGTTGCGTCCGCGCTAAGTTCGTTTTTAGTCTGATCTTGAAAGGACGCGTTCTGTTTTTGAAACGGTGTCCGCAGCATTTGTGAATCGACATGGAAGGCGTGGTTCTTGTGGAGAGACAGACTGGTGCACTGCACTTCACGCGTGGGTTCACGAGAAGATTCGATGTGCGTCATCCCAAGAGCGAGCGGATGAACCTCGGGGCGCTCTTCTTTGCATTGCAGAGCTTTGCCGCCAACAGTTTCCACGGATCGACACCCAACGCGACTACTCCAGAGATACCACTGCTGGAAACGGCCCAAGAGCGTATTATCCTTGGTCAAAGCCGGGTGCATCGGCTTTTGATTATTCTCTTTGTGCGACCTTCAGTGCGCTCGGAGATTGCCAAGTACGTGGGGTTCTGATCTTAAGATTTGAAGAATTCGAGCTAAAGCGTTGTGATATGTGCCAGAGCTACTGTTAAGCGGATAGCATACCACTACGATCACGAAAGTGGGCTTGAGAGTCACCTGGCGGGTGTGTTGCAACAGAATGCGCGCTTGTTCCGTGATGCATGTGAGCGAGCTCTTCAGGACGTTGTCGATGACCATCTCCAGCACTTCATCTCCACCTCCAACGTATGGGAAACATCAAGCACATCGACTGCAATTGACACACGCTTCCTTGTGCTGTACTACTCACCGACTGCTAAGTATCGACAGCCACATGTTGAACTTCGTAACCAAGTGGATGAGGATGATGATGATGAGGACGACGTGGAGGACCCACCACTGGGAACACTCGCACTGCAAGATGACAAAGTAGATGACACACAGCCAGCGACGGAAACAAGCTCAACAATCCTACAAAACCATCGCCTTCAGCGAGTTTACGCGTCTACACGGTCCTTGCTATCTGTCCCAGCTGCAAGACCTCACCGACCCAAGAACCACAAACTCAAGCCTTCCAAGAACGCAGTCATGGACTATGCTGGACCGAAGACATTTCATCGGCTTCTCACACCAAATGGCACGGTAGGCACATCCAAAGCGGCAAATGTCA
This sequence comes from Pythium oligandrum, assembly GCA_020085045.1. Classification (NCBI taxonomy): domain Eukaryota; phylum Oomycota; class Peronosporomycetes; order Pythiales; family Pythiaceae; genus Pythium; species Pythium oligandrum. The sequence goes on from JAHRIK010000002.1 coordinate 2,873,947, forward strand.
CTCCAACTGATCCCGCAGACGTCACCCATCATCCTCATTTTGCAATTGCGCTCGTCGACAAGGTGCAACCGTTTCTGAAAAGCATCACTTCGTTCCTTTTCCCACGAGATTCCGCTACAGGTAGGCGGCGAGATACGAAGATGATCGAGGAAATCGAATGGAAGAGCTTCGTGTTGCCACGAATATCGACACCAGTTGAGCGGCCTGGAGCAGCCTCCACTGTACCTCTGCCGACGACAACGAACCTACGCATCTGGAAGCGTGACGGATGTATGCTCGTCTACACCTGCGTGGAAAACTCAAAAGCCACTCTGGGTTCGGCAAAACAATGTGCACAAGCCTTGTTTGACGCAGTTGAACCGCTTGCTCAGTGCGTTGTTCGTCTACGCGGGTAAAATAACATCTTGATCAGAGGTCTTCGACTCTCAGTGACTTGTTTTGGGTGGGATTTTGCTTTGACGCGCGCTTCATTTGAGCTGCGGTGGGCGACTTGTTCTTCACGCCAATCTCATTCGTTGACAGTGATTCTGCGATCGATGTCTTCTTGCGCTTGGAAAATGGTGACGGATCCTTCGAATCAATAGATACAACAGGAGTAGATATAGCACCAACACCTCCCACACTTGTCCGGTCATCTGGATCATCCATGAACACTCGAGGCTTGCCTCTTGTTGCTTTTCGAAAAGACAGATTGAGCCGTCCCTTCTTCATCTCCTCTGCTCGTTCTGAGGTGTCCTCATCCATAGCTTCTTCCATCGCCTTGTGGAAGTTGTTACTGGCTTGTCGAGATAGCACCGCTATCTTTTCGACATTTTTCCAGTTGAGATCGGCTGGATTCACACTTCCTCTCATTCTTGCTGCTTTTCGCCAAAACCGCTCGCCAAGTACGCGTTGCTGAATCTCCGTTTGCAGTTGAAAGGCTGGAAAGAGTAGCACTGGGTGTCGTTGCGCAAACTCCTGGAACATCGTTATCGTGAGACGCCCATCTGGGTTGCCACGCATGATGGCTTCAAGCTTCATCATGACTTTCTGGGCGTTCGCATTCTGCTCCCACTCGCTCCCCCACACTTCGCGGATACACCGACTCGCCTCACTCAGCTCAATCTCGCCGCTTCCGTCGAGATCGTAGAGATCAAAGGCATAACGCACAAGACTGGCCTTACTAAAGGAGCAGTAGTTCCACACAGCGAGGACGAACTCTACGAAGTCGACTTCGCCGCTCCCATCGCGGTCCATGACAGCAAACGCTTTCTCAGAGAAGCGTGTACGTTTGACATCTGCATGTCGCAATCTCTTAGAATACCATCATTTCACTTCAGTCGCATTAAAGAACATACCGATGTAGGTGAAGAACTCGGACAGATTGATTTCGCCTGAGCTGTCTACCAATCACAAGAACATCTCAGTAGGCTCCGACGACACCCTCCCGCAGCACCACAGTTACCAACCTCGGTCCATGATGCTGAATATCTCGTAGAGCGCGCGCAGTTTCTTCTTGTCGATCCCCATGGTTCGTAGCTGCTGCATCATCTTGTCGTTCATGTGGCAGGCGCGGTAGAAGATGCTTTGGTCACGTGCATCCTGTCCGGAAACACGACTCCAGACACCTCCCATGGCACTGCATACGCTTGCTTCAGTCAATGTCACAGACACTTGAGCGCTGCCCAGACTCTTCTACGAACGGATAACCCCATCATTCCCACCATCCTCCTCTCAAGAATAGCCTTGTCACTTCAACCTGTGACAAGCTGGGTGGGTGGGTCTACAAATAGGGTAAAGACCCATACCCATGATGTTACCCAAACGGGTCTGCAAACCCGCGACCCATGGGTCAGTAACTGATTGGCTGAGCGTCGAGCACCTCCGATGGTCAAGCAACGATGGCATGAAGAGCTCACTTGAGAATCGGCGGACAGAGCGCGAAGCAGCAGATGATCTGGCGTCTGAGGATGAGAAAACACACTAGCCGTCGAGACTGTCCTTGTGTCAGTTGGTGAGACGCTAATCATACTCTAATTTTTTCCTGAAGAGCCATCGATATTGTGGATGTCGAAACCATTTTGCATGTTTCATGCCGTGCGCGTTTTGGCGCGACGGCGGGGTTTCCTATGATGATAATTGTACCACCACACTGAGTTCAAATGAACGATAAATCTTCCATAGAAACAAACTTTTTATCTGAGGAACCCCACAATGAGCGAGTTTTAGGAGGAAAACGCATGAATGGATTCATATCAAGGTCAATTGCCTGCTTACGATTGCATCGGAGATGCGCACCCTATTGTTACAAACCACGTGATGTCACTGTTCCCAAGCAGGACTCGACACGCTGCCATCGCCGTCACGCGAGATCTATTTCTTCTTGTTCTTTATGTCTTCCCCAGTGAGTTGCAGCACTTTATACGGGATGTTGGTCTCGTCGAGCTCCTTGGCGATACCGAGTTCTGCTCGAAGCGTGTACTGGGAGATGTAGTCCCACGAGTCGAAATGCTTTTGCATCTCCGGGTCAGGGTCAGCATACCAATCGTCTATCATGTTCAGCAAAAAGAACAGCATGTCAGAGCGATGAAGTCACTGCGTATAAATGCGCATCAAGCGGGTACTTACGTCGAATGAAATCCTTGTCGCGCATGTCAAAGTGGGACATCATGTGATCATATAAGTTGTAGATCTTCTTGTCGGTCAACGGTGGCAGGGTCGGTTTAAACTTCGGATCAATGTGCTTCATCATGAGCTTCTCCCAATCAACCACTTCGAAAAACGCATGATCCATGAACTCTTGGAAGCCCTTCTCGGGACTGCAGCCCAAGCGGATTTCCGCGTTCACTTCAAGAAGTCGCCGTAAAAAGTCCTGGGCGTTCTTGGAGAGATGTGGTGGGAAAGTCACGCCTTGAGCCATTTTTTGAAGCTCAATCTTGTGCTGTGTGCGTGGTGAGAGTCGGAAGATCTCTTCGTTCGCCACTTCTTGGAAGAAATTACCACCCGAGTACACACTGAAAGGCTGGAAGCCACATAATAACTCGAAGATTGTCACACCAAGAGACCAGTAGTCCACTGCGTGCGTGTATCCCGGTCGTTGGTCTCGCTTCACGAGTTTACCAGAGATAATCTCGGGTGCCATGTAGCCTCTTGTGCCCACAGTGGTCTTTCTTCGTGTGAATTTTGCGTTCTGAGGTACATACTTGGTGTTTCCGTTGTCGTCTTTCTTCAAATTGCCTGGATCGTAGCCTGCTGCGAGGCCCATATCAGCGAGGACGACGTGTCCATCTTCCCCCAGGAGGACGTTGCCTGGCTTGAGATCTCGATAGATCAACCCAAGATCGTGCATATGATTCAACGCGAGACCAATTTCTGCAGCATACAGCCGAACCCGGTCTTCAGTGATGTATCCCTCTCGCGATGACTTGAGTGCTTCGCCTAGATCACCGCCTCGTACAAGCTCCGTGACGATGATGGCGTGGGCGGACGTTTGGAAACTGTAGTGCATGTCGAGCACGAACGGATTGTGGCAAATCTGAAGAATGTCCTTTTCTGAGGTGATCTGACTCAGCTGATCGTGGTGCTCGTCGAGCAGACCTGTCTTCAGCTGGATTTTCATAGCTAGCAGCAACCAGAAGACGAGTGGTCAGCCCTGGTCAAGGTATGAAACGAGGTTCAAGTCATACCGTAATGCTTGCCAGTCGATTTTTTTCGTGCATGAACAACACGACCAAAGCCACCACTTCCGAGCAGTTCGAGATACTCAAAGTCCTCCACAGTGACCTTGTTGTAGGTGTCCTTCATCTCCTTCTTGTAGATGTCGTATTCCGACGACGTCTTGAACCGTAAATACGTGTTTTGCACCATGTCGGTGGTGATCAATGTCATAAGTCGATCAAAGAAATCAGGCGTCATCAGCGTTGCATCTCTCTCCATGTCCGTGATTTTTTTCTAAGCGATCAAACGCGATGCAAGTCAGCACTATAGTCATCAAACTAAACGCACAAAACCACTTACATCGTACAGCGCGATGATGTCGGCGGTGATGCTACCAAGCGCCATCGGTGCGCCGTTCTTGATATACTTCTTGTAAATCAGTTTGGCGAGCGATTTACGATATCCGATAGAAGGAGCATCTCGGAACTCCTTAATCTCGACCCAGCAAAAGAAGGTCTCGGCGGTCATGATCTTCTTGGCGAAGATGCCAATGTGTTTCTGCCCGACGGGGTCGTTGAGAATCGCCAGGAGCTCCTGTTCCGGCCCAGTTGGCTCTGCAGAGGTTCCAGCGTAGGGGGCAGATATACGCCACTGTGTCTTCGCTGCAACAAGCGGCGCGTGGTGAGGCTTGTTCGCGAGACCCATAATGGCCGTGACAATCTTCGATCGCTGCTGGATCCTTGATCGATCGTCCGCTGATGCGCCAGCCCCCATGATGCCACCGGTCTCCGAGGAGCCCACCGCTCTGATCTATTTGTTCCCGCTTGCTCTCGAGCGCCCCGGCCGAAAACGGCTCGACTTGTCGAGAGACCGCCGATTAGGAGGGCAAACTTAAGCGAGTCACGCCCCTATTTCACCGATTGGCAAGAGGTATATTACGGGCTGCCGTCGAGGTCAAGTGAACCACACACTCTTCGTGCGAAACGAATGTAGCTTTTTATATCATGCAGCGCACACGTTGCCGACCTCACGACTCTGAGCTATACTCGTCGTCACGCAGCCATCGCATTCTTGTCTGACCGCCCTCGCGTCTCTTCACGTCGAGATGAGGATCAATTCGGAACGGAGTGTCTGGTAGGGTGGACCACTTGAATTACGTTGTCGATTCTATGTCTAATTGAAATATGAGACACAATACACTTTGATAAAAGATCACAATGGTTACAGTAAAATATGTAATAAAACTGTATAAATAGATATACATGACAAACAGATGAAGATTTGGATGCCAACATAGACAGGTGCTGCTGAACAACACAACGCCGCGCAGTGCTTTCCAGAAGACACGAGTGTGAAACGCGGCATGAGCAACGCGATGGCGAGCCAAGGCATGGAGGATGCAGCGACTCGAGCGTCGTTGCGTGTGCGCGAATGTAAGGCGCAGCTGTACCACGCGCTGCAGCGGCGGCATCGCAACGCGTGGCGGATGTATTGGACCGCGTTCCAGCAATACCTTGTCACGCGGCTGTCGCTGGAAGAGCTCCACACAATTGCTGAGAAACTACTAGGCCAAGAGAGCAGTAAGTACACGCGCTATTTTCTGACAGCATGCTTCATATCGACAGAGGCATTTATGTTCAGTTTTGCGGCTGTAGTCAGGTTGCACAACGAGTTTGTCGTTGCCTTGTTGCAAGATATCCCGTCCGTTCCGACGAAGCACGCGAGTGGTGCCCTTGACCCCGACCCCGAGCTATACAGCTCTGAACCAGGTATTGGCGCGTTCCCTATGTTTGCGCAATGTCCTCGTGATCAAACACTCCATGTTTCTTTGATATAGAACGTATCAAGTCCGAGAATGTGTCAAATGGAGCTCAAGGAAGAGCCACAGAATCGCTGGCTGACGTCGAGTCGGCAGCATTATTGATGGGTTTGGGGAAGGTATCCAAGGCCACAGACGCTGACAACGTGGAGAATACCCACCACCAAGCACAATGATTGACTGCCGACAAAGAAAAATCCATGTGTAGGTCGATGAGGGGGCTCTCCATTTGCGATCTTCCTGTGAATATAGTGCAGGTGGCTGAGGATATTGGTGTGTGAAACAAAAACGATATGGCTTGTGTGACTTCCCATGGTACTTGAATCTCGATCAGACAGGCACAATCATGGGCGGGAGAAGCACGTCAAATGGATCTTTGTCGAGAGCACTCATCATTGAATACGAACTCCCAAGTACAGCTCAGCTGGACACCTCCTCCACCCTGACATCCGTGCTGCTCGGCCCAACGGGTCGACAATACCAGAGGAAACATGACGAACGTTCTAAAAATCAAACACACCAACATACATACATGCACACATCACTGCGTGTCATCACGAACCTCGATGCTCTTGTTCTGCTCCTGTTTCCTGGCAATCCTTTACATCCTGCTCACCCCCACGGCTGTGTCAAATCAAAGTTGAAGTGCAACTCGCACTTAGTCCGTACAGTCCGGTACATGTCGTCATCTTGGATCTGACCATCACTCTGGACCAGGTGGTTTTCCCCTTCTGGCTCAGTTCCTCTGTTTTCTGCGAGAGGAAGAAGGGGGGAGTGCGAGAAAGCGACGGAAGACGTGGACCGCAGGGCCGCTGCGATGCGTATGAGTAGCGCACGGGCCGCGGAAGCCAGTCGCACGGCGCCGCCGCGGCTGCAGCGCCAAGCCAGCGTACTGCACGAGATCCAGGAGACGCAGGAGAAGGAGAACCTCGAGACACGGTACACGCGCCTCATGGTACGTTGCTCGATGCCACTACGAGGTCGTGCTGGGTGGATGGAACTAATACGACCGCCTGATGTAGAGTGAACTCGCTGCTGTGTGCGAAGATCGGAACCAGGTGTTGACGCCCGAGTCTTTGGAGTATCTTGCGTCGGTAGGACGGCCGGAACCGATCAAGCTGGAGCGCGAGCCGGAGAAGGTTGCGGAAATTACCGAGAAAGGAGGCAAGCACGACGATCTTCTGAGCGCGGATGCTGCTCGCCGACAACGCGTGGAAGAATTGACGCGTTTCTTCATGGAAGCCAAGTCGGATATTGAGTTTGCGTTGGGAGGACGAGAGTTTCGAGAAGGACGCGACAAGGATCGAGATGGAGAAAGCGAACGCGAGGAAGAACGAGGCAACGAGACTGGCGACGATGACGATGACGCAGCGAAGGGTGACGAGACTGGCGATCCTGCGACTGACGCAGCAATCTTGCATCACCGTCTTCTCAAGGATAAAATCGATGAGCGCGTATACAACGTCATGCTTAGTCAACTTCGAGAGCAAGACGCTGCTTTGTACGGAGCAATTTTGTGTCATCCGTTGGTTACTGGAGTCGACGCTAAGAAAGACAGACGTACGAAGAAGAAGCGGAAAGACCGGGAACGGAAGGATAAATCTCAAGCTTCATCCCCAGTGAGCTCAATGCTTTCGCCCGATTTTTCCTCCCCAGCTCTCAGTGACGATGAGATGAAGCAGAACATTTCTCGTTTTGTCGCCAGGGCGATCGCAGATAAATCGTTGCAGGGTTTACTTCTAGCGTCCAAGTTGATTCTGTCTTGGTTGCTCCAGCCGGCTCATGTAGATAACGGGGCATTGGAGTTACCCGTGGCTTCCCATCTTCGTGTTCTCCGTGGCGAAAAGGCACCTGAGTTCCCAAAGCCAAGTGTGACAGTAACGTCGGCAAGAGAAGTCAATCTCTCAGCTTCAACCATCCAGGATGATCGTCTATCTGAAGCCAATATTGTGAGCGAATCGGGTGCTACCATGGACGTCGATGAGCTCCATGTCGTTAGTGAGGTGGGGTTACCCTCCACCATGGATGTCGACAACGAGGGTGAAGCTTCGATCACTGCCCGGGACCAGCTGACCAGATTTGGTGAAGTTGGTGTCGACCGCGATAGCGGCGACGAAGAAGATGGTGCTGATATTGATGGCGCTGAAAGTGCGGACGACGAAGGCGTGGATGAGGACGCGTTGATGGCACGGGCAATTGCTTTGTCTTTGTCACCAGAGATGAATCAAGCGGGAGGTGATCAACAGAAAACGGAAGATCGAGGGGCAGAAGCATCGACACCACTTCTGGATGCAACGCCACCACGCCCCAAGGCATTTTCACCTGACGAAATCACCGCTCTCGCGCCTTTTTTGCTTCCGAATGATACTGCACGGACAAGCGCTGTCACAGTAGCATTATGCCTTTTGGCAGAAGTGAACAAAATGTGCTTGGAATATCTCGAGTCGTGCCAGCGGGGACTTCTGCCTGCCAATTCCACTGTCCAACCGCACCCTCTGACTTTCATGTTGATCAGCTCGGTGTCTCATGATCTACTTGGGGCAAACCCAGCGTGGTTATCAAATCAAGAGAGTGCGGTTGCGTGGCGATTGTTCAAATCGTGTTCGATGTTCTCTGTAATGCGAGCACTTGAAGCTCACTTGTTTCATGTCGAAGTTATTGGAATGTCCCCAGCCTCGGTCGGTCTTGGCCAATTCGCTTCACCAGGAGTTGGTGACCAACCCGAATTGTCCAACAAGCTGGTTGGAAACCTGAAGAACCTGGTCGAGCGCTGCATCGAAATTGATGTTGATGGGCGAGAAGTCGGTGCCGAAAAGGATCCTATTGGATCTATCGTGTTTGCTCGCAAATGGTCACCTGTCGATGTTGAGGATTCCGCGAAGCTATACGAGGCACAAGTGCGCGAAAGTGGGCTGGCTTCTTGGGTAAGAAGTATCATTCACTTCTATCCATCCCAGTCCAGTCGCCATGAGCTATTGATGTCCAAGTTGCAAGACTGTTTGAGTGTCCAAGTTGGTAAAGAACTGAAGTCCAAGCGCAAATTCCACGAGTTGGATTTGTTGTGCGCACGATTATCTCTCCCAGATTTGGCTCAACAGTTCATTCCGCCTAGTGGTGATGTCGTCATGTCAGGATCTGAAGACAAAACACAAGACAATGCGCCTTCAACAGAGCAAGAGGCCTCTCTCGTCGACGACAGCGCGGTTCATGCGGCTACTCACAAACCAGGCTCGTCCAAGATGATGTGGAAGCCCGATTCTATTCGGCGGTCTCTCGAAGCTGGCTCCTTGAGCACGCGGTGTTTATTCGATTATATTGTCGAGAACGGTTCACCTGAAGTTGACGGGACAGATCTTACTTCATCTGTGCTGACAGATGCTCGAGTTTTTGACATTCTTACCGGTGCATACACTGCCCTACAAACAGCGAGCAAGAAAGAAGAACAACGTGCGCTTGAGTGCGTTCAAAAAATTCCTCAAATCGTTGATTTGCTTCGCGAAAGTGTTCTTCGAGGGTCGTGGCCAAACTTCTCGTTCACCGAAGATTACACGCTAGTACATGCTCCGTTGTCTCCGCTACTCGAAGGTCATGCAAAGGAAAAAATCCCCGCACTCAATCCCAGAATCATGTTGCTTCGCGCCATCCAAGATTTCATGATCCAGCGAATTAGCGGGTCTCGCGGGGACGAACCTCCAGCCCTCGAGTTTGACCCAACCCGATGCGCGGAAACCATGACACTCTCAGATGGTCACAAAACGGCTCGGCAGTATACTCCGAAGCAATGGGGTATGGTAATGGCAACAACTGGATGTCCGCCCAATTCGGGAACCCACGAGTGGGCTGTTCGTCTTGATCGTTGCGAAAAGGGCCATATTTTTCTTGGTGTTTGCACTCGGGATGCGTCTGTTGCTACGTACGTGGGTGGTGACAGGCAAGGTTGGGGTCTAATCGGAACGCGCGCTCTTTGGCACAACCGCAGTAAAGTTCGAGGTGATTATGGCGACGGATTTAGCACCAGCAGCATCGTTCGTGTGAGACTCAACACTGATACGGGAGCTTTGTCTTTCGGTGTTGACGATTCGGACTGGGGTATCGCATTTGATGGCCTGACGCAGCATGGTACACTGTATCCTGCTATCGGTCTTTACCAGCGTGATGATCAAGTAACCATCTTACCAGTTCGGAGTTCTGAAAGCCTGTCGACTGTCCAGAGTGGAGGAAGTTTAGGGATTCGTGACGTCACAGTTCCAGCAATCCTGCATCCTCTCTTGCATCATTCTGCTGCTGTTCTCGAAGCGTCGTGCCATTTCCTTGCTGGAGAAGCATTGAGAAGCGCGATAAAGCAAGCTGAAGCTTCTAAGTCAGCGAATGCTGTGAAGCTCCTCATCGACAGCCACCCGCTTTTGTATCCACTGGTTGTACCTCTGATCAGCGGACTGTCAGTTGCCAAACGATATCATGGCCTTTCGTCCGTTTTGGCACTACAGTTCATTCCATGGTGCACAAGACTCGCTCAGCTTTTGGACAGTGTCAACGATTCAGTCCGGAAAATTAGCTCTCACAGTTCTCCTAACTTGAGTCTTGACATGAGTGGTGAATGGGAATTGAAGAGCATGGCGGCTGGCAACATTCCTGCTCAACAATACCGCCTGAGTTTGACTCAAGAACCTGATGGTGCTGTTTCCGGTCGAAGCAGTGGTTCCTTCACGACTGTTACATTGACAGGAGCTGTTATTGGTACCAAGGTTCGTTTTGTCGAGACCTGGCGGCAGGGCGGAACGTGTTTGGTTGAGGGCAGACTTCGCGCAGACGGCAACTCGTTCAGTGGATGTTATGAAGACGCGAAAAGTCATACCAGTGGCAACATTGTCGGACACAAGGTGAAGGGAAATGGTGAGGGTGAACTGAGCTATCTCGGCAATGACGGTCTTCTTGTGCTCGAAGTGATCTGTGCAAATTTAATCGGATACTTTAGTCGATCACTCATCGACTGTTCAAAGCCAGATCTGATCATCGACACTTTCTCAACTCTACCGGCTTCAGAAGAAGAGATTGTCGCTGATGGGCCGAGCAGTGTTGATGCAGATGGAACTGCCAAGCTTGCGACTGAGTGTTCCGGTGACGAATACGAAGGATGGGTGAACAGCCTGCTGCTTTCTGGCGGATTGCCATCTGCTGTGGTCACCGCTCATCTGGGTGATGTCGTTGCTCGCCTTGCAACCCTTAGCCAGAACAGCATGACCATTCCCCAGCTCTCCCAAGCTTCGGACGAGTGGTTCCAGTTTGTCTCTCCTAAAGCCGCCAAGATTGGTGATCGCGACAGTCCTGTGTTGAACGGATCCAGTAATGACTTCTTGCAAGATTTGATCAACACGCGTGGTTCAGCAGTGATCATTGATCGTTGGGTATCTCGTCACGTTGGAGAGTCACCGTTTTTGAGGTTGGGAGGCGAGCCTATGAAGGTCGCCAAGAGAACTGTTTGTGCTGCGATGATCTGGCACAGTGGCTTTCTCACATCTGTCAAGAAGATTGCTGAAGCAACTCCAGTTGAGCTGATTGATAGTGAGCAAAGACCGCATGAGAACCTGATGCATATCTGGCGTGCTGCCCAACGAGTGATCGAGTGGGGCATTCGTGCGAAGAATTCGATGGGGTCGAGCTATGCTGTTATTGCAGCTTTGGTCATCCGAAAAGCTCAGTTCTTATTGGGCATCGAGCCAAGCAGTAAGGCGGTTGCAGCCTCCGTGGCGGTGTCTGCTCTTGGCCATGATGGACATGCGAATACAGCTTCAACGAAGTCAGCTGTGTATGAATGCGCTGAGCGAATCTACAGCGAAGTGTTGATGCAGGTTTCTCGATTTCTCGAGGCACCTATTCGTATTTCCAGCCTTCAGTCGCGGATGCTGGCGCACTCTACAAAGGCGTTCCTTAGAGTGATCGGTATGATGTCGTTTCGGTATTTTGCTGGTGATGCCAGCGGAGGTCGAGGGGCGTTGTCAAGTACGGTGCACTCGTCATTTGCGCTGTCAACTTTGATCCAGTGGCTGTCATCATCTGCGGTGGAACATCCTGGTGTTATCACAGTGGTCAAGGAAACGACGGATGGAAGCGAGACGAACTTGTCAGGCTCGACTACAGATTCCAACCACTACCTTAGTGGTTTAGGCGGATGTGGCAAGTATCTCAAGAATGATCTTCATGATGCCTTCGAAGCTCTGTATAGCTACTTGAGCGCTTCTCTCTCCAAGGCGACATGGGCTCACGATGTTGACCTCCAACTGGTGATTCTTGAAGCTTGGGGCATCATTATCCAGCCTGACGATCACGCATTCTTGTCACGAGTGGGGGTGTTTCGAGTACTCCAAACAGTATTGGACGAGGCCCGTAGCGCAGACACAACGAATGATGTTATGAATCCCGAAGAGCGGACGCGATCCCAAGATTCTCGCCGTCGTGTTGTCCAGGCAACACTGAAGGTTGTGCATTTGTTGGCGGCTCAAGTAGCACAAGCGGGTGAAGTCGCAGATTCTTTGATCATTTCTCCCACAGAGACGACGTCTTCTGGCCAACTTGGTATGAGTGCGATTCCTCTTTTGCGGAAGCCATCAGGTCCTGAAACGCTGGGCAAGTCAGTGTTTCATATGTTGTACACGGAGTTGAAGAATGCTCTCGAAGAACTTCGGGAAGGCAACTCCGTCTCGAACAAATCGGAGCAATTGAGCGAGCAGCCTACTGAACCAACCGAGGCTGAGCCAAACAATGGTGGCCAAGCTGCAAGTGCTTTGGATGATGATGTCGAGGAGTACTGCTACCAGATTTGCTCGTTGTTATATTCTGTTAGTGGTTCGCCTGTGTGTCGCTCCCATCTGTCATCGTCAAGATGGCTGCGCTTGCTTCTACTACTTCTTCAGGTCGATGCGGTTCAGATCCAGCGGCGAACGTTGAAGCTTCTTCGACGATTGCTCCCTGAATTAGACCCAACAACGGTGAAACTGAGTCCTAGTTCAGTGGATGGATTCGATGCCGATAGCGACGATGATGATGAAATTGAAGATGCAGACGATCATGCTGCATCGCTGATTCGATTCTTTATGAAGATCATCGGCACGATTTGTCCCCCCAGCCTGGCCGAAGTAATGCTTCGGAAACTCACAGGCGATGGTGGTATTGGCAATCAAGATTCAGGGAATACTGAAGTTGGTACTTACACCAACAGCCTCGCAGGTGAAGTGGTTCTTCTGCTACGTTCGTTGTACAAGTCGCCGAAGTGGGCAACGCACTTGGCGCTTGCGGTTGTTAGCTCATTGTCGTCGCTCCCAACCAAATGCGTCACTGAAGGACTGCACCATGGTGCGCCAGCGGATTCCGATGTTGAGATGGAAGATACGAGTCGTGATATGCCATCCATCGAAGCATGGAAGAGCCAAAACGCTTCTTACTTGGATGCATTGTCAGCGCTGTGTATTATTGATGGACACACAGAAGGCCTTCATGTCGGTGGGACTGTAAAAATCCTTCCTAAATCGTCTTCGTCGAGCCAGGAGATTTCTCTGAGAGGTGCTCGCGGAATTGTTATCTCTTATGAGCCTGAAAAAGCTGCTGCTGAAGTGCTGATTCGCGGAAGTCGAGGAAGTGATTCTGCCCAGCAGGTCACGTCATCCTCTTCATCGGTAAGTGATATGTCCACTCGTTCTTATCTTGCTATCAGACTAACCTGTATTTACCAACACAGTCTCGACCGATTCGAATTCCGGTTGACGATCTGCTCCCTGTTCCTGAAGTCGAGCTGGATACTAGCGCGTTTGCAGATGAGGTCTTGAGCGCTGTTCTCGTGGAGAAGTTCACCTTTTTCGTGGACGAAATCAAGAAGAGTTTGGACGATTTGAAGGCAACCGATTTGCTGAAGGCTGACGATGGAAACGGCGGCATTGATGACGATGACGACATGTCAAATGATGGATCATCAACTCCGAGTGCGATGGACAGTGAAATGGCAATTAGCGGCGGTGCTGAATCAGATGTCGATTCCGATCCAGGATCACCTCATCCGGCGTCAAATGTCGAAAATCAAAGCGAATCTGCGGATGTGCACTCCGAGATGGAGAAAGAGTCAAAACTCCATCGGATGCTTTTGTGTCAGCATGGTATGCGTGCCACTGCACTCCTCCTTCGTGACGAGCGTGCTGCAACTGCATTCATTCGGAATGGGGGATCTCACAGTTTGCGCGAGCTTCTCAAAATTGCGACGTCCGAGACTCCAACTGCTGGATTGGGTGAAATCGGATCTCTGGAAGAAAGTTGGATGTTCTTGTGGGCTCGTTGGTTCAGCATGCGCCAGGCAAGTGCTTACCCAACACCAGATGTATCAAGTAAATCATCGAGTGGTGCCGAAAGTGCGGCTGACGACGCCCCAAACGCTTCCGTGCAGCAGATGATGGAGATGGGATTTCCGAAGGAATGGTGCGAAGTTGCCCTCGCTCGCTGCTCCCAGAACGTTGAAGCAGCCATCAACTTTTGCTTTGAGCATAGTAATGATATGGAGCGACTGGTAACTCAGCACAAGGGATCACGTGAATCAGCTAAAGAAGGTTCAAGAAGTCGCAAGCCTGATGCGGAGGCTGTGAACCCTCTACTCGAGCAACTTGCTGAGATGGGCTTCCCTCTCAATTGGTGCAAGAAGGCGCTTGTTGCAAACCGGAACAATGTCGATGCTGCGTTAACGTGGATTCTCTCGAATGGTGAAGCACTTGAAGCTGAAGATCGTCGCGATGAAGAAGCTAAACAGCGATCGGCAACAGACTCGGGGGTCCCTGAGCCAGTTGCTTCGCCTGCAATTGTGAAGCCTAACCCACTTCGAGCTGTCAGTGGACAAGCTTCTATTGGAGAAACGGATATGATGGTAGAAGGTTTGGTTGGTGGAGGTTTTGCGAGTGTTGGAGCGCCGGACTGCCTAGTTTCGAGTGGCAGATGGTACTACGAAGCTACTCTTCACACGAATGGATGCATCCAGATTGGCTGGGCAGATATCGCTTTCTGTGGGGCCGCAGATCGAGGCGATGGTGTTGGTGATGGAGCGCACTCATGGGCGTACGATGGTTGGAGACAACAGAAGTGGCACGGCCAGTCATCATCTTGGGGATCCAAGTGGAAACAAGGAGATGTGATTGGTTGTTCAATCGATGTTGATGCAGGCACCATCATTTTCAGCCTAAATGGGAAAATGAAGTCGGCAAACATGGGAGTTGCTTTCCGTGGAATCAAGTTTGCTCACGGTGTATATCCATGTGCCAGCTTCAATCGACGAGAACGCCTTCAATTCAATTTGGGTGGATCTCAATTCAAGTACCAAGCCCCGCCAGGCTTCCGCCCTATCATTGAGGTTCTTTGCTCAGGCTCCGAGTCGGTCAGCGATCTCCCAACTGGTTTCGGTGTTCTTGGTCGTCGTGAGGATTGCCTCGAAGAGGCAATTGGAGAGGAGAATTATGTTAGCGATGCGAGATACTTCGGACGTGATCTCCATGCCTCTATGACTCGGTCATCGGGAAGCCACTCGAGAAGTGCCAACCTTATCGGAAGCAGCCGCGCAGACATGCTCGCAGAGCTCAAGGCCATCCCAGATGATAGACTCTACTTGGAGTTACTCGTGCTTACTCGCTCACTTGCAATATTGCATGCTCGCCGCGCGTTGCTGACACTTTTGGCAAAGTGGCCTGGAGCAAACGTTGGTGATTTTTCGATTGAGGTGTTTCTTCCAGCCCAAACTAGTGCGGACGCCGCGGCAGCCTGTGAAACAACTACAGCGCAGTTCATTGATTTCGTCAAATTGGTCGGCGGATTGAGTAACTCTGCGATGGGCGTGAGTCAGTCCCGGTCCGCTGAGGTGGACGAGTTGCTTGACCACGGCGCATGCGGTCGTCAAGGATTGAGTCTGATTTTGGATGTTGCCCGCTCTGCTCTTGACCGTTCGTTGGTAGCTTCACCATCGATCTCGCCAGTGCACCAAGCATCGTTCGTCCGAGTGTTCGTGGCGCGCATCTCAAATGAAGTCAAACTTGCCTCCCAGCGCCAGTACGCCCGAGTTCCTTGGGACTCAGGTGATGTGTCGGTCACGGCTAGCTTGGTTCAGATTTCCTCTGAATCCGGCCAGGCTTGGTCGGACTCGGAAGTGGTGAAGCATCCGAATCTGTTTTTGGTGGAATGGATGAGTCGTTTACTCATGGATTCTTTATCAAGATATCACGGACAGTTAGAAGCCGACAATCATCATCAGCTGCGAACGGAGCTCTTGAAAGCGTGGCTTGCAGCCTTGAAGTCGCCCGGAATGTGTGTGAAGGAGAAGGCATTCGTCATCATCTCAGGAATTTTGCAAGATATGCTTCTGATGTCATCTTCAAAGGGCGATATCGAGTCGTCCGACATGAAGAATCTCATTGAGCGAGTCCTGGAGGCTCTGTCGTTGCCTCGTTTGGTGGATCTTGCAGAGGAGCGACTCTTGAAAGAATATTCTCAACTCCCTATCTGTTCTAGATACGTCCAAAGCGTCGTAGAACTCGTTGCAGCCGGATCTCTTGCAACAAATCTCATTGGCCAGTCAACTGATGCTCTGTTCTTCCGTGATGTGACCAAGTCCCTGGCTGCATCCACCCAGCTCGAGAACGATATGTTCGCGATTGATGCTAAGGAGTATGAAGACGCTCAGGAGAGGAAGCGGCAACTGGCCGAAGAGGCAGAAATCAGAGCGAAAGAAGCTGCGATTGCCAAGCAGGAAGAACAAAGTGCAGCAGAAGAAACGGCTGACGAGCAGATGCAAGACGATGGCGCAGCTCCTACTCAACCGGAAAGCAACAACGACATCAACGACACCAATATGGACGTGGATAGTGATAACGAGGATACGTCTGACATCACATTGTCAGCCATCGCGAACATGGTTGCTGAAGACAGTGACGTCGTTGCTGCGGCTGCTGCTATCGCAGCTGCTTCGAAGGGTCATTTAATCATCAAGGATCCAAGTGAAACGAGCAACCCAGAGGGAAAACCCGTTCCTGGTGATTTCGAGTACACATTCCCCGACGAGAAGATTGTATTCGATACATCGATGCTCGATTCTCGAGAGATTGAGATGCTCGAAGCTGGTTCACGTGGAATTCTGGGTGATGAATCACTTCAGTGGCACTATGGAAGTGAGCTCGGCATCATGTCGGACACCAAAACCAGCATCTGGAGTGGCCAAGTGACTCAATTCAAGCTGCCAACTGGGAACTCTGAGGTGAACATTCCCGAGCTCTCGGTAGGATGCAAGGTAATCCGGGGCCCAAACTGGAAGTGGAGGGATCAAGACGGAGGTGAAGGAAGCATTGGTACAGTTGAAGGAGTGTCTCCTTGGAGTGGCGTTGAAGGCGAAGGCATGTCTGTACGATGGCCAAATGATTCGTTGTACACGTATCGTTGGGGCGCTGACGGCAACTACGACCTCATTCATGTCGAAGTGAGCGAGGAGGGGCTAATCACGAAGCACTATCCAACTCCAAAGACGAAGTCGGACGACGAAGGAACGTTTGGATGCGAGCTTCATCTTGGTGTTTTGATCCATCTGTTCGAAGATTCGCGAGTGTGGAAGGATGGTGCACGCAAAGTTAACGGTGTCATGGAGTGGCCAGATTTTGGAGCGGCTGTGTTGATATCTGGCGTCCAATACCCAGACTCCACTCTATGCATCCAAGAGATTCAGATGACTCGAGGAAATCCAGACATGGGATGGTTCTTGCGTTTCGGCACTGAGGCTTGGCAGCCTGGCACGAAGTACATTCTACGTCCGGTAATGTCGGAATCCAATTCCGAATTGGTGGGAAGTACTCTGCAGGGCGAATACAGTCACATGGCGCGTCGAAACGGTTCACTCGTGGAGATGCGAGGCGAAGTGCGTGTGTCAACGAAGCATTTATTCACGATGGATCCATACAACCACTTCTCAACGCTTGCCATTTCTGATGGTGGCATGACGGTGACTTGCAATAGTGGAGAGACAAGAAATCTTTCTCTCGGAACTGTTGGTTTCGCAACTGGTGTACATTATTGGGAAGTTCGTGTCGATCAAGCTGAATTTGGCAGCGTCTTTATTGGTGTCTGTGAAAAGGCTGGTCCTCCAGGGTCACAAGCTGCTCTCTCAAGTCGACTGAATCGATGGCACGGCTGGGGGTTTGTCAATTTCCGCGCCACGTATCACAACAGCACCGAGAGAATTTACGGTGATCATTTCAATGCGGGCGATACGATTGGAGTTCGATTGGACATGGAGCAGGGGAAGTTGTCGTTCTTCATGGATGGCATGAAGTTCGGAGAGCACATTGTCGCCGATCTTGGCGTCGCCTTTGACAACCTGAAGGGCGAGAGAAATTCGAGAACCTTGTATCCATGTATCGGTATGCGGAAGAGTGGGGATCGTGTGGCATTGAACGGGAAGTGGGTGTCCCTGCCTGGTGTTTCGCCTCGACAGCTATTACGAGATGCGATCGACGTTAGCTCAAGTCTCCATTCATGGTACCTCTCGCTTCACGCGCCAAAGCCAACCCCTGTCAAGATTTCGGAGAGCTTGCTTCGTGAAGCGTGGCGTGAATGGAAGCGATGGAGTGAGAATCGTTGGCAGCGGTATCCAGTTCGGCCTCGAGGTGTATTGGTGGACTTCGATACGTACCCATCGTCATGCATTGAAGTTAGCAAGCAAGCCGGTCTGGCTGCACCATTCCTGACGGGTGATCGTGTTCGGATCTGCGCGAAATACGGCCGCGAGCTGAATCAACCCGAGGAAGCTGTTGTTCTTGGTGTTTATAGAGGCTACTTGTGGTATCGAACGGAGACTCAAGGTAACGAAGGTGCAGACGAAGGGCGGTCTTGGGCGTGGTATTTCACGCCGGACGAATTGAGCGAGCTCTTGTTGGTGAAGCGCAACGGCAAGGACATGACGCTCATCGAGAACAGCGCGACAGATCTAACTGAGTCGATGGCATCGGAAGTTGCTTTCACTCCACAGTCAGATGCTGAAGCGCAGGCGCATTCTAGCTTTGAAGCCTTCGCAAATCTGGCAACCTCTTCGCATACGCCGTTTACCGATATGCAGTTTGTTGACCGACTGAACACGTTCTGTGCGGCAATTGGAGTGGATGTGACAAACTTGAAGATCGGGGATGTGACCGTCCCAATTGAAGAAATTGAGAAATCTCCAACGCCATTGAAGCGGTCGCGAACACACTCGTTCATCCCTGACGGTTATTTCTCTGCGCCATTGCTCAAGGCAATTACTGGTCCGGAGCTTCGTGCACGTTGTGCTCTCCTCCGTGTACTCAACGGCAAGATTTCTCGCGCTTTGCCAATGATTGCGCTGCAACCAACAGAACCAACAATCGACGTTATCGAAGTGGCCAAGTCGGCGAACTTGTTGGGTGGACAGAAATCAGCGGAATATCCATCCTCAAGCCTGAAGCTGAGATCCTTACGGCGACTTGTATTTACATCGACCAAGCGTGCATTCTGGGATGCTGTGCTTCGCTCGACCACAACCAACACACCGTTGCCATCCGACGAGTATGAAGATCCGCGAGAGATTCGGGTGATTCGAATTAATCGTATTCAGGCGCAGCCTTCGAAGTTGAGTCTGTTGGCGCAGCCAAGCGACCGGCTACGTCGATCAGTCTTTGGTCAGCTGTATCGTGAAATGCGTACGTGGAATGACAGCTCCTTCCGTCGCGCCTACTGTGGTAAAGGACACGGTGGACAGCGTCGTGCGTTCAAGGTGAAGTTCCTGGGAGAAGGGGTGAACGATTATGGTGGTCCATACCGAGCTGTCTTTGAACAGGTCGTTGACGAACTCCAGATGGATAATGTGGAGTTGTCAAAGGGAGAGCAAGGTTTGCTACCTTTGCTGATTCCATGCCCAAACCGTCGAAGTGGTACGGGTAGCAACCAGGACAAGTTCTTGCTGAATCCATCGTGTGGTACATCACTCCAGTCAAGCGGTCCGATGGCCCTTGACTTGCATCGATTCCTCGGCAAGATTATCGGTACTGGAGTACGCCATGGTCTACAGATGGGACTTGATTTGCCGTCACTCGTCTGGCGACCATTGGCCGGCTTGGATGTTAATCGTGCGCACCTCGAGAGTGTCGATGTAGTGGCTGCGAACAACTTGACCAGGGCTGAAGAATGCTCACAAGAGAACGCACACGACATCCTTGACTATCTCAACTTCACGATCACATTGAGCGATGGTTCTGAAGTTCCACTGTGTCAGAATGGCGATGCGCTTCAAGTGTCTCTCGAAAACCGAGCGCTGTACATTCGACTTGCGGAAACAACTCGGTTGACTGAGAGTGCTCAGCAACTGGCTGCGCTTCGCGATGGCCTTGCTGCTGTGCTTCCGATGGAGTTAGCGCCTCTTTTCACGCCAAGGGAGCTCGAAGTGCTGATTTGCGGACGACGAGAAGTTGACGTGGATCTGCTGCAACAGTGTACCGAGTACGGCGAAGGCATCGACGAGTCGATGCCACACGTAGAGGCGTTCTGGGAAGTCTTGAAGGAAATGTCAAGCGACGAACGCACTTCGTTCTTGCGTTTCGTCTGGGCGCGCAGTCGAATGCCTAACTCAGCCAAGGACTTCCCAATGAACTTCAAGATTCAGACAGCTCACGATTCAGGCGCTCAAGTGGATCCAGACAAGTACCTTCCACATGCTCAAACCTGTTTCTTCGCGCTGCGGCTCCCCAATTACACGTCCAAGGATATCCTGCGAGACAAGTTGCTGTATGCGATCCAGAACTCGCCAAACATGGATGCCGATGTACGTTTGCATAACGCCGAAGGTTGGGCTGATGCATAGAGTGATAGGAGATGAGTGCGAGCTGGACGGAAGAGTGTCGAAAGAATGAAGGGTAATGCATGTTACATTTTGTGCATTTGAGACATATAAGTACCGACTTTCCTGCACAAAGATGGGAATTCAAGTCGACAACCTTATCATCCAAGTGAGAAGCTCTTTGTACATGAGTGCTTCTCTCAAATTGTTTCTTCAAGTTGATATGTTATCACATATCAAAAGATAGAAATAGAAATTTCGTGTTAGAGGTGTTACAAAGACACGGGTATTTTTGTGTGGCTTGTCTCATCAGAACCATTTTTATCCAACAAAGACCAGCACGAGACACAAAACCAACCGCTCAAATCCAACAACCAACAACGCAACCAACAAGTCACCCCAAGGGAACTAAGCAGTATGGCCGACGCGGAAGTGGTGAACACCAAGGACGTCGATGTGGAAGTCAAGCCCAACAAGAAGAGCCAAGCGCATCAAGACGCCACGTACAAGGTGCTCTGCTGCGGCAACTCGGCGCGTGACCTGATTATCATCCCACTCTGCCTCATCGGCGTCTACTGCCTCACGGCCGCGCTCTTCGTGCTTTTCGCTTACTCGGTACTGCAGACGGACGACACGAACGCGGCGTTGTGGGTCTTCTTCGGCATCTACGTGGCATTCATCGTGCTGCTCGGCGTCATCCTCGGTGTCTCGGCATACAACAAAGAACAGCTCAAGAAGAACCCTCAAGACGCCAACCAGTAGGTTGCCTTTGATGCGCTCGCGTGTGCATTTGCTCTGTATATGTGTGTATATGCGGCCACGGTGGGGCCATATGCAGACGAAAGGCGTTGGTGTGGCGTGTGTGCAGCGTTCAACTCCGTGAACGCGCAGCATGGGGCGCCACGCGTAAGCCATCCCCTCGGAATAGAGGGCGTCGTCTTGCGAACCTGCCTCGTGTCTTTTCAATACACCCTCAACCGTCGCGCGCATGTGCTAACTGCTTTTTATGTGCCTCTTCGCGTGTGTAGAGCATAACGCGACGGAGAAGGCGAGGCAAGGAGCCGTTTAAAGGTGTGCACCAGGATTTTGAGCGAAGACTCACTTTTGATGCTCAAACACAAGCATGAACTCTATTGATATATTCCTTTTGACCACGCTTTGCGTTGAGATTTTTCATGCAGCTTTTCTGCTTTGCGCTCTTTCGATGTTGGTGCTGGTCGTCTCTCTTCCATCACCATCACGACGTTATCTCCTCGCACAAAGAGCTGCTTGGCGTAGTTCTGAGTGATGAAACGATGATTTCTGGCCGGATCTGCGACTGAGAACAGTGGTTCCGTAGATTGAGACGTTGGATCGCGCCGTGCAGCTTCACGACGCAGTTGCACGTCGAACGGGATGACCACCTCGGTGACATCGAGCAGGACGAGATTCATATGCTTGTCAAAGGCCTTCAAGAACCCCGAGCACGTCCCACGGATGCTATTCACGCGTCGAATCACAACTTGGACTCGCTTCCGCTCAAGAAAACAACGTCGAAGCACTGTAAATGGTCCGTCGAGATACGTATCCGCCAGAGCACTAAAGAATCCATCTGCTGGTGGAGGAGTATCTGTCGAAGCTGCTGCTTGAGTCTTGGTACTTGGCTTGGGCGCCACAGGCTTCGGAGTCACTGTGACCAAACGCTGATGATTCGGATCCGACTCTGGTAACTAGATCGCAGCAAGATGAGTCATATCTAAACAGGCATATCCGAGTAAAGAGATACACGCACAAGATGCCGACACTTGTGGATATTGTCGAGGGGGTATACCGAACTGACCAATGGCTTCACAGACGCCGTGGTCAGGGCCTTGAGCGCATCGAACGCTGACGATCGAAAGTCGAGCGGGCTCTCTTCGCACTCCACCGCCTTGAACACTTCATAGTGTGGGTCATACGCACTCACGGCCTTGACAGGATTCGCTTTCGTATCCATTGTCGGGGTGGACTCCGAGACGAGATCGGGTGCCTTCCCGTACTTCTTTTGCAGCCGCGCACATAACGCAGCCTCCTTCCCTCTGTACTTGCGCACAATCTCGGCGCTGGTTCCCACACACACACACACACACACGTGCACGGGTCAGCCGATGGGACAACTGCGGGAACATGCAGACGAAGCGCCACGTAACGTCATCGAGCGCTCGCTTTCCGTCAAGGAGAGGTCAATGCCGTAGGTACGTCGTCTACCTGTAGATGCGCACGTACATGTTCTGTTCATTGCCTGGGTTCACCATCGCGTAGAACGCCCGCAGGCGCGCTTCCATCTCGTCCGGAGCCACCACCATCGCCTTGGGTTATGGTTTCCAAGCATCAGCCATATCACTTTGGAGATGGATGATTGGTTGAAACATTTAGACTCGATCTCTGATTGGAGGAAACTCGACATTAGACCAAGTCACGCAAGCAGTTGATGCGGGTCCGGAAGAATGCCGGATGGATCCATCCAACGCAACGCCAGTGTTGGACGCGAGGCTCGTCTTTTCGGGGGAGGAATCATGAGTTGCTCTGTGTTTCCGGACCGACTTCAAGGTCGACTCGGACGGTACATACCAGGAAAGAAACAAAAAACGCAGCCTCGGAAGCAGCCAGCTCGCGCCACCGCATGCAGAGGGACACCTCCTCGACGCATCCAACTGTTGGTTTTGTTGGACCGCGACCGAACCAACAGACTCGAACGTTCCGTCCAACCAACAAGTGCCACCATGACCAAGGCCGTCGAGATCAAGACCATGAAGCTCTACCATCACCTCGAGCGCATTGAACGTCGCTTAAAGCACGCAGCGGCGTCGAAAGACGTGGAGCTGGTCCCTGAGAAGACGTCCGGTGACGACTCGATTGATCCAGAAGTCCTGGGCACGCTGGATTCGCTGCACTTCTACGGGGACGAGCCGATCCAGGCCGTCCAGAAGCTGCTTGGGCAAGTGCGAGAGACTCGAGGCGTGTCCGACGCCGCGGCCCAGCGCGTGCTGGATATCGGAACGGGCTTTGGCGGCACGGCTCGGCTACTCGCGCATCGGACGGGTGTCCAGGTGGACGCGTTGGAGCTGCAACCGGATCTGAGCGACACTGGCCGCGAACTCACGCGTCGATGCGGCCTCGAGCGACAAGTGACCCACTTGACGGGTGACTTCCTCGTGCGTCCGGTCACGCACGAGCGATACGATGTGATTGTCGGCTTGCTGTGCTTCTTGCACATTGGCCAGTGGCGTGAACTCTTCACGCGCTGCTGTCAGAGCCTCCAGCCAGGCGGTGTCTTGTACGTCGAGGATTTCTTCCGACGCAACGATGAGGCAGACTTTAACGACGAAGAAAAGCGCATTCTGCGCGAAGACGTCTACTGCGTGGAGCTCTGTGTGCAAGCCGAGCTGCAGGCGCTGATCCAAGAGTGTGGACTCGAAGTCGTCCAGTTCGAGGACGTCACGACCAAGTGGCTGCCGTATGTGACCAAGCGCGCAGAAAACTATGAGGCAAACCTCGAAAAGCACATCATGCTGGACGGCGAAGCCACGGCCAAGGGCCTCAACCACTTCTACAAGAGCGTCGCAGACATCTTCACGCGAGGCAACCTCGGCGGCTACACGCTGGTGGCGCGTCGACCCCTCCCTTAACTATAAAACACGAACACATTGAGTGCTAAGAGTAAAATTCAATTTGGTGTACAGCCTCGTACGTTGCGATTACTTTTTTC
Source organism: Pythium oligandrum (assembly GCA_020085045.1). Taxonomy (NCBI): domain Eukaryota; phylum Oomycota; class Peronosporomycetes; order Pythiales; family Pythiaceae; genus Pythium; species Pythium oligandrum. The sequence continues at coordinate 2,897,977 of JAHRIK010000002.1, forward strand.
TCGGGGTATTTACATCATGGCGACCAACTCTTCCTCCATTGCGATGGCGCTAGGCACAACTGCTTCCGCAGGCGAGTTCCAAACGGTCTCATCGCCCTCGATCTTCGTGAACGCCTTGAGCAAGGCAAGCGCGTTCTTTGGCTGATCCAATGGCACCATGTGACCGGCTTCGTACACCTGCACGAACGTAAACGTATCGACATTGCGCACTTTGCCCGCCTTCTTGCCGTCGACGACCCAGTCCTTGTCCTCAGCCGCCTGGAACTCGGCCTTCTTCTTCCAGTCCAGATCGATCGTCCAGGCCTTGCAGCCCATCCAGTTGACAATGAAATCCGCGTCACCGGCGTACACCAAGCCACGGATGCCGCTTTCAATCATCGGCACAACCAAGCCGTGAAAGTTCTTCATCCAGTCGTACACGAACTTGCTGTGCACTTCCATGTTACACGACTCCCACTTGGCGCTGTGTTCATTCACGTTGAGCTGCTTGAGGGTCGATGGGAGACGCAAGAACTTTTCGACGTTCGAGAAATCGTAGCAAAGTGGTGGGACCTTGCATTCTTCTCGCACATCGTAGACGTTGAGACCAGAGGCACTGTATGGACTGACCAAAGCCGCGTTACAAAACGCCTGCGCAGCGACACAAGCACCCTTCTTGGTCTGGCACTTCTCAATCATACTGATGCATGGGCCAACGGCAGCCTTCATGGCGAGATACACTGGGTAATCGACCGCCTTGACGTTGTACGTGTTGTTGTAGGCCATGTCTGGGTAGTACTTGTACTGCACCTGAGGATTGGTGAGACCATTACCGATACCAAAGCCCTGGAGGTTGATGTGAAGACCCTCCTTGTTGTTGTTGCCTTCAAACACACGGTGGGCCACAGCTGGGACGTAGTGTCCGCCGTAACTCTCGCCAAAGACGTAAAAGTCCTGCTTCTGGTACTCTGGGTGCGCCTTGAAAAAGCTCTGGAGGAAGTGGAACATGTCGTCGCCCACTTCCTTCTCGCTGGAATCGTACTCGCTCTTGTCGCCATAGCTGAAGCCCACACCAACCGGCTGGTCGATCCACATGATGTTGGCGCGCTCGTTCCACGAGAACGGGTTGCTCTTGAGCGTCATGTCGTCGTTGATCGTGCATGGGCCATTCTCGACAAAGAGCGCGAGGATCGACGAGCAGCCGGGCCCACCCGTGAGCCAGATGATCACGGGGTCCGTCGATGGGTTCCCTCGCGACTCGAAGAACCAGTAAAAGTAGTTCTTGGACTTGGAGCCGTCGATCTTGAAGTAGCCGCTGTATTGCTTGGTGGCATCACAGAAGCCTTCGTCGACCGAGTGCGTCGTGAGTGTGTACGTCGCGTTGGAGTGGGCGGCGCGCACGAGTGGCGTGCTGGCGACGAGCGCCGTCGCGGCCAGCAGCGCGCAGGACACGGCGCGTAAGAGATGCATCGAAGAGAGGAGAGGAGAAGAGCTCTGGGTCTCACTTGGCGGTGCTTGAAGTGAGGGCGAAGGGATCTTTGTCAGAGAACAACCGAGTACCTTTCCTATATGGACTCTGAAACAAGGATTTTGACACTATAAATTAGGTGATGTCGAAAGTGATGTGGACAACATCATTCTAATTGGCTTTTGAAACTAGGCCATGTCGACGTTATACTAGATTTTATGTGGACGACATCATTTAGGGACGATACTAGACTAGCCTAATACTGACTTTGAGCTGCTGGAGCTTGAAGAGGCACTTGACAATGGAGGAAGCGATCATGGAGAACGAGGAGGCGGTGTTCGACATGAACACGATCCACGAGGAGACGGGCGATGAGCATGCAGTATCCGAAGCTCCGGAACCGACTGCCGTCGCTGTTGAAGAGCGAGTAGCGAGCGCGCGGACGCAGCTCATGCGGCCATTGACCACGGAGCGTGGCGAGATGTCTGATTGGATCGAGTGCGTGAATGAAGAAGGTGACGTATATTACTGCAATTTGACCACGGGCGCGACAACATGGGAACCGCCTTTCCCTCTGGCTACTGTTCCTGCTCAGCATCACGGCGCTTCGTTGCCCCACACCCAATCGAGCCATGAAGAAGTCGATGGTGACCAGCATCAGCCATCGCTTCGCTTGGTCAAGCGTGCACTGGACGGGTCACTGCGTCGTTTGGATCCACACGCACAGATGCAGCTGGAAGAAGCACGTCGTCGTCATCGTGAGCTTGAAGAGCTCCGTGATGACGAAGTGCTGATGGGCGGCGAGCACTGGATCGAGATGTACGACCCGACACACGATGGGTTTTACTTCTACGGTATCAACTCGGGCGAGATGCGATGGGATCGCCCTGACTCGTATGTGATGAAAGTCGAGAACGACGACATCCTTCGTATGGTCGTGCGTCTGCAGTGCGCGTTCCGCATGAAGCTCGCGCGGCGCAAGGTTTTCCGGATGAAAGTGCAGCATGGGCTTGCGAGTGGCGAGAACACACCATTCTCCTCGCCATGGGTCGAAGTCTACGATCCTTTCCATCGGGTGTTGTATTACTACTCTGCGACCACGGGGGAGACGCGGTGGGACCCGCCAGAACACTTCATCTCCGCAGCGGAGGACCGCGAAATGGCTGCGGCCATCGCCATCCAGTCCATGTCTCGGAGTCATATGGCTCGACGTGATGTCAAGCGTCGACGTACCGCGCTTTTCAAGATCCGACAAGAGAAAGCAGCAGAAGAAACGCGGCGACTGCGAGAGATCCGTCGTCGTGAGTACCTCGCCAAGACCGACGAAGAGCGTGAGAGCATCTGTCGACGAGAGATGCTGGACGAGGAGATGGAGCAAGTGCAGGAAGGAGACCTCTTCTGGGGTGTCGACAAGCACGATCAAGAAGTCTTGCGGCAGCAGATGGAAGAGCGGCTTCTGTACGATGCCGAGTGCTTTTGGCATCGCGTGAACGTGACATTACGCCAACGTACAGAGCAAGAACGGCAGCGGAATCTTGAAGAAGATACCGAACGACGGGAGTTAGAGCTGCTCGCAGAAGCCAAGGAGCGGGATGGCATGAGTGCCGCCGAGCAAGAGCAATGCTCGCTGAATGACTGTTTCTGGGGCATCCAAGCGGAAGAGTGGCGACAAATCAAAGCACGACAGGACTTGGCGGACGAAGAAGAGCAGAGTCGCGAATATGCCGCCCAAGCACAGATCGAAGGACTCCAGTATGAATGGGCCGAGAGCGCTGAGCGACTTACCGAATGGACCAAACGCAACGCAGTTGTACAGGAAAAGAAGAACCAGCGACAATACTTCAAGTGGTTCTATCATCAATGTACTAGTGCCGACCAGCTTCTCGATTACTTGTGGCCAAACAAGCAACGCTACGTGCCCCCATCACCCGCAAAGGACGCGCCACAGTCAACCCAAAAGCCACAGCCCAACACAATGTCACCCGCAAAGACTCGTGTGAAGAAGGCAGCAGCAACGGATCCTCCAGTGTCATACGTCTTGGACGACATTGTATTGCGTTCGCGGCTCATTGATGGCTACCGCTTCGACGGGAAATCACTACTGACTGTGCATGACCCCAGTAACGCACGCATCGAAGGACGTCGAGGACAGTACGTCGTCAGTCACTTAGACACGGAGCGTGTGTATGCTGCTGCGGCTGCGAAAGCCGACAAAGTACCACGCAATACGTTGCCTCGACGCCCTGTGCCAGCATCTTCCAAGCGAAAGCCACCCAGGATTGACGTCGACGAAGCTTCTGAAGAAGAAGAGCGCTCTTACTCCCACTTGCATTATCAACGCCCAATGGTATGTTCTCTCGTATTCATTGTGCTTATCTTCCTACGATTGACTTATTGGTGGTTGATTGAATCGATAGACGCCAGATCCACACTTACCTGCCCGATACAATGGCGTGCCGTTCCGGTCAAGCGAATTGAGTCCGACCCGCGAGATTTTGCTGAGCGATCATTCAAAACTCACACAGTTGCCGTCCCTGGCAATCAAACCTAAGGCGCTTCAGAAGCCACAGAAGCGCAGCGTCTCCCCCACACACCAGAGCAACAACCAAAAGCCCAAGAAGCTTTCCTTGGTTGGAAAAGCGCTGCGTGACTCCAATCGACTCACTGAGGAAGCCATCTATACGACGCTGGCGTTCGCTTCACCATTCGCACGGCAAAACCCGAAAGTCAAATTGTCAGTTGCGATCCCAGAGACCGAAGAGGAGGCACCTGAAGAGCGGGCGCGACGCAAGGCCGAGGAAAAGGCAAAACGGGTGCGCGACAAGCTCTCTCGGCAGTTTCAACACGAAGAACTCGAGGTCGTGCGTCATGTCTTCGAGCTCATGGACGCAGACGACTCGGGTACGGTTAATAAGAAGGAGATGATGTGGGCTCTTCAGCGTGACAACGAGGTCCATTCGCTGGCGAAGCGCTCGTTGCTGTTGCGTGTGCTATTGAAGCAACAAGCACCCCTAGAGACCCTCTTTGAGCACGTACGCAAGGCCGATGGGCGCGGGGAAGAAGTCACTTGGGTCGTTTTCCAACGGTTCTGTGAAGAAGTGTACATCCGCCTGAAAGAACAAGGTCTACTGGAAGCGTTGGTGGGCGAGCCGAGACAAGACAAGTCATCCATCAAGAAGAAAAAGAAAGCAAGAGTCAAGGCCAAGGCGGTCACAAAGGGCCTGAGAGCACCAGAACCGAAGAAACCAGCAGTCCGATACGTGGAGGAGAGAGAAGAGGCGCTCATTCGACGCGTCTTCGAGCTCTGTGATCGAGATGCCAATGGTGTGTTGGACATGAACGAGCTCCAAGACGCCTTGTACACAAGTCCGCTCGAAGAAATCCAGGCGCTTGTCCGAGCATCCACGGCCTTGCAGCCGCTCTTACAACAAGACCTGTTCATCAAAGCGTTCAAGGCCTATGAGCCTGCTGACCGGCGCGGCATCTCAGCCAGTGAGTTTGTTGTGTTCTGTTTAGAAGTCGCGGAGATTGCTGTGCTCAATGGCATGTTATGATGCGAAAGTTAATAGTACAGATACGCCGTCGATGCCGTGACTAACGGGAGCTTGAGCTTCTTTGGCTGAGTCTTGGACGATACTGAGGGGTCAGACTTGTCGGAGGACGTCATGGGGATTCCTTCGACCTGGTGATGGAAGCGTGCGAGGATTTGCTGCTCGCGTTTGCGTTCTCGGTCACGAATGCGTTGATGAACCTGAGTCGCCGACGTGGTCACCGTCGCCAGCGCTTCTTCCTACCAGCAGGACGGCGTCAAACTCGCCACATTACCACACATAACACACAGCTATCGGATCTACCTGATTCTCTATCTGTGTGAGAAGAGCAGTCGACACGCCGAGTAAATTCGACGCGAGGAGCTCAATGGCTTCTCGCGCATGCTCCTTCGCAGCCTGTAGGTGCGACGCCGAGACGGTCTTCTTGTGCGCTCCAGCGAGGAACGCATCGCGATAGAGCGCCGATAGGTTGTTCATGTACTCCACACTCTGCTCGAAGCTCTGCCACGCGTCTTCGGCTTCCGTCTCGAGCTCACCGCCATCGTCATTCGCCTGCCGCTCCATGCCCAAGAGGTCTTTTGGCTCACCTCTGCTGCTCACTATGCTATATCAGAGGTTGATGAGACCTTCTTTATGCGATATTGGTTAACAGAGGTGTATAGTGTAAAGGTGGTGTAGTCGTGGCTTTTCAGAGAACACATGCAGATTGGATTCGAATTGGTGACCAGACGCGGATTATGACGGCGATACGAGGTGATCAAGGACAAGATGCGGACGACACGGCGTTCTATGATGTTGAAGAGCACCGTGCGGCGACTGTGACGAAGCACGAGCTCGATTGGAGCCCTAGAAGCGACGATACGAGCGATGGAAGTGAGGGAGTTCGACCGGAGCTCGATGTGAAAGCGGCATTGGAGACGATGCGGCGGTCTACACAACAACTGGATGTGATCCTACAGGAATTATGTGCAGCCGAAGACTATGAGAAGAGAGAGGAGCGTGTCAGCGAGGTTAACGCGTCGCTGTTGGATAAAAACGCCAAGAATTTGACGCCGGACGCATACTTCGCAGCGGTAGAAGCGGCGTTTGACACTGCAGAAACGCATAGAACGCTACGATTATCCAGTGAAGCGGTTTTTGGTGGTACACCGCCAGAATCAAGTGGATTCGAGGCCGATACCCGTCTCACGGACGTCATGTTTCTCTTTCCAGCGTCGCATCGTATGGAAAACAACACGGAAGATGCAAAGGAAATGGTCAACTATCAACACCTGTCGACGTCGAAGGAGCTGTACTGGCATCTGACGCGTAGTCTCATGGAAGCAGACCATCTACTCCCTGAAAAGACTGCCGACACGCTTGTCTCGGCCGTGACAGCCACGTTCCTCCGCTCCATGTCCCCGTCGGGCACTCTGAAGGCCGTGGAAATGCTCTTTCCTCCAGACCAGGTCAGTGCTGAGTGTTCCGTCAGGTGGTATGAAGGCAACCGTGTGTGTCAGGTACGTGTTATATAGAATTGGAAGAGCGAGAGCATATGCGATGGAACAGCTCACTCTGAGCCAATGCTGTCCAGGTTCATACCCGGGAAACCCAACATCAGAGGCAATGGGGAATTGAGCTGGTGCTCGAATCGTCATCGATCATCCGGGGTAAAGCATTGAACTCTGGAACGAACCAAGATGGTCCAGCTGCAACTCTTCAATCTCGTATCTCAGCGTCATCACATGTATCCGTCTTTCTACGAAAGAAGTGTTACGCTCAACGTGGAGGCGACCACGATACCAGCGTGAGTACCCGTACGTCATTGTCTCTGATGCTCCGAAAGGCCACAGACGAAACGAATTCCAATCAAATGGAGGAAGAACCGACGTCTACAACCCAAAACGAGTGGTCGGAGGCACCTTTACCCGAGTTTCTTCAACTCTGGGTATCTGGAAAGCATGAGAAATGGCCAGCTACATCTCCCAAGCCGCCGCCATTTCCTGTCACCAAGTCATTTGACGAACATGCGGTTCCTAGGGTGTTCGAGCCTTTCAAGATTGATGTTGTAAGTGCTGCATGATTCAAACCTCAGCTAACTACTCTAACTCGATGCGTTTTAGCCATTCCCACGAAACCGCATCACCCAACTTGCGTGTGGGCGATTTCATTCGCTTCTGCTCAACGACGTCGGTATGGTGTTCTCTTATGGCCATGCAATGGATGGAGCGCTGGGTCACGGGGAGCCACGTCGTGCTAAAGAGCTTTATATGGCTGCCCCAAAGCTCATTGACTATTTCTTCGAAGAATGCGTCCCAATTCGGGCCATTGCGTGTGGTGGCGATGATACAATCGGCCTACATTCGGCTGCAGTCAGTCAAGATGGTATCGTGTATGCATGGGGAGTTGGGCTTGCGCTAGGACTCGGTTCTATCAAGAGTAAGGACAAACCCGAGCGCTTGTCAATCGAAACGAAGGAGAAAGACGAGCACTTTGTGGCTATCGCGTGTGGGAATGCTTTCTGTACAGCGATTACCGCTGGTGGCGATGCATATTCTTGGGGGATATGGGGTGATGGCCGCCTTGGGCTCGGCAAGATCCCTGTTCTTTCCCAGAACACGCGTGCTCGTGACCGGCGGCCGCAGTTGCAGCGGTTCCAGCTGTATCCAAGGAGGATAACGACTGACCCGGAGGTTCGGTGGACGAAAATCAGTTGCGGTGAGGCCCATTGCATCGGAATCTCACAAGACGGCAATTTATTCACATGGGGTCGTGGTAGACAAGGCCAATTGGGCCATGGGGTGACTTTAGACGCGCTCTTACCCACTCAAGTCGAGATTCAAGGTATCACATGGCGCGATGCAGCGGCAGGCGCAGATTATACGGTCGCAGTGGACACTCAAGGCCGTGTTTGGTCCTGGGGTGGTAGCGGTGGTGCTGCACTGGGACAGAATGCGATGTATCCGTCGAGTGAGACCATCCAAGCTCTTCTTCATCGCGACCATCAACTTCTTCGGAATCGTGCTATGGAAAAGTCGACTCTACCTCGTTTCTCATGGCTTCGACCTCGTCTTCTCTCGGCGTTGGCATCCCCAGAGCCTGCGATAGCGACTGTCAGTGCTGGGTCGCTTCATGTTGCGGCTCTCTCTGAGCGAGGTGATCTTTACCTTTGGGGCAGGCCAGCCTCTGGCCTAGCTCCCATTCCAACGCTTGCGGCAACATTATCACACGGAGATATGTCAACCGCAATGATCGAGAGGGTTTTCTGTGGAGGAGACCAGATCTTCGCCCTCACCTCGTGTGGTTTCTTGTCGCGAACAATGCAGAAGATGTACAACGAGCTCCAGTCCACCGAAGTCAAGCCGTTGACTGCAGATTTGCTTCTAATCGTCGACGGACGTGGGATGTGGGCGCACAAGTTCATACTCGCTCGTCGGAGCCCCGTCTTCTGCGAACAGATTTTGATGGAAGAGCGAACTGGACTCGACGGAGATGAACCAGATGTCACCGAGCTTGTCCTTTCACAGCTCCGTCTCGATGTCGCGCGTCTCTTACTCGAGTTTATCTACACCGACAATCTCACATTAACGCTAGATCCGCTCTCATATCTGTGTCGCGACCTCCTTCGAGCCGCCGAGCAGTACGAACTAGAGTCGCTGGCTGTGATTTGTCGCGAACGCCTTCAGCACGCCGCCTATGATGGAAGCTCTGGCGTTGCCGAGTTGTTTCCACCCGCCGTTCCTTCGTCTCTTCGTCAAGACTTGGCTTTCACAGGTGGCGAGCACACACCGTGGTCAGATCTCAAGATCCTCGCTGAGGATCGACCCATTGCTGTGCATCGCTGCATGCTGATGGCGCGTAGTGAGTATTTCCGTGCATTGTTCGCGTTCCAGCGTCAACAACAGACCTCAAACTCGTCCAAGCGGGTGATTACTGTCGAGGAATCGTATCGATCCATGCTTCGCGTGCTCCAGTTCATCTACAACGATGAACTTACGTCGGTCAGGCCGACTAGACGACCTGATGATGATGATGACGAGGCAATGTATCAAGTGGATCGCACAGAAGAGCTACTAGAAGACCTCATGGCCGCCGACAAATACGGTCTTGCTCGCATGAAGCATCTGTGTGAACACCACATCGTCGTCACCCCTGAGAATTGTGTGGATGTGCTCGTCGTCGCTGACTTCGTCCACGCCTCGTACCTGAAAGAGGTCGCGATGTCCTTCATCCAAGCGCATCTACCACGGCTCACAGCTGCTACATCCAACACCGTCCTCGCTCGACTCACTCGAGAGCATTCGCATCTGCTTGAGCAATTGTATGAGCGGATCCAGCGACAGCATCAGCAGCAGCAAATGCTCCGAGATTGGCAACGGCACGTGGAGTCGTTGGTACGCGCTCAACAGGACGAGCAGGACCGGCAATGGCAAGAAATGTCCGCGAATACGAAGTTTCCGTGGGTCGCACTCATTCTCGCCTTTGTGTTCGCGACACTCTATCTCAACGTGATGAACCATCGCGAGTTCGACTACCCAGTGGTCCCCGCGATCAACGTCGTGGTGATCGCAGGACTTTGTGGCGCGACGCTCCTTGGTAAACTATGAGGCAAGAGAGATGAACATACGGCTTTCCTGTATTGTGTTTCCGTTGGCAGCGACTCTATTCCTCCTCCTTCTCGCTCTCCTCGGCAACGACGGCTTCCTCACTCTCCTCCTTGAGGCCGGCTGGCTTCATGCGCTGGAGCTTCTCTAACCACGACATGGCGCTGCCGGTGGCGGCCGATGGGTCGAACGCCGCACGCGCCGCGACCTGCTCCGACGAGTACATGAACACGTCTTCCTTGAGCTTGTCCTCGAGGTTCTCGGACGTGATCCAAGACTTGCTCTGTTCGCGAAGGACGTCGAGAAGTGCCTGGCGACGCTTCTCCACTTCGGCGTTGCGCGCCTCACGCACCAACACCTTTTCTTCAAAGTATTGTCTGCAAACGCACCGGCACGTCAGTCATTTGATCGACGGTACAAGGCCATCACTCAGTCCACGCGCTCGAACGTACCGGACTTTCTCTTCGTGGAGCGCCTTCTCCCGCGCCACTTCGGCGGCACGGATGGCCTGCTGCTGACGCTTGATCTCCAAACGAGCAGCCTTCTCCTTCATAATCTTCAAGCGCTGCGCTCTGTCGAGACACGCACACGAGTATCATCAGTTGCCGTCCGCACGATCCTTGCCTCCACCATTCGCAACGTACTCGGCATCACGCGCCTGCTGCTCCTTTCGACGCGCGACTTCGTCGATGAAGGTCTTTCGCAGGAGCTTCACCTCTGCTCTGTATGCGCGACGTGAAGCCACGAAATTGTACGAGTCGTCGGTGGTCGTCGCCGCCGCCGTTGAGAGCTGTCCACAACATCGCTTCCCGTGAGAATTGGAGACTCGCACTCGGCCAGCACCGGACCACAACCACGTAGAACGTACCGCACGCGCCACTGGGGCGCTCTTGGCCGCCGCCGCCGCGTTGCCGCCGGCCACGCGCAACATCATGGAGCTCGTCATTTCTCACCCACACAACAATGCCCAGTAGCCGTCCATGGGCTTCCAGGCCCAACCAGTCCCCGTATCCGCACGCTGATTGGCTGAAAAGCCATTCCAATTCAATGAATTGCACTCCAGCAACCTTCGGTTTCGAGTAGGTTGCAGGAAGGTCGCTTGAGTCAACCTACGGGTAACCAGTTAACCGCTGTTCCATTCGGCATCTCTAGCTCTTGGCAGGAAAGCCATGCGACCAGCGGCGTGGCAACTCACGCGGCAAACGCTCGTGGAGCGCACGGCGGCCATTGCCAAGCACCGCGCCGTGTTCAAGCGTCGACGCAAGGCGATTCTCGTGGATGGCAACAATATATTGTACCATTTCTACAATCCATTGTGCACGAATGAGAGGTGAGGGGCTCTTCAATGGGGAGCTCCGGGGCGTTGCGGTGGAGCTAATGGCGTTGATGGCGTTTGGACAGAGATGGCGAGAAGTCGGGAGCGATTGAAGGAATGATTGGCTTGCTTGGTCGAATGGATACGATGCATCGACCGCAGCACATCTGTGTCTTCTTTGATAAGCCGCAGCAGACGACGGTGCGGAAGGTCATCCACCCAACCTACAAGCGCAATCGTCGACCGACCCCGCGTGCGCTACGTCCACAGCTTGTGTCTGTCACCAATGTGCTACAGGATTTAAACGTGAACTGCATTGCGTGCTCGGGCATCGAAGCGGACGATCTGATCGCCTCATACACCGAGTCACTCCACGCACGTGACTTTGACGTCCTCGTGGTTTCCAATGACAACGACTTCTTGCAGCTCGCGCGCGGCCAACGTCGTGATGCCAAAGAAATCGATGCTCCGATCGAGGAGGAGGGACCACCAGGTGGATATGTGGAGATCTACCAGCCCAACAAGCGTCGCTACTTGTTGGAACGTCACATGCGCAGTCGTTACGGTGTCGCCCCGTTGCAAATCCCGAGCTTCATCGCGTTGTGTGGTCACCCATGGGGTAAAATCCCGCGCGTGAACCTCATGACCGACGAGATCGCTGTCGAGCTGCTCACCAAGTACGAATCCCTGCCCAAGTTATTGCGCAATCTTAACGAGGTCGAGGACCCTCTCCTCCGCAAGAGCCTCAAGCAGTCCATCAGCTCCATCGAGTCGTCGTATCGCATCGCGAAGCTCCAGAACGACCTCCAGCTCCCGATTCCCATCGACGAGTTGCTCATTCCCGACTGGCACGCCGCCAATCCCACCACCAATATCAATAACCCATCCACTGAATAAGAGAGAGCAATGTTGGGAAAAAACCAGTGGTTTAACCATAAACCACAGGTTGGACCATGGCTGATGGTTTTTCCCTCAGGTTCTACCATGGTTAAATGCACCAGACTGTCGGCACTACTCTGAGGGACTGAATAATACTAATAATCGTCGTCACGCTAAACACATCCTGACTGGTTTAACCATTACCACATTCATTAAGCCATGGTCAATTGGCTAAAGCGGCTGGTTAAATACACTAAAACCATAAGAGTGGTTTTATGGGTTTATGGTTTTTCCCAACATTTGAGAGAGAGATCGATCAATATTATTGTAAGTCATGGTGGCAACAATGTTATTGTGTAGGTGTCTTGAAGGTGACGTGTGGGATTGTGACGCCACCTTCGTGCAACCTCGCTCGCACTTTATCCATGAATGGGCAAAGAGCCATCCCCATACGAGAGCGAGCGAGCGAGAGAGCTTCTCGTGGGCGGACGATGGCGGACGGCGTGGCGGACGTGGCGATGACGGAGCGGAGCGAGGCCGAGACGGAGCAGAAGAAGGCGCTGCTGGTGTACAAGCGCACGCACCACTCGGACGAAGAAGACGACGACGACGAGGAGGACGACGACGAAGAGCTCAGTGTCGACGAAGACGCGGCGTCGGTGCGCAGTGACCTCGGCAGCGTCGAGCAGGACGAGGAAGACGACGAGGACGACGACGATGACGATGAGGAAGAGGAGGAAGACGGCATGGACGTCGAGGAAGACGACGACGAAGTGCAGGTGGAGAAAGATGACGACGAGTCCATCAATGCGCCCTCGGACGACGACCTCGAGACCCCGCGAGGGACAGGCGAGCACAAGCACAAGGGCAGCGCGGAAGACACGGACTCCGCCTCCGAGAGCAAGCATGAAGATCATCCGCATGCGGACGCGTCGAGTGCCGAGGACGCGGGCGAGTCCGTGCGCAGTGGCGTCGGGACCGGTGGCTCGGGCGCGTCTTCCTCGTCCAAGCTGAATGTCGAGGAGATCATTGCGGCTCGACGACGCACAGGCGCACGGAAAGAGTGTGAAGTGTGCCATGAAGGACGAAATGGCCGTCGAGCCATGCTCTGTGCGTCGTGCAAGTGCATGTATCATTCGAGCTGCTATCGCAAGAAGTACTCCAAGCTCATATCAGCCAGTGGCAAGCAGTGGTTCTGTCCAGACTGTGAACCGGCCGCGAAGAAGGGCGGCTCACCTGACAAGGCGGAGGGCGGTAGCTCGAGCACCCCACGCAAGAAGAAGGGGGACGACAGTCGTGGCAAAGACACAGGGAAGAGCGGGCGAAGTGGCAAAGCCAGTGGCGGCGCTAAGGGACGCGACTCGGGGGCAACTGGCAATGGTGACTTGCCCTCGAGTGGTCCTTCTGTGCTCGAGCAGGAGTTTATTCGGATCAAAGACATTGCCATGCGCGGCGGTCGTAAGATCAACTCGCTGATCATTGAGCGCTCGGAAGAGATGCTGTACCTCGTGCAGTCCCTCTCGACCGAGATTGAGACCGCGATCGATTCGGATTCGAAGGATCCATCGAAAGAGATCGCGTCGCCACAGTCGGTGACACTGAATCCAGAAGCACACACGAATGGCCAAGCTCCTACCTCTTCGGGAGAATCATACAACGTTCTCAAGTCGGTCAATGAAGGGCTGTTCTCACTTAAGAACATGCTCCAGCAGCTCCAAGTCACAGGCATCCAGTTTGAAGTGGATCTGATCAAGGACATCAAGCTCCCACCAGCCAAGGATGAGCCGAAGTCGAGCTCGAGCAGCTCAGCCCGTAAGAGCACTGGCTCGACGGCTGCTAGTCGCGGTGGAGGCGGTGGTACGACGGCCAAGGTCAAGACCGGCGCGAGTCGTCTGTACTCATCGAAGCAGATCCAGAAACTCGAAGATTGGTATCAGAAGTCTTCTCGACCAGAAGCGAGTGAGATCCAAGCCATGTACCGCATTATCAACAGCCCAGAGTACGCGGACAAGGAGCTCCAGCCGGATGGCATCTCGGTCAAGCAGATTCGTATCTGGTTTGACAACCGCCGAGCCAAGGAGCGCCTGGACTACATGCGTCTCAAGATGAAGGATATTTCGACGGCTGACATGGATGCGGACGATGTCAAGCGTATGAAGGCGGCGTACATTGACGAGGCTAAGGAGGTGCTCGAAGCACGTGTGTCTCGACTGAAAGAGAACGGCAAGACCTTGTCGCTGATTGATGAGGCGGATACGCTCTTGTTAGCAAGCTCGGAGCGTCCATTGCCACCGAGCAAGACCTCGAAGGCGTCACCAGCGCCAAAGTCAGCGGGTGCTGGTGGAGCGAACCCGTTTGGCTCAGCCAAGGATGAGAAGTCGTCTGCTACCAACCAGAAGAAGCGTATTCGAATTGACTACGTTGCATCAGTGCGTAAAGCTGTAAAGGACGCACGCGATGCCGGCAAGTCAGAGGAAGAGATCAAGTGCATCAAGACAGCAGCGATCGAGCGTGCGCGCGAGCGTCTGCATATCCCGTACAAGAACGCGCGTTTGGGTCCAACCAAGCCATTGGGCAAGGAAGAAGTGTCACATGTGAAGATGACGATGTTGAAACTGTTGGAAGAAGATGCACCAGCCGAGGAATTGACAGACGTGGTCGAGCTTTTGCTCTCTGTGATCATCCCACGGGATATCCTGATTGAGTCACAACTGCATCGTCAGCTCAATCTCGTGTTGAAGGCTCACAAGGACAACAAGGAATTGGTCAAGCAGACGAACAAGCTCTTGGACGAGTTCCACACGATCATTGAGAAGGGCGATGCTGCGGTCTACGAAGAAAGTGGTGAGTCGTTGCTTGGTGAAGATGACAAGACGAAGAAGAAGGGTAAAAAGAAGGAAACTGGCAACCTGTTGCTCAGTGTCGAGTCGGAGGCTCTCCCTGAGACTCCTGGCGCGTCGCCTGACTCTCCCGGTGTGTCTCCGGACGCACGGAAAGCTCGTGTCAAGTTTTCGCGTGAGCAGCTTATGAAACTCGAGCGCCATTTCCACAAGGAAGACACACCAAGCAAGAAACAGCTCGAGAAATTGTCCAAGAAACTGAATGATCTCGGTCCAAAGGATGCCAACGGTGAGTCTCAGGATCGCATCGACTACAAGCAGATCCGCAGTTGGTTCTACAAGCGTCGCTCGACAAACCAACCTCCACAGGCGCTCACGATGGCCGATCTACGAGATATTGAGGCTGCAGGCTCGGCGTCTTCCTCGTCAAACGCGAGTGAGACCGAGAGCGACAGTAACGACGAATCTCCTGGCACTCCATCTGGAAAGGGAAAGAGCAAAGCTACTAAGCGTCGTGCGCCAGCGGACGAAAAGCTATCGGCAAGTAAACGTCAGAAGAAGAGCGAAGGCGAAGGAGCGGTGAAGGCACCTCGCTCGACAAAGAAGGACAGCAGCGCCAAGCAGCACTCGGGTCGTATATTTAACGTGAAGCAGCTCGCGACGATCATTGAAGAGTACGAGAAGAACCCTCGTCCAAGCGTCGCTCGTTTGGAGGAGTTGCAAAAGATCTTGAACCAGGACGATCACGCGGATGAGAACTTTGCGAACCCGTTGGGCGTGACCAAGCGTCAGATCAAGACGTGGTTCTCGAACCGCCGTGCAAAAGAGCGACTGGAGGTGATCCGAATGAAGGTGCAGACGGGTGGTCCCGAGGGTTCGGACAAGGCCAAGAGTGGGGATGGCAAGAAGAGCAAGAAGGGTGCGAAGGCGTCCGGTAAGGCGGAAGAATCGGACACGGAAGACGACGAGCGAGACGCGTCCAAGCCGACCGGCGCGAAGAAGGCGTTGTTTGCGGGCAAGGGAATGCGAAAGGCGGTCGTTGACGACGACCACGATGACGATGAGGAGGAGGACCACAGTGAGGTGGAGAGTCATCAGGACGAAGACGTGGAGATGCATGATGATGACGATGACGACGATGATGACGATGACGACGGAGACGACGATGAGGAGGACAAGGACGAAGATTAAATAGATACTATGATGATTCGCCCAGGCTGGCTGATCTTGTATCCTCTGAATAGTAGTATCTCCGAAAGCAAACTGTCTGAAGTGGTGAGCGGGTGGAGTGTCGCCCTTAGCTCCCCACTTGTTCTTTCTTATTATCCTGTGAGGTGATTAAACGACCGTACGGCTACGAACGCGTCCTACTGTGTAGCACAACGAATAAATACATGATCGAGAAGGCATAATCAAGACTCCAGTCTCATAGGCAATCTGAGAGCGTGAGTGAAAACGACCAGGAGGTCGCGGTCTTGGAATCGTTCCATCGCGATTCCTCGGCCACGAGCCAATCACCAAGAGAGCACCGGGTCGAAGTGGACTGGGTTGAAGGAGATGCATTGCTTGGGTTGACACTTGGGTTGCCAGACGTGGCAGAAGAAATGATATCGCTCAAGACTGCGGAGAACTGGGTCTGACTCAGTTGCGCGAAGTCATCCAGCACAGTGGTGTCGAGCATCTCCGTGTACGCTGCATTGGTTGGATTTTCGTTCCACTCGTCAAAGCTCAAGGGCGAGACTGCGCCTTGAGTGGTCGTAATGGACTCGAGCTTGAACGACGGTTCGACATCGAGTTGCTGTTGTTGCTGCTGCTCCGACGTGTCTTCTTTCACCACGACGTTTCTGTTGACAGTAGCTTCCTTGAGAATGTGCTGTGGGACCGACGCGTGCAGGACAGGCGCAGCCATCGCAAGCAGTGGCGGTGACTGCTGCAAGACGCGCTCCTTCGTTGGCGAAGGCATCGGCGACATGGGCGCCACCGACGACGACGAGACCGTCGCCATCTCCACGGGCTGACCGATTTTATCCGCAAATTTGAGGAATTCCCGGATCCAGTAGTCCGCCTCGGCAGACTTGAGCTCCTGGATGTTCATCGAGTAGCCAAACTTGCATCTGTACTGAATGTGCCAGTAGAAATGGTTTCGCAGACTCGAGATGCGCTTCTGGAGCTTGGTGTGCAGGTTGTAGCAATAGCTCTTTTGTCGCTGATAGAAAAAGTTCTGCTTGCCAATCGCATGGCCCGAGTATTTCTTTGTCACACGCAGTGGATCGCACTGCAAGAGGTTGGCAATGAAGCCGCGCAGGTGCAAGCCATCAACAAGAGGCACGGCGCCCATCTGGAACTGCTTCATCATCATGTTGGCGTACTTGTGCTCATCCGAGCTCCACTTGCCCTTGCGCACCATCGAGTTGGGCAAGTTCTGGAAGACGCGGAAGATCTTGACGGTTGTCACAGGTGTCGAGCAGATCTCGCACTGTGTCATGGGGTACGTGTAGACGCAGCGCGGATGGAAGCGATGGCCGCAGCCCTCGAGCTCCAGGATGGCGCCACAGGACTTGCAGCAATCGCATCGCGTGGATCCCTCGCCACTGTGTGCATGTACGAGCTGCGGATCGGTCGTGGGCGACATATTGGTCAAGTGCGCGCCACCGATCAAGTTGCGAAATAATCCCATCTGACATGCAGAGGCACCACTGACCATCATTCATGGCGCGAAATGCGAACCTTCGACAAATGGAGCGATCTGATTGGCTCAGGTAGAAGATCCACTCTTTACCATTCTACTCAGAACTTGGATACAATGACGGTAGTAGACGTACGATGTTCTCGTTCTTTACAAAAGTAGACGCAGAGAACAATAAATACCGCTGAATACCCACGCTCGCCGCGCTCGAAACGGTCGCGAAGCCCAATTTTTGGCGGGACTCAGATGATGGACAACTGCGCGCCCTTTGCTTAGTGATGCGTGCCATGCAGGCGCTCCATCACCTCATACACGGACGGACGAGTATGCGGGTCTTGCGTGAGCATCCATCTGCAAGAAATAGCCGACAGTGGGCCGTTTTCCGTGAGTACGTACGAGTGGGAGCAGTGACGCGAGCGTCGGCGCGGGGTGATGAGTGTTGGTTCCATCCATGCTTACCTGATGAGCTCGAGCAGAGAGTTGGACCGCGAGTGCTTCTTTGGGAACTTGATCGTGCCGATCACGGCGAGGTACGAGCACTCCACGATCTTGACGTCGCCGTTGTCAAGAAACGAGCACTCGAACGGGGAATACCCAAACGCCATTGCATAGAGGAGACAACCAAGCGACCACACTGTTCCAAAGCGGGAATGTGAGAAACACAGACACAAAAAGAATGGAGAGGAGAACTGCAACTTACCATCCGTTCGGCTCGTGATGTGGGTGTTGTCGCCAGCGTCGTACAGTTCTAGACGAAGGAAGGTCAGCCGGCGTCGCGCTGACGCATGGGTCGAGCACTATTGCGTACCTGGAGCTCGGTACGCCATGGAACTGAATTGGGCGGCGTGTTCTTGCAGTAGCAGTGCGTCCGACCGCTTGGAGATGGTGACATCTCCGATCGCAACTGATCCAAAGTCCGTCAAGATCGGATCGTTGTCACGAGTCAGCAGGACATTCTCGGGCTGTCGAATGTCGAAGCACGGTCGACATGAGCAAGGTTGAAGATGTGCACGCTCATCCACCGTGTACGTACCTTGAGGTCACGATGCGCTAGAGGCGGCGAACGAGCGTGGAGTTCACCGACAGCGCGGCAAATCTTGAGGAAGATGTCGAAAATGACGCGCTCCGGGATCGGAGTGCGCTGCTGAAGCGAGATGTCGATCATCTCACGCAAAGTACCGTTCTTCATGGGCACAAAACGTCAGTCGCTCGCATTCGAATCCATCTTGGATGCGCTTCTCACCTCAATGAACGGGAACAGCAAGTAGTATTCGTGCACATGCGTGTCGAGGGACACGACAGCGTAGTCACTGATCGGCATGATGTTCGGATGCATGAACGATCGATGCATCTCGATCTCCTGCTTGGCCATCGCGATCTGCTCTTCCGTTTGACACAAGATCTTCTTGAGCGCAAACGCTTCGCCCGTCGCAGTATCCCGCGCATTGTAGACGAACGAGAACCCGCCCTGAGCAATCTCCGTCCCGACCACCACTCTACGCAACACAAAGCACGTGTTATAACTCCATACATATACATTCTTTCCAAAGAACTCATACGTTCGGCCGCTTTGCATATGGACAGTGTGGGTGTACCCAAAGCACGAGACCAGTCGCTGGATCGCCTGCAGCGGCGCGAGCGTCACAAACGAGCAGAGCGACGTGGCCTGCAGTGAGCCACTGTCTCGCGGGCGTCGCGTCATGGACGTGTAGCTTTGCGTGGACTCGCTGTGGTCGTCATGGAAAGCGCTCGGTGTCATCATCTTGTCTGGGTTGTTGCCTGTGTGACGTGGGAAGTGAGCAGCTCCCTGTAGAAACCGATCAATCATTTCTATACATTCGTTGACAGAAATTACGATGCTAGACCAAACATGCACCCATTGAGCTCATGACGACGAAGAGCTCTTTTGAACATGCACATTGCTCGCTGGACATGACAGACCAAAGCCGAATAATAATATTAATAAATCAAGAGACGTGGTACGAGGACACGCACGGTTCGTTCCTGTTGATGCCGCGATCACTTGACAGCAGGGGTGCCCACGGAGGACTTGGAGCTCGACGTGCTGCTGCTCTCGTCGACGATACTGGCGCTCGACTCGAGGTCCTCCTCCGTAGTCGCAGTCGAGACGTTCTCGTCGTCCACCGATGCCGCGCCCTTGCTCTTCTTGAAGTACTCTGGTGGAGGGGCCGGCGACTGGAGATTCGCGTGCATGTTGGGCTGACCTGGCGTGTCTGACTGACGCACCATCGAGATACCTGGACTCTGCGTGTGCACTTCGTAGTACGTCTTGGCAAACAAGCGGTCCATGACGCCTTTGCAGCAAATTGCCGAGCCGACGCTCTCCATCCACGTCATGGCCACTTCGCCGTGTTTCATCTCGGACGACATGTTGTCCACCGAGATACTCCGCGATCGCTCACTAGGCAACGACTCGGACGCTCTGCGGTTGATGCCTTGATGCGGCGCGATCTCGTACTTGGAGTTGAGCATCTGGAAGAGCTCGACTTCCCGCCCGTACCATCCGTCGATGATCGTTTGAATCGTGGCGTTGTCCAATTTGGCCGGATTGTACGTCTTGTAAAATTCGACGAGCGCGTCGCGCGTCGGCAATGTCGCGTCGTACTCGGCGCGACTATTCGGGTCCGAGATGATGGCGTACGCCGCCGGGACACCCTCCCATCGCTCCTCGGCCTCGGCGCTCGAGTTGCGATCCGGATGGTACTTGAGCGCGAGTTTCCGATACGCTTGTCGAATCTATATACATGCACTCGCCATCAGTTTTACTCCGTTCTCCCATCAACTCGACACAACAAGCGCATCGCACCTCGGTATGACTGGCATGGCGTGCGATCTCGAGCAGCTCGTAGTGGTCCTTGTACTTGACTTTTTCCTTGTGCAGGTCGCTCGAGGTCTTCTGGTACTTCTTCATGTACTCGCGATGCATCTCCATCTCCTTCTCCGAGTACTTGCGCGGCATCTTGGCGCTCGACATGGTGTCCTTTGTGCCTCTCGCCGTCAAGATGGGACTCCCTCCCGACCAACTCACAACGGCATACCGAGCAGCTGCGGTGCTGGCCCGGCGACACAACAGCCGGTGCGGCGTTTCACATCCCGAGGTTTTACGAGGGACAATATCGTAAACCAGTAGGTTTCAAGCTCACGGGAGAATGATTGGAGAGGAGACCTACTGATATAGAAAGTAGGAGATGGTAGAAACCGTGTAAAACCTCACAACGCGCGAGTGTGTTGTCGTGGGATAGTGGGGTCGCGGGGAAGAGGAGGGACCCGGTCCTTTCAGTCGCTGTCTACGAGCGGTGTGAGGGCGTATCCCAAGCGTGTTGGCATGACTGGAGAGATCGAATTGGCGTTTCTGAGACGAGAAAGCCGCCATGTCCTGGTCGAAACACGCGCTTTTTTTTCGAAGCGTAGTGGCGACTTGGCGGATGTTTACGGCCAGGTTCAAATTCCCATTCTTTGTAATCAGATGAGTTAATTCTTTATGTACCTTCGTGTCACCTTCGTACGACCATGTAAATCGGTGGGGTACAGTGTAACCCGCGCTTGAAGTTACCCGCCAAGTGTTTACTCAAACAGACTCCAAGGGAGCAGCAGCTCATCTGCCCCGCCCCAAGAGCTCATTCCACGAGATCGCTATTGGCCACCATGAGCGTGAACGCGAGCGCTATCCTGAACAACTCGGAGCAGACGTATGAGGCGTCGTACAACCAGCGCGACCTCATGCTCTACGCGGCTGGCATCGGCGAGACCGACCTCCAGTTCACGTACGAGTTCCATGACAACTTTGCCGCCTTCCCACTCTACCCTGTGGTGCTCGGCTTCAAGGGCACGTCGCACGACGTCGTGCCGTTCCCGCCACCTACGATGGCATCGTTCCCAGAAGGTTTCCCACCCGTGAACCCAGCCAACATGCTTCACGGAGAGCAGTCGCTCGAGCTCTTCCGTCCATTGGACCCCAACGGCGCGACCTTGCAGTGCAAGGGCAAGGTCATCTCGTTCTATGACAAGGGCAGTGGCACGCTCATGGAGTCGGAGACGCTCGTGTCGGACGACAAGGGCCCTGTGGCGCGATTGATCAGCGGCTCGTTCATCCGTGGTCTCTCGGGCTTTGAGGGCAAGGGCCGCAAGTTGCCACCACGTGTCAAGATCCCACAGTGTGAGCCAGATCTCCGTGAAGTCTCCAAGACGCTTCCTTCGCAGGCGCAGATCTACCGTCTCTCGGGGTACGTTTGGTGTTGGCGCGTGTGCCATGTCGACACGGGTTTGCTAACGATGTCTTCCTCTATTCTGTAGTGACTACAACTCGCTCCACGTCGACCCAGAGATCGCCCAGAGCGTGGGCTTCAAGGTCCCAATTCTCCATGGTCTGTGCACCATGGGCTTTGCCACGCGTGCGTTGTTCAAGCACTTCTGCAAGGGTGACCCAAGCCGCTTCAAGTCGGTGCGTGTGCGCTTCTCGAGTCCAACGTTCCCAGGCGAGACGCTCGAGACGCAGATGTGGGTGCAGGGCACGACCGTGTTCTTCCGCACGATCGTGCAGGAGCGCCAGAAGGTCGTGATCGACGGTGGTGAGTTCGTCTTCCACGACGAAGTCCCAGCCAAGCTCTAGGCTCCTCGTGGCTTGACCCCTTCCGTAGCAATCCAATGTCCATGTGAATGCAACCAATCAACTGTATGGAAACTATGCGCATTGTACTGCTGCAATATAAAACTCGTGCTTGTCAGCCCTGGTTGGAACGGCTCGGACCATTCATTCCTCTATTCCGAATGACGCGTGATGTACGTGAGCAAGTCAATGCGCGTCACGACACCGAAAATCACCGACTTGACCTCGATATCACCACCCTTGCGGATACGCTTCTGCTCGGACACGACAAGCGCAAAGTGATCACGGTCGAAGATGCGGCTCAACTCGTAAAGCGACGTGGTCGTCGTCACCTTCTTGAACTGCGTGTACATGGCCTTGGCGACTGGGTCCGCCGACTGCACACGGCCAGGCATGAGCTTGGCAATCAAGTTACCTTCCGAGACGACACCGACAATCGAGTTGTCATCGGCGACGACTGGCAAGTTGTCGAAACCCTCCTTCTTGAGGATATCGACGGCCTCCTTACACGTGACATCAGGCGTGATGGTCACTGGCGCCTGGAGTGGGAGCTCCGAGACGTTCTTCTTGGCCCACCACGTCGAGGTCAAGTGGCTCTTCGAGATGTCCTCGACGTAGCCGTTCTCGTACATCCAGTCGTCCGACAAGAACTTGCTCATGTAGTTACGGGTCGAGTCAGGAAGGACAACAACACAGCGCTGACCCTTCTGGAGCGACTTGGCTTCACGGAGCGCCGCAGCCAAAGCCGAACCCGACGAACCACCGCAGAGCAAACCTTCCTCACGGATGAGACGACGCGACAAGAGGAACGACTCCTGGTCATTGGTCTTCACCCACTTGTCCACAAGCGAGCGGTCCAAGACCTGAGGAATGAAATCGTAACCGATGCCCTCCACCTGGTACGACTTCAAGCGGTTCTCGTCGTTCAAGTTCTCTGGCTCGGCAAGGATCGAACCCTTAGGATCGGCACCAACGACAATGCAGCTAGGGACCTTCTCCTTGATCTTCTTGGCCGTACCCGAGATGGTACCACCGGTGCCAGCGCCCATCACAACCATGTCGACCTGACCATCAAGCGCGTCGATGATCTCCTCCGCGGTACCATCGTAGTGCGCAAGTGGGTTCGATGGGTTCGTGTACTGGTCGAGGATGTGCGAGTTTGGAATCTCCTTGTTCAAGCGGAGAGCAACACCAATGTGGCTTTCTGGGGAATCCCAGGCGGCCTCTGTTGGCGTACGGATGATCTCAGCACCGAGAGCCTTCAAGACGTCGACCTTCTCCTGGGACATCTTCTCTGGAAGGGTGATGATCATACGGAAACCGTAAATCGCGGCGGCAAGGGCGAGACCAATACCGGTGTTACCCGAGGTAGGCTCAATCAACGTGTCACCAGGCTTGATACGGCCCGACTCCATGGCGTCCTCCACCATACGCTTGCCGATACGGTCCTTGACGGAACCACCGGCGTTGAAGTACTCGCACTTGGCGAAGAGCTCACATTCAAGACCGGCCTTCTTGGCGATCTTGTTGAGACGCACAAGCGGCGTGTTGCCGACGTGCTCGAGGATCGTGTTCAAGATCTTTGGCTCTGGCTTGCTACACTCCACACGGCATTGTCAGACCCAGAGTCTCCTCATAAACGCAAGTGTTCTCCGTGTTCCCTCACCGTTCGCGATGCACATGCGGGCCCTTGACGAAGCAGGTGTCTGGGTTTGGGCACGCAAGGCCAGTGGTGAACTACAGAGCAGTCGCACAGGTTAGTGACACGCATTCTCAGGCCTTGGCGGCATCCAGGGCGTCCATATACGCACAGGAAGAGCAGTCGAAGCCATGGTCGTCGCGTGGGGAGGGTCTGTGGACGAGTGAGGATGGATGCTGTCCGGTATGGAGTGAACCACCTTCAATACAGCGCCCTCAACCCTACTCCACGCCCATGTCCACAAAACTGCAAGCTGTACCTAAACCTCTGCTATACGATACAACCCGTCTTTCTGCATCTAGAGTTGCAATGGTTTTGTATCACCAGTCTCTATGAATTGATGAATAGAAGTCATCAATAAATCATGTGGTATAAGAGGTCCCCTGTGCTAGTTGATCCCCATGACGCATCTCGGACCAGAGGGGAGTCAGCCAACCCCTGGGCACGAGGTGGCTCGCGTGTCCACGTGGAGAGCCAATCATCAGGACGGGTGACGCCGACGAATCTGAGTCCCTGGCGACGAAAGCGGTGGTGGGGACGAACTTCAAGCGCCGCCAGTGGACAGATGGGGCGCCGGCGGCCAATGGATGCAGCTGGACCGCTGCTGGATCTCGGCCACCATCGCGCGGAGCTCCTCGTCATCCGCGTCGTCGATTGCGCGCAAGGAGGAGGTTGATGACGCCCACAAGCGCTCAGAGGACGAAGCGCTCAAGACTATAGACGACGAGGGACGTAGGGACTGCTTGAACTCTTCGAGGACGTGGAGGAACTCGAGCTGCTTGGATGGACTCAGCTCGGTCGTTTCGGGCGATTGTGGGGTGGATATGGAGCTGTTGGCTGCGTCGCTGCAGCTCTCGAGTGAGCTGTCGCGATATTGACTTTGGATACGCTCTAATGTCCCCTTCACCTCCATCTTGACCTCCATAAGTGATGGCAAGACCGGCGAAAGAGCATCAACATGTGAATCTTCTTGGATAACCGGTTTCGTCACATAGTTGCTCGAGCTTGGTTGCCATTCACTTGAATGCCTTTCAGAGTTTGATAGCACGTCTTCTGTCGTGTGCTGCGTGTCGGACGGTGAGGTAACTTCGCATTCGCTGTCCACAGTGTCCGCACTTGGACCAGTGGTAAGAGTCAGTGGGATGATGTCCGCCTCACCCTGGCGAAGGTCGATACACGAAGGCGCTGTTCCAAAGATCATCGCCTTAAAAAATTCACTTGGAGGATCTGTGTTGAACACTGGACCCAATTCGATGAGATCGTTGTGACCGTCAACATTTGAGCTTTGCTCTGGATCAGCAAATAGAACGAACGGTGATTCTACTTCGTTATCACCGTTGCTGGGAAGCTCTTGCTTTGATATCCTTTTCGCCACTGAAATGGTTGGTCGCTTCGGTATCGTTCTTCGGTTCGTCGATTTGCTTCGTGGTCGACCGCGGTGCAGATGAATTAGCAATGGACGCAGTTTGTGGTCTTTGGCTGTGCTGAGATCGGCAAAAGTCTTTATAACCGCGTTCTCCCTCTGCTTTTTACGTTGTTGGCGGCCCGCGTGAACAGCTCGTAAACGCCTGGCTTCTTGTATCTGGACGAGTACATGAGGCTGTTTCCATGCTAGAACTTCAACGTCTTCTTCTTGTGGTACTGGGCCGTCCAGATTGAAGTTTGCTGTGGACCGACCTTCTTCCAACAAGCTCCATTCATCGTCAATCCACATCACAGGACCAGATCCAAGCGTACTTGGATCACCTTCATCCACTGCACCTATGAGGATGTCTGTCTCGGTCTCCACTTGTCTTGAAAGTGCTACGTCGATCGACGCAATAGCAACTTTGCCGCAATGGACGGGTTTTGCCATGTTGGTGATCGTATGACTCGAAATAATTGCCGGCCGTGGTAGAGAGAAACTTGAGATGTCACATTCAGCCGACTTGTCTCGAATCGTCCTTGAAGAGGAATGCGTCTTGTATCGACTCCAAGCTTGTTGAATCAGTCTCACCGCTGCATGGATCTGCTTCGCTCCTCCAGCATTACTTGTATGATTCACTACATTCTCCGAGTTGACCGATGAAGACAAGATAGGGAGCTGTGGCTTGGGATGTGGTGCTGGCGCACTCGCTGCACTCTCTCCAGTGTCCTCATGTTGTGTCTCATCCGATGATTGATCAGCATGGGTTGATCGTGTACGTCTTCTTGCCATCCGAAAACTGGAGAGCTTCAAATCAGGTAATGGCGGTGCGCTGCGAGATGCGTTTTCTTGTTCGACCCCATTGCCCTGACGCTCATTGCGTAAGGTCTTTGCCTCGCGAATGCGCTCTTTGATGGCACGAGTAGTAGAAGACACTACTGACGCTGACTCGCGAAGCAAATGAGCAGGAAAGCGATGAATCTCATCGCATTGAAAAGAATCGAATTGACTTTGGCCATGATGTAGACCCGTCGGCCTTGTAGTCTGCTCTTCTCGCTTTACATCGCATGAACTGTGTGAGAGCTCCGTCGCCATCAATGATTCGATGAACAGTCAAACACTCACCTTCCTCATGAACCGAGACAACGGACTATGTGGCTTTTGTACCAAAGACGCCTCATGCACACTAGTCGCTGGTGCGAGCTGGCCATCTCCGTGTGTTCTTCTCTCGCCCAGCGCGTCCGTGAGATACATCTTCAACGTTGCAGCCGCTGAAGAAGATCGAGCGACGTCGCCTCGTACGCGCCTTCTCGGCGTCCGCAGAGCTTCTCCTTGTACAGGCCTTCTCTTCACATCCAATTCTAATGGATGTATGAGCTGGCTACTTCCCACTGTTCCTCCGTACTCGTAAACCCCCCATCGACGCTCGTCCGCCCATCGAACTTGCTTGGGTTGGCGCATTCTTCTTCTTCCCAAGTGGCTTCGACTCAGATGAATCCATCTGAGTTGTAGCGATCCTAAAGTTCACTACTCAGACTCAGGTATAATTGTACCCATTTGAGTGGTACAGTGGAAACCCCTCGAAACGACACACCCAATGGATCATTGAAGGCACTTTGCGTCGAGAATACATTACGCCCTCGCCGAGCCATGGCAACATCTCGGTATGGAGGACGTCACATGCGCACCATGCTCTTCGCTGCGTGGGTCTGGGTGCTCATCGCTATGTCTGTCGTCTCCGCCTCCTGCCCCAATGGCTGCTCCGGTCATGGCATGTGCGATCGCTATACTGTCTGTCGCTGTCAAGACGACTACATGGGCCACGACTGCTCGATGCGCCGCTGTCCCAAAGGCAAGGCCTGGGGCGTTGTGCGTGGTGTCGACAGCGCGCACAGTCTCGAAGTATGCTCCGGACGAGGACTGTGCATGTACGAGACGGGCACGTGCCAATGTCAGCAGGGCTTCACTGGCAATGCCTGTCAGTTTGTCGAGTGTCCAGACAGCTGCTCTGCGCACGGCCGATGTATTACGATGCAGGAACACGCTGAAGATAGCGTCCGATCCAGAGAGCTCTACGATACCGATGTGTTTCGCTACGACAGTGTGTGGGACGCTGACATCTTGCGCGGCTGTCGGTGCGATGCAGGGTACTATGGGGCCAGTTGCTCGCTGAAACGATGTCCAGTCGGTGATGATCCCTTGACGACGGAGCAAGTGGACGAAGTGCAGCTGATCCAGTGTCTCACCACGTATCCGCAGCAGGTCGTCTCGCTGAGATCCGATGCGGCACTCATGAGAGGCACCTTCCTACTGGTCTTTGGCCGACAATACACGCGGCCACTCTCCTACCAAGCACTTGCTACGCAAGACTCCGTTGGAACGTCTGTCGCTAATTCACTACTCGCTCTGCAAGGCATTCCTGCTGTTACAGTGGTTCGAAACGACGTCAACCCAGGTCAAATCGACTGGCAAATCACATTCCCGATGACGAATCCACGGCATAGTGCCCTCGTACCCAAATGGAAAGTGCTTGAAGTCCAGCAATTCATTTGTGCTGCTGATACGGGTACTTTTAGTCTCACATTTGGTAGTGAGACGATCCGGAATATCCCGTTTAACGCCGATTTGAACACTTTCAAGAACGCATTGGCTCGGATTTCGTTCATAGGAACCCTCGACATCACGTTCAATGGTGCACAGACGGTGTGTTCTACCGCTGCTACATACGTGACAATGACCTTCTCACAACTTTGGCATCGAGATTACTTTGGCGACATCCCTGCTCTCACGTTTTCTAATCGCGACTTGAAGGGTGTCGTCTGTCTCTTTCTCAATGGTGTCGATGGTTTTATTGACACAGAGACCAAGGAAGTCGTCAAGGGCATCGACACGTGCCGTATCATCGAGCAGCAGAGCATTGTGTGTGCGGTGACAAGCGGTAATTTTGCCTTAGCCTTCGAAGACGGTACGAAAATCACCGACATCCCGTACACTGTCAGTGCCGTGGATCTGCGCTCCGGTATCATCGCCGCCGTCCCTTACATCGTGGACGTGGATATCGTCTACTCGGACGACAGTGCCACCGCATGCACAACAACGGGGACAACCATCACCATCAGCTTCGTTGTCGTCAAGTCCACTGGTGCTCGCGGCGACGGCGACCTCGCTGAGATTGTTGCGGATCGAACCAACGGCGGTAACAATGGACTCAATCATATTTCGAACCGTTTGCAACTCGCCGCAGCTTTTACAGAAGTCACTCGAGGAGCAACATGTGTGGCACTGGACCAGACGTATACACCGGATCCTGTCAATCAGATCCTCTCCACTGTCATCCAGGGTGGTGGGACCTTCACCACGACATTTCGAGGCCTGACGTCGGGACCGATCCCTGCTCTAGCTTCCACAGACCAAGTCAAGCAGGCTCTTGAACGACTTCCGACCATCCAGGGTGTGAATATCTCGTACTCTGGCGCACAGGCCTGCGAAACCCCGGCCAACGTTATGAGTGTCACGTTCAACCAGAACTTTGCCAAGTACGTCGTGACCTTGCATTCTTGTTGACCACTCACTTACCCCGTGGTTGTATGTTAGCCTTCCCACGGTCACTGTCGATGGATCTCAGTTGGTTCCAGGTTCAAACATCGTTGCAGCCGGCGGTGGCCGGACAATCGGCAGTGTTCTATCAGTAGATGGCACGAAAGAGAGCAACGTGTGCTCAAATCGCGGACTCTGTAACGACTTCAAGCTCGGACGGTGCTATTGTTTTCTCGGGTACACCAACAGCAATGGTCGAGGCGATCTAGGCAATCTCCTTATGAATCGAGGTGACTGCGGGGCCCCTTCACGAATTCCAGTGTCGTGTCCTGGAGATCTAGCATGCAGCGGCCATGGCACATGCTCGGGCTCACCGACTTATCGCTGTACGTGCTCGAAAGGCTGGCAAGCTGGCGATTGTTCTGAGCGTCAGTGTCCGTTCGGAATCTCCTGGTTTGATTACCCAAGCGACAACAACGTCGCTCATCGACGCTTGGAGGAGTGCAGCGGTGTCGGGACGTGCGATCGAAGCAACGGGCAATGCAAGTGCCCACGACCTTACACTGGCGCAGCCTGTGACATGAGTATGTTATCAATGAGTTGAAACCAAGGTGGGACCATAACTGATTTTATTTTGTGTCTTCGTAGTGCTTTGCGGTGGGTCATCAAGCGAGTGCTCAGATAGTGATCAATGCCTCACGCTTTCTGACATTGCACCGTTTGCGACCGTGAAAGGTGAGCGTATGGGCTACACGTACGGTAGCGATCCGAACAACCCACTGACCTGGGATCGCACCAAGATACGCTCGTGTCTCTGCGATCCGTCATTTTTCGGCTTCGATTGCTCTCGTCGTGAGTGCCCGCGTGGTGACGACCCAAGTACTTACGACGACAAGATCGAACGCCAGCTCTTGCAGTGCACTGCGACCGGTGGCACGTTCACTCTAACGTTCCGAGATCAAACAACGGTAGATCTCCCGACTACTGCCGATGCAGCCACTGTCAAGACTGCTCTCGAATCGCTCTCCACCCTTCGTGAGGTTGCTGTCACATTTGTCGGGGGCACTACTGCCTGCTCTGTCACGAATACTCTCATCATCATCGATGTCCTGAGCGAACTCGGTGATCTACCGGAGATCCGCGCGTCTAGATTGCGTCTCCGTGACAGTATCAATGGCAATGGACAGGATGGCTCAGGCACGATCATGGTCGTGAGTGGTGGGGCAAGTCTCCTAGGTCAGCAGTCGGTCAAGGGTACGCGAGAGAACGCCTTTTGCTCCAACCACGGCACGTGCGGCTTCGCCACTGGCATGTGCGACTGCGACGACCAATATGGCAGTAGTAACGGCAAGGGCGGCCCAGGGCCCATTGGAGACTGCGGCTATCGCTTTGTGCGACCTCAGGAAGCAGCAACAGGGTGATCATGATTACATCTGAGAGACAGTTGTTAGTTGTATTGGAATTCGTAGAGAAAAGTACAAGTAGACTAGTATCTCAGGTGACTTTAAAGTGGAAGTACACTTTAGAGCCGGAGTGACTTGAAGAGCTCACGGGCACCATGGCATCGAGATCGAGTCATGAGCGAACGCCTTTACTCGGACGCCACGACAGCCACACGCAGCTAAACCAGCGCGGATGGAGCACACAAGGCGTGGTGGGTGTTGCACTTGGGCTCCTGTGTGCCTGTACATGCTTTGCGCTTGTGCAAGTGGCACAGTTGTCCACTGAGCTCCGTGGTATCATGAGCTCTGTGCAGCCGATTCAGCTTGCCAAGGCCCCCGAGCTCTCGGCAGTCGTCCAAAGCGCGACTCTTACTAACGCCTCTTCTACCCGCGTTCTCATTGTGTATCCAAGTGGAACGCACTTGAATCAGCTCGCTGGGGCTGTGACGGAAGGCGCACTGGGAGTCATTGGAGATGCCTCTCTTGTGCGCAGTCGGTTGGTGGAAGACGCCTCGTTCACAGACGATGTGCTGTGGGCCGACGCAATCATCCTCGGCTCTCACGTCATGAACGCGAACGTCGAGCCCAAGGTGAGTCATGAAGCACCACAACCTGTCGTGTTGATCTTGAGCTGACCTGGGTTGTGTCCTGATAGATGGCGGCGTTCCTGGCGACCTGGGACTTTTCACAAGACCTGAGTCACAAAGTCGGAGCTGCATTCGTGGCTGGGGGCGGCATGTCGGCGGGCGAGGAGCTTACGATGGTCAACTTGCTGCACTCGCTGCTGATCTTCCGCATGGTCATTGTCGGCGGCGAGCGCTGGACCAGTGCGTTTGGTGCTTCCGCCGTCGTCAGCGAAGGACCGTTCCAGCCATTGGCACAGGTCAATCCCAACCATCAAACCTTTCCTTCCGTGTGCTATCCGACCGACCCTGATCAACTGCTCGCGATGTTCCGAGACAAAGCCGTTGGTCTTGGACGCCGGGTGGCCACACTGGCGACTGTGATGAGGAATCCTTACCCTTGAAGTCGAGAAATCAAGCAAAAACTCGCATCAAGTCTATATTTCCATGCAAATAAACTAGTTAGTCGACTTCCAGCTCATTCAGATACTTGGTGGTACGATCAAACGCGTAGAACGTGATGGCCGCACTGGGTACACCTCGGGAAAACGCCGCCTGCCATCCACGGAAAAGATGCGAGACACCATGCTCTCGAACCAGATGCGGCACACTCGTGACAAGACCAGTGTACTTGCCGTTCGCGCTGTCTACCTGTATCAGCGTCTTGATGGTGTCAAACGGCAGGGCAATGGCCCAGAAGCTGATCCCACCGCAGGCACCGGCGGTGAGAAGCACGGTGGTCTCGCTCAGACGATTCGTTGCCGCGAGCTGCTGCTTGGCAAAGTCATAGCCAAGGAAGTAAACGGAGACACCGAGTGCGTCACGCAGAACTGTGGTGGTCAGGCCTCGCCAGAGTGCCGCCATCCCTTCTTGACGCACCACGGACGAGAGGCAATGGAACGCGCCACGATACCGATGACTAGACCGGACATGCTCGTACTGCACCTGCAGACGATTACGAACAAGCTCAACGGGCGTCACAATGACAGCATTCAGACCTCCTGCGATGGCTCCACTGGCCAAGGAGACCACAGACGGCGTAAGATATGGTTGCAGCAGCTGACTCCGAGGGAAGATGTCGTTCCGCAGCGTGGACGACGTCGTGAAGATGACCGACTTGTACACGGCTTGGCTGAAGAACGGCGGCAGGAAGCCTTTGTACAGCGCCATCGCCGACTCGCGTCGGATCGTCTGAGACGCGCAGTCAAAGAACCCGCGGAAACGCTGCGGCGAGATCTGCAGGCGCGTGCGGATCGTGTCGAACGGATGACACACGACGACGCTGGCCATGCCGGACACGGAGCCGGCGGCGATGGACTTGGTCCACGGCGACAGCGCTCGACGCTTCTCGGGCATACTGACGTCCCACAGCGCGCGCAAGGCCGTCGAGGATTCCGGCGCTGCACTACGACTGATGCGCTCGTCGGGGTCGGTTGTAGTATGAATCCCTCTCTTGTACGATGGTAAAGCATGCCGTAATACAGGAACCTCTGGAAAATGATACGTAGGTGTGGCTCGGGAACCCAGCTTATTCCACACCGTGTTTCTTCTGTTTGTTTTGCACCTGTAAACCTCTTATACTTTATGCTGCCCGCTCGCCCCAACAGTACCGGAAGTGGCACGCTTGACCGGCACGGGAGCAATTCTTTCAGGAACTCCTGGAAACGTTTATTCTGAGCAAAGTCGATGCTAGTATCGCATCCGCCCAGCGCCGCAACGCCTCATCGAAGCCACCTTTATACTTGGCCGTGTGGCAGAGTGTGACGTAGTACCGATGATTCGGGAATAGAGCATCGCAACTATAAGATCCACTATGGCGCATACATTGCTCAAGTTCGAACGGCTAACTCAGTACGCTGGTACACGCACGGGTACACTATGCCGTGTAGTGTTTTCCAGCGTGAGAGGACGAGCAGACATCCACCACGAGCACCAAGAGACGTGACATTGCATTTGACCGCATTACACGCTTCCTTTCTAGGATACTTTCGCTTTCGGCAACGACTCAATAGCGGCGCACTGGTGGATCACTTCTTGGCTACCCATGCGGATCCGGAAGCAGTGTCACGAACTTCGCACGAACAAGTGTCCCCCCTTATGCCATCGTCGCTCATGCATGCGCAACTCGCGAGGCACTAATTAACGGGTTAGTCGGCACTTTATCACATGTCTTGAGTCGTGAGGGCGAATACAGAATCCGCGGCGGCCACCAAAGCCGAACGAGTGGTATACTGTTTTCAAGTAGGAACTCGACGAAGTATCGAGGATGGGTCCTCCATCGTATCTGGTGCTTACGGTTGGAGTGGATCTTCGATCAAGGCCGAATTCTCGCGCTCGAAAGGTTCCGTCTTAGGACCTATATGATTTTTGCAGCCGCATTCAGCATGAGTACGACGCAAGCACGTGTTTGACCCAGAGGTGTTGAACTGCATCATCAACCAGCTGCACGATCGGGGCAGCAGTGGTTTCATCCTACCCAGTACGATTAATCTCTGTACGACTGGAGCTCTTCTCTGTATACTCGTCAATCTGCCAAGACTCAGCTTAGTGTACTACTCGGGGTAATTTTGGTTAGACTGAGCCGTACCGCACGGGGTTCACATGATACTCTCGAACACGATGAGGGACTCATAGCCCAAAAGAAGCGAGCAGTCCGGTGGCACCAGCAGCATCCCCAGCTGGCAGAAGCATTGGACAACACGAAGTGCGGGATATACATAGGATCGAAGGATCATCCAGTAACCAGCGTCATGTCTTCTATCAGGTCAAATCAGATCGGATCTCGAGATGGGATGCGTGGTCAACCTGGATGCCGTCATGATGAATGCGAAGGAACTGAGCGTGCGGACACTGCGCATTTTTGTTGGGATTGCCCGATCGCACAGAAGGTTTGGACGATGGTCTTCGCACGCTGGATCTTGCTCTTTCAGAGAACCCCACTTCGGAGTGGCTCCCATTCATTTGCGCCCCCGACATACCACGGCAGTTGTGGTTCAACAGTCGACTCAAGACCAAGGAACGCACAGAAGATTTGGTGATCACCCTACGACGATGTGTTGAACGCATTTGGAAACTGCAAGTTCTTAACGGCCTCGTCGCGCTCAAGGTTTGGAGAGCTCAAAGCCAAGCAGGACGTCCCTGGAGCATACAAGCATGTCAAGTCGCAATATGCAAGTTGCTATCTGTCAACAACTGTGGACTTTTCGTCAAGCCCAAGGGGAGACAGCCCAGTGTGCAATTGACTGCCTTCGTGCTCTCCAGGACGTTCTCTGCGCAAGTCACATTGAAGTCGCACCCGACAACGACTTCCCTTCAGCAAGCGTATCATCCGAGATCACGGTTCTTCTTTTCGATGGAGGTTCAAGAGGGAATCCAGGCCCTGGAGGCTCGGGATCGGTGCTCGCCACGGTGTGCCCAAGGAGTCGATCAGCACGGAACATATGGTTTGGTTCAATGTCGTACGCGTCGCGAACCACGACCAACAACAGTGCCGAATACCAGGGACTCATTCACGGGCTACGAGCCGCACTTACCAAGCAATTGCATCAGCTCGAAGTAATTGGTGACAGTGCGATGGTCCTCAGACAAATGAGGCTGTACCGACCGCCCAAGAAGGATAAGCTTCGGGAAATGTATGCGGAAGCACGGTACCTCGGCGACATAGTTTGTATCAAGCGATGGCATCATCACTACCAACAGCACAACAAGATGGCTGATCTTGCAGTCAATTTTGCTATGAATCGTCGGATTAGTGTTCAGAGAGACTGGCCTACGGACCGGTCTCCAGTGCCAAGCATCGAGGCTTACCTAGCCAACGATCTAGTCTCATGGCATGCCCAGCTTGAGGACCAATATGTGTCGTCGGGCATCGATGAAGATCCGGCATAGCGAAATGTCATGAAGTAATGTGTAGTGATTAATGAGCGCTAGGCTCCGGTTTGACCGATCTTTAGGTGAGCTGACAAGCGGTAGCTCTAGGTCCCTTTAAGTATCCCAAAACACGTCACCTTACTCTCTCTCTCTCTGATACTCTCGAACGCCAACACCGTCACAGCATAACCTGACAACACAATGCCGACAACTCGAAGGATCTATCTCTTGGGCACCCCGAAGCGTAGCAGGGGGGGGGGGGGGGGGGGGACGAAGCCATCTAGCGCTAAACCCTCCAATGTTCGCTTCCCTCTCGAACCAACAAGCGTCGTAAGCAAAACTTGGTAGAGCTTCGCGAAGGCTGGAATAGCACAGTTTTAGTACATTATGACTCGGAGCAGGAGGAGCTTTATTCTGCAAGAGACTATAGCAGGCCGTCCCTGGTGGTAATGCCAGACTTCCCAGGTCCCTCCATGCGAGATTCCGGCCACCAAAACGCACAAGGATACACCCATCTCGAGTCTTCTCGCCACTCCAGACACGGGCGATTCAATGGATCCTGCTTTGGTTCTTGACCTTCTTAAAGATGATCCATCCGAGCTCCCGCGCGGCGCGTGTTTGGTAAACGCCAATCTGTAGACACTGAGTTTCCGTTCGGATCGCTCCGAGATCTAGGCGTCACGAAGGTTTCTGTAGGGCTCATAGGGTTTATGGCAGGGGGTAGTAGGGTACGACATCGGACAGTCGATCGAATCGGAGACGGGAAAGTTAGTGACGGCCAAGCTGGCATATTTTCTGGTACTATGGCGAGGCACAAATCATGGATCTACAGTAGGGCTCAGGTACTCAATATAACCTGAACCGAACTGTCGTGGAAGTGGTTGCGATTCAAGATGCGTCCTCACGAGTGCACAAGTAATCGCGCACACGGCAACTCCATCCGACACTCAAGCGCTTGCAGGCCGCAGTATAGTGTTGCGACATGGTTGGACGAAACGAATTAGTGCAGTGCAACATCTATGCGTACACGCACAGCCATCGGCATGGTTGATAGAGGTGCCAAGAAATTCGTGGTTTCCAGCACATCGTTCCATTCGTGGGTTCACGAGAGCCTAGTTATCATTTTTTTTCATTTTTTGGGCCAGTATAAGACAGTCGAATTCGGTTCTTCAGTTTAGGATCAACGCCAAAAGTGCCAACGAATAGGATCTATCTGTGTTCAGTTCAGAGCACAGGTGCACGCCATTTAGTTTGACTCTCAGGTGCTGCGTTCTGGTCAGCCTGGGTGGACTCTTACAGAGGCAGCTGGGTTCCCCAGCTGTAAAGGAGCGAAGCGAGGTCCCCAATGCTCATAAACAATATGGGATAACAGAGGTAACCCGTGTTGGATGATAATCTGTTGTCGTAATCCAGCGTCCGGAGATCCGGCTGATTGACGTGGCACATGGGAATTGTACCCCCCCCCCCCATTCTATCCTCTACCGGCTCATTTCCGCAAGTGAGACCACCAGAAGCCAGACACCATGGCCAAGTCGTCGGTGGCGTTGATGGCCTTGGCGCTCGTCGTGGCCGTGCTGGCGTTCGCCTGGCCTTCCATCGAGCAGCAGCTCATCGCACAGGGCGTGGGCTGTCCCTGGCCGTTCAACGCGCTGCTGCACAACGTCCACAAGCCGGCCAATCATGGCGCGGCCCAGCCTGTGACCCCAGGCATTTCGCCACTCAAGGCGTACACGCTCGAAGAGCTTAAGAAGTACGACGGCACGGACAAGGACCTGCCGATCCTGCTCGCCATTGGCGGCAAAGTGGTCGACGTGACGTCGGGCGCCAAGTTTTACGGCGTCGGCAAGACGTACAGCCAGTTTGCCGGCACGGCGTGCACGCGCGCGCTCGGCCTGAGCTCGTTGGAGAAGAAGGTGCGTTGCGACACGAGGCTAGCGAGCAGAAGTGACGGCGAGTGACACGAGTGTGTGCTGTGTGTATTAGGACATTAACGACGACGTGAGTGACTTTACCGAGACGCAGCTGCGCGAGTTGGAGGAGACCAAGCTCTTTTACTACGAAAAGTACCCCGTGGTAGGTGGCTCCTAGTGTACGTTCGTTGTTGGGATGCGAATCTCATGGTGGTTTTGGTGTCGCTAGGTGGGCCAGCTCGTGAATTAGGACGGACGTTGTGTGTTTTTCAACATGCGTGTTTTCTACTTTGTACTACTTGTGTTTCGATCTACTTGGTTGTTAGCTCTCTTCGTAGCTCTCGAGCGCGTCCGCCGTCAGCTCTTTGCGGCAGATCTTGGCAAAGTCCCCACAGAGACTGCGGAACTTGCGCTCGGCGTAACGCGTCGGCTCTTTGGCGTACTGGAACCAGAGCTGCGGGACGCGCTCGCGCTCAGCGGGCGAGAGTTCCTGGCACCCAAGGCGCTCGCTTTTCGACGCCAGACTCTGAGCCACGAGCGTCGCGACCAGCACGCCGTACTGCTCGAACGCTGGTACCCAGAGCGCAAGCCAGAGTCGACCCAGTGTGTCGTACAACACACTGGGCGACTGACTCGCCAGGGCTGAGAGCACGGTGTCGAGCCATTGCTCCAAAACCGTTGCGTCGCCCCACACGAAGCGATCGATCTCGCCCTGGAAGCGCTGGAGCTTGCCTCGACTCTCGGTTAATAAATAACTCACAAACACGACGACGGCGTTCGTGGAGACGCGGTCCTGGTTGCCCACACAGGCACGACTTAGGTCGAGAAGGACCGGAAACTCGGACGCAGTGACCACAGCAGCTGGACAGTAGAGTAAGAAACGATAGCCCAGCTCGTAGAAAGCTCGGAGCAGATCAGGCGCGTCGCCCACACCTCGGGACGTGAAGAACTGGAACGCCACGCGACTCAGCATGCCCATGAGACCGCGGAAACTCTCGAGTACAGCGGCGTCTTGCTCGGCTGTGCGGCCGAAGACGTCCACGGCGATTGATGCGCACTCGAGCGACGAGACGAAGAAGTGCTGCTCGAAGACACTGACGATCAGCGTGGCGACGAGAGGGAGCTGAGGCGCCATCTCTTCGCGTAGACTGCGCAGGCACCAGCCATGGAGCTCGAAAAGCGCGTTCATCACGGCTTCGTGGGCACTGAGTCGTGTTGACACCAGCTCGAGATGAGGCCAGATCGTCTCGACGACCCATTTCGTGAGGCCCAGGGAGCCAGCGACCTCACTCGGTGCGTCCAAGAAGCGCACGACCTTGCCACAGACCTGGAGTTCTTCCGCGACCACCTGCACGAGCACATCTTCTCGTACGTCTTGCGCCGCGAGGACCTGGTCCATGTGACCCAACGCATCGTCTAGTAGTGCCTGAAGAATCGCAAACGACTGACTTGACAACGCCGCCACCCGCGCAAGGCCCTCGACCACCAGCAATCGATCGGTAATCTCCATCTGACGACTCGCAAACTGCTGCACCACGGCTGTGAGGAACACAGGCGACAGGTCCACCAGACACTGCGAGCATGACGTTGTGACCTGCATGAAGCTCTTGGCTGCGTTGGTGCGACTCGCTGGCGCAGTCATCGCCTGATTCAGATACTGCAGCACAGACGAGATGGCGTCCACAGATCCCGAGTCCAGTGCCTTGCGGTTGAGCCACGCACCGAGCTGACCAAGCAATTTCGCACCCGTGGTGACGACAAGTGCGTGGCTAGTCGAACGGAAGACGATCTCCAGGACCTGCAGGGCGAATGGCTCGAGGGCTTTTCCCACGGGCGAATCGGATACCA
Source organism: Pythium oligandrum (assembly GCA_020085045.1). Taxonomy (NCBI): domain Eukaryota; phylum Oomycota; class Peronosporomycetes; order Pythiales; family Pythiaceae; genus Pythium; species Pythium oligandrum. The sequence goes on from JAHRIK010000002.1 coordinate 2,936,239, forward strand.
AGCGCTTCTTGAGGTCATCGGCGACGTTTGAGACGGCAAAAAGACACACCTCGACCAACCTCCAGTCCTCACCTGTTCCTATCCGATGCAGCACCTGCGCCACAAACTGCTCCCGAAGCAACGCAAAGATCGCGATCAGAACGTCACTCACGCCCTGGGAGCCGCTGCGATACGCAGTGAGATCATCCAGTTCGAATTCGTCCATGTCGTCCGTGTCACTTGGGTACGTGCACTGTTGTAAGAGTCCATCAAGCAGACGCACAAACGCCTCGCGCTGGAAGAACGGGTGGCGATCAGCCACGGGCTCCTCTTGCACGAGCAACCAGAATTCCAGAGTGAGCGACGCGATCTGGCGGCGTGGGTGCGTGCCAAGCACCAGCATGAGCTCTCCGAGTGCCAGAGACTCAGGTGCTTCACCTTCGACGATCCAGTCCGCATACGTCTCGCAGAATGTCGCGATGACATCCGTGATGGCATGTGCGAGCTCCTCTTCTTCAGCCGCCAATGCACTCTCGTAGGCTGTACGCAGAGTGAGTAACTGACTCGCAGTAGTACGCAGGGCCTCGTCCTGGAGAGCAGCTGTTGGGTACGCGGCGACCTTGAAGATTTGGCACAGGATCTCGACGCAGATGGGCACATGATTCGACAGCTGCCCGATCGTATCAATCAGCGCACGGAGCATCATCGGCTGGTGGGAGTAGAGTCTCGTGAGCGACGTACCCGCTTGCTTCATCCACACTTTGAGGCAGTGCAGCGCTTCGCCCTGGACGGTACTGGATTGCGAGGCGTCGATCGATAGAATCACCTCGGACAAGACGCGCACGACGTCGTCACTGAGCGATACGAGATGCATTTCCATGGCGTCTTTCGCGGCGAATCGCAGCTTGGCTTCGCTCATTTCTTCGCACACACAACGCGCAAACGTCACAAAGAAGCCGAGGACAGACATGGACGTCGCAGTGTGGTTCGAAGCCTCGACAATCAGAGAGTCGAGTAATGCGCGACATTGATCCGGCATCGAGCACATGGCGATGGCGAAGATGCCGCAGAGCTTGCTCTGCAGTGGTGGATGCTGCAATCCCGGACGACTTCCGTTCTGGACCTCCTGGAGCAGTGCTTGGATCATCTGTGTCATCGATTGCTTCTCCTCTTCCGACAGTTTGGTCCATTCCTTGCGGGCCTGCGATCATACACAGCATTACTGTATGAGTATACGATGGTTACAAGGCGTGAGAGCGTCATTAACCTTGGCGTGGATCATATTTGCGGCAAAGAAGAGCGCTTCCATTGACGACGCGAGCGTCGCGTCACAGAGAATCTGCAGACCCACTCGCCACGCCGCCTGCAACCACAATACACCGTTAACCACACGACCATCCACCTTCTCTTCACAATATTGCGTACATCTGTGCGTGCAAACTCGATCAAGAACTCGTTGGCTTCGCGTTGGCGCACGGGTCCTTCCTGGATACAAAGTCACACATAGCAGCACGAACGCAGCACACAGAGACACAACACTATATCGTCAGTCTCCAGCATCCATGTCCCCTCTCTTCCACCGCACGCACCGAGCCGTAGAGCGCCTGGATGGCGCCCAGGACCATGTGCAGCTCGCTCATCCTGCGGCACTGGAGCTGCTCCCCCTCAAGCGGAAATTTGCAATTTGCCCAGACAAAAATCCGCAAATTCGAGGTTTACTGAGACTATCCGAATAGAGGACTCTTGTGGTTGTAGTGACTCACCTCAGGCAATGGGTTGAAAATGGAGAACTGACATGAACTCGGCGTGTGATATGCAAACATGTAGTTCATTTTTATATGTTTTCTGCTTTCTTTGCTTCCTATACATGCATCCTACTTTGTTTTCTTTTTCGCTTTCTTCAATATGCATTTTCCATATGCAATCCTCCACTTTCACCCTCAACATCGGCTCTGCGCTCATACGAAATTCACTTGCTTCCACGTGTCAGTCGCCACACAAATGTATAGCGACAAAGTGTCGAACCGGATTGAGCCCTTGGTACACGTCGAGCCAGGCGCCACGTTGCTGCCACTGAGCACGACTTCGCCAGTCGTGATGAGCTGGGGCGTCGAGATCGTCAAGGAAGTGCCACTGACATGCTGGATAGTCGCGACGCTCTTGTACACTTGTATGTCGCCGGTCAGGAGCTTAACTGCACCAGTGCTGTGGTCGACAAGGAACACGTTGTGGTCCGATCCGTCGGATACGCTGAAGTCGTGGGCCTGCACATGCAGATCGCCGATCACAGTTGTTGCACCCGAGATAGACACCGTTGTTGCCGCCACCAACGAGATATCCGACAAAGTCGACGTCAGCGACACAGCCTTGCTGCTTCCAGTCAAGGTGCTTGACGAAATCTGAAGCAGGTTTGTGCCAGTCGCATCCTGGATCTTCACGCCGCCAGGAACACTACCAACACCTGCTTTCAACGTCACGAACCCGCCTTGGCCAGTAGTGGCATCGCCATCACCGCCAGTGATCGTAACGTCGCCACCAGCAACCTTGCCTCCGCCACCGAGAAGACTCAGAGTACCACCCGTTGCCGTTGTGTCGATTGTTGTACCAGCAGTGATACTAATGAGTCCACCGTTACCAGCATTGGCGCTTCCAACGGACAAGGTCAGATCACCGCCCTTGCCTGACGTACCCCCAGCACTCGTTTTGATCGTGATAGCACCGCTGTTTGCCGATGTACTTGATCCACTGAAGATGTTCACATCACCACCTGCACCTGAACCACCCTTTCCAGCTTTGAGATCAAGCCCTCCGCCAGTTGTACTGCCTTCGCCACTCAAGAGCTTCGCTGCACCTCCAGCCCCGCCGGTAGACTTGCCCGCCGTCGCCGTAAGATCGCCAGCTGCACCAGAGGAACCATCGCCCACAGACAAAGTAATCGCTCCACTTCCGCCGCTCGTTGCTATACCAGTGCTGAACGTAAGAGTTCCGCTGGCACCGCTCGATGCCGCCCCAGTGCTAATAGCGATAGCTCCACTAGCTCCACTCGTTGAAGCGCCGCTGTTGATTGTGACTGCCCCACTGGCACCATTCGATGCAGTGCCCGAGTTGAGCTTGACCGCACCACTGGTTGCCCCGTTTGCTGAAGCTGCCGTTAGATCACCTGTAGTCCCCGAGGTACTAGCTCCTGTGGTAATATCCACCGTACCACCTAAGCCGGTTGTACCAGCGCCACCCGTAAGCTTGGCCGAGCCACCGATTACTCCTCCACCAGCCGTCATTGACAACAAGCCACCAGTTCCAGTAGTAGTAGAGCCCGCAGTCGCGAGTAACTGGCCTCCTGCCGCAGCACTGCCAGCCCCAACACTAAGCGTAATGTCGCCACCAGCCCAGTTTGTCGACGCCTGTCCGGTCGAAATCGTGATTGAACCAGATGTCTGCCCACGTGAAGATCCTGACTTGATGGTCACAGAACCACTCGCACCTGTCGCTGTGGTAGCGACGTCAGCCGTCGCAAATGACATGTCCCCGGTTGAAGAGCCCGTACTTGTGCCCGTAGTCAACGAGATCTTGCCACCTGCTGCCGTTCCCCCGGCTCCACCTGTCAGGGTAACATCACCGCCACTTGTTTGACCACCACCGCTGTTCAGGGAGACTACACCGCCGGCTTGAGCAGTTCCTAGCCCTGCTGAGATCGTGACCCCACCACCAGTGGTGCCACCTACACCAGCCGCAAGCGACAATCCACCTCCTGCTGCAGATGCAGTTGTCTTTCCAGCAACTAGGCTCAATGTGCCGCCGATGCCCGTGTTGCCATCACCAACTTTAATTGTCACGTCACCTCCTGCACCGCCGACTGACGTTCCAGATGACAAAGTGAGCGCACCAGAGGTTCCGGAGTTGGACGTTCCCGATCCAACCTCAATATTTCCACTGACACCACCGCCACTAGTCATGCCGGACGTGATCTTGACACCACCCGAGTTCTTTGATGCAACCGCACCAGTCGTCAACGTTATGTCGCCACCAGCAGCCACGCTACTACCACCTGAAGACAGAGTGATGGCTCCGCCCGTGCCGACAGTACCACTGCCAACGCTCAGCACGATAGAGCCGCCAGAACCTGATGTACTGACGCCTGTCTTCAGAGAGAGGCCACCGCTCGACCCAGCAGTCGCAGCACCAGTTAGCAACTCCATCTTTCCAGAACTTCGCGAGTCTGCACTCTTGACCAGGATATCACCGCTCGTTGAACCCGCAGATGCGGTCGCAGCACCGCTCACGATTGCCACTTGACCGCCAGTTGTTGAACCAACACCACCAGTAATTGTCGCGGTGCCACCACCACCAGTAGCTGCAGTCGTCTTTCCTGCGGTAATTGAGACCGCACCTCCGTCACCATTGCTTCCGTCACCAACGAGTAAGCTAAGTGCACCACCAGCACCACCGTAGGCTGTTCCTGACTTGAGTGTTATCGACCCAGAGCTGCCCTGTGTGGTTGTACCTGAGCTAAGCGAAAGGCTGCCGGACGAACCAGTCGAACCAGCCGCAGCAGACTGGATAACAACATTTCCACTCTGAGATGATAGTGACCCACCACTAGTCAGTTCGACCTTTCCTCCGATAGTGCCACTGCTATAACCAGATGACATCGTGATGTCGCCTCCAACTCCCGAGGTTCCAGAGCCGACAGACAGAAAGATTGAGCCGCCATGTCCACCAGTTGATGTACCGGATCGAATATTGACGTCGCCTGTTGTGCCAAACCAACCGTCACCAGTCGCAAGGTCAAGGGAGCCGCTTCTATCAGTGGTTGCACTCTTCAGTGAGACTGCACCACTAATAGCGCCGGAGGGTATTGTTGGTACAGGCGTCACCGCATCAGCTTCAACCGGTCCACCACCGCTCATGAGTGCCAATGAACCCCCCGTAAAGGCACCAGCCCCAGCACGAACTGAAACAAGGCCACCTTCAAACCCAGTACCAGTAGTCACACTGCTCTTCCCAGCACTCAATGACATAGCACCACCGCTGCCCAGACTGTTCGTACCGACACCGATAGACACGGAGCCGAGGTCACCCGTTGTGCTCGCAACCGCACTCGAACCGCTGCTAATCAACACCGAACCGCTAGAACCAGCCGTCGCACTACCCGTAGATAACGTCAACTGACCCGAACCGCCACTCGCCCCGCCGTTCACCGTGCTCAAGTTGATCGAGCCACTCGTACCAGACGTACTGCTACCACCGCTCGACAAACTAATCGAACCACCCGAAGACGCACTCGCCGATGTCGTACCTGCCGAGAGATTGATCGCGCCACCAGCACCAGTGTTGCCACTGCCCACCGACAAACCGATCGCACCGCCACTGCCTCCGACAGACGAACCCGTGCTCACCGTCACAGAACCGCTCGCACCAGATCCACCCGACCCGGTCTTCACAGACACGGCACCACTCGAACCAGCATCCGCAGTAGACAACGAAATCACACCGCTTGGACCAGACGTAACACCCGTCGCAAGACCGCCACTAAACAGCTCCAACGAACCGCCGCTCGCCACGCCACTGCCACTCGTCAGCGAGATCGAACCGCCCATAGATGTACCGCCTGACATTGAGCCCGAACGCAACGTGATCGAACCACCAGTACCGGTGGTACTCGAGCTACCCGCACCAACGCTCACAGTGATAGAACCACCGATACCGCCAGTGCCACCGCCAGTGCCGACCAACAAGCCACCCGACGAACCCGCGCCAGACGCACCCGTCGTTAGACTCAGCTTGCCAGACACAGCGGATGCTGCACTCGCGTCTGCTGTCTGCACAGACGCATCGCCACTGTTCGAAGAAGCACTCGAACCACTCGTCAACGACACCGTGCCGCCAGCCGCAGCCGGAGTCGGTGCAGCCGCAGTCGCCTTGCCTGCCGTCACCGTCACGTCGCCACCAGCACCAGAGCTACCGTCGCCAACAGACAACTCGATCTTGCCACCGCTGCCACCGCTAGATGCACCCGTAGACACAGACACAGAACCGCTGGAACCACCACTAGACGCACCACTGCTCAGCTTCACCACACCGCTCGCGCCAGCCACAGCACTACCCAGCGACACATCGCCACTGCGAGTTGGTGTGCTTGGTGCCGTCCCAGGTAACAAGTCGCCACCACTCACAAGCGAAATAGCACCACCTGTCATCGCACCAGCACCTGCGCTCAACGACATCGAGCCACCAGTGAAACTACCCGAAGGCACACTGCTCTTCCCAGCACTCAATGACATAGCACCACCGCTGCCCAGACTGTTCGTACCGACACCGATAGACACGGAGCCGAGGTCACCCGTTGTGCTCGCAACCGCACTCGAACCGCTGCTAATCAACACCGAACCGCTAGAACCAGCCGTCGCACTACCCGTAGATAACGTCAACTGACCCGAACCGCCACTCGCCCCGCCGTCCACCGTGCTCAAGTTGATCGAGCCACTCGTACCAGACGTACTGCTACCACCGCTCGACAAACTAATCGAACCACCCGAAGACGCACTCGCCGATGTCGTACCTGCCGAGAGATTGATCGCGCCACCAGCACCAGTGTTGCCACTGCCCACCGACAAACCGATCGCACCGCCACTGCCTCCGACAGACGAACCCGTGCTCACCGTCACAGAACCGCTCGCACCAGATCCACCCGACCCGGTCTTCACAGACACGGCACCACTCGAACCAGCATCCGCAGTAGACAACGAAATCACACCGCTTGGACCAGACGTAACACCCGTCGCAAGACCGCCACTAAACAGCTCCAACGAACCGCCGCTCGCCGCGCCACTGCCACTCGTCAGCGAGATCGAACCGCCCATAGATGTTCCGCCTGACATTGAGCCCGAACGCAACGTGATCGAACCACCAGTACCGGTGGTACTCGTGCTGCCCGCACCAACGCTCACAGTGATAGAACCACCGATACCGCCAGTGCCACCGCCAGTGCCGACCAACAAGCCACCCGACGAACCCGCGCCAGACGCACCCGTCGTTAGACTCAGCTTGCCAGACACAGCGGATGCTGCACTCGCGTCTGCTGTCTGCACAGACGCATCGCCACTGTTCGAAGAAGCACTCGAACCACTCGTCAACGACACCGTGCCGCCAGCCGCAGCCGGAGTCGGTGCAGCCGCAGTCGCCTTGCCTGCCGTCACCGTCACGTCGCCACCAGCACCAGAGCTACCGTCGCCAACAGACAACTCGATCTTGCCACCGCTGCCACCGCTAGATGCACTCGTAGACACAGACACAGAACCGCTGGAACCACCACTAGATGCACCACTGCTCAACTTCAACGCACCGCTCACACCAGCCACAGCACTCGAAATCGACACATCGCCACTGCCAGTTGACGGTGTCACCGCAGGAGCAGGAGGCGTGATCAGGTCACCACCACTCACAAGCGAGATGGCGCCACCAGTCTTGCTACCCGCACCACCGCTCAACGACACAGCACCGCCAGTAAAAGTACCCGTTGTCGCCGTGCTATTACCAGCACTCAAGGACACACTACCACCGCTGCCAGCACTGTTGAAACCCACACTGACACTCACAGAGCCGCGATCTTCGGTCGAACTCGTACTCGCAGTAGCACTCGCACTGTCACCACTCGTGATCGACACACCACCACTGGAGCCACCCGTCGCAGTACCCGTCGTCAACACCACACGACCAGACGTACCCGTCGTGCCAGCATCCACCGTGCTCAAGCTGATCGTGCCACTCGTGCTTGCCGTACTACTGCCGCTCAACACACTGATCGAGCCACCCGTAGAACTTGCCGTCGTCAAACCGCGCTGGGTGCCTGCAGACAACGTGATCGCGCCGCCAACACCACTGTCACCACTGCCAACGGACAGACCGATCGAGCCACCGGCACCACTCGTAGACGCACCCGTAGTCACCGAGAACAAGCCACTACTGCCTTGCTTACTCGTACCGCTCGTCAACGACAGCATACCGCTCACGCCAGTCGCACCAGAGTTTGACGTGGACAACGCAATGTTGCCACTAGTCGTAGTCGCACCAGCACCACTCAACAACGAGATAGAACCACCAGTCGTCACACCCGTGCCACCCGTCAACGAGATCAAGCCACCTTCCGCACCACTCGCAACAGCTGCGGGCGCAACACTCGTGAATGTGTCACCTGAACGCAACGAGATAGAACACTCGTGAATGTGTCACCTGAACGCAACGAGATAGACTCAGCTTACCCGATTGACCAGCGCTCGCACCCGCGGTTTGCACAGATACATCGCCACTGCTCGAAGAAGTACTCGAACCACTCGTCAACGACACCGTGCCGCCAGCCGCAGCCGGAGTCGGTGCAGCCGCAGTCGCCTTGCCTGCCGTCACCGTCACGTCGCCACCAGCACCAGAGCTACCGTCGCCAACAGACAACTCGATCTTGCCACCGCTGCCACCGCTAGATGCACTCGTAGACACAGACACAGAACCGCTGGAACCACCACTAGACGCACCACTGCTCAGCTTCACCACACCGCTCGCGCCAGCCACAGCACTACCCAGCGACACATCGCCACTGCGAGTTGGTGTGCTTGGTGCCGTCCCAGGTAACAAGTCGCCACCACTCACAAGCGAAATAGCACCACCTGTCATCGCACCAGCACCTGCGCTCAACGACATCGAGCCACCAGTGAAACTACCCGAAGGCACACTGCTCTTCCCAGCACTCAATGACATAGCACCACCGCTGCCCAGACTGTTCGTACCGACACCGATAGACACGGAGCCGAGGTCACCCGTTGTGCTCGCAACCGCACTCGAACCGCTGCTAATCAACACCGAACCGCTAGAACCAGCCGTCGCACTACCCGTAGATAACGTCAACTGACCCGAACCGCCACTCGCCCCGCCGTCCACCGTGCTCAAGTTGATCGAGCCACTCGTACCAGACGTACTGCTACCACCGCTCGACAAACTAATCGAACCACCCGAAGACGCACTCGCCGATGTCGTACCTGCCGAGAGATTGATCGCGCCACCAGCACCAGTGTTGCCACTGCCCACCGACAAACCGATCGCACCGCCACTGCCTCCGACAGACGAACCCGTGCTCACCGTCACAGAACCGCTCGCACCAGATCCACCCGACCCGGTCTTCACAGACACGGCACCACTCGAACCAGCATCCGCAGTAGACAACGAAATCACACCGCTTGGACCAGACGTAACACCCGTCGCAAGACCGCCACTAAACAGCTCCAACGAACCGCCGCTCGCCACGCCACTGCCACTCGTCAGCGAGATCGAACCGCCCATAGATGTTCCGCCTGACATTGAGCCCGAACGCAACGTGATCGAACCACCAGTACCGGTGGTACTCGTGCTACCCGCACCAACGCTCACAGTGATAGAACCACCGATACCGCCAGTGCCACCGCCAGTGCCGACCAACAAGCCACCCGACGAACCCGCGCCAGACGCACCCGTCGTTAGACTCAGCTTGCCAGACACAGCGGATGCTGCACTCGCGTCTGCTGTCTGCACAGACGCATCGCCACTGTTCGAAGAAGTACTCGAACCACTCGTCAACGACACCGTGCCGCCAGCCGCAGCCGGAGTCGGTGCAGCCGCAGTCGCCTTGCCTGCCGTCACCGTCACGTCGCCACCAGCACCAGAGCTACCGTCGCCAACAGACAACTCGATCTTGCCACCGCTGCCACCGCTAGATGCACCCGTAGACACAGACACAGAACCGCTGGAACCACCACTAGACGCACCACTGCTCAGCTTCACCACACCGCTCACACCAGCCACAGCACTCGAAATCGACACATCGCCACTGCCAGTTGACGGTGTCACCGCAGGAGCAGGAGGCGTGATCAGGTCACCACCACTCACAAGCGAGATGGCGCCACCAGTCTTGCTACCCGCACCACCGCTCAACGACACAGCACCGCCAGTAAAAGTACCCGTTGTCGCCGTGCTATTACCAGCACTCAAGGACACACTACCACCGCTGCCAGCACTGTTCACACCCACACTGACACTCACAGAGCCGCGATCTTCGGTCGAACTCGTACTCGCAGTAGCACTCGCACTGTCACCACTCGTGATCGACACACCACCACTGGAGCCACCCGTCGCAGTACCCGTCGTCAACACCACACGACCAGACGTACCCGTCGTGCCAGCATCCACCGTGCTCAAGCTGATCGTGCCACTCGTGCTTGCCGTACTACTGCCGCTCAACACACTGATCGAGCCACCCGTAGAACTTGCCGTCGTCAAACCGCGCTGGGTGCCTGCAGACAACGTGATCGCGCCGCCAACACCACTGTCACCACTGCCAACGGACAGACCGATCGAGCCACCGGCACCACTCGTAGACGCACCCGTAGTCACCGAGAACAAGCCACTACTGCCTTGCTTACTCGTACCGCTCGTCAACGACAGCATACCGCTCACGCCAGTCGCACCAGAGTTTGACGTGGACAACGCAATGTTGCCACTAGTCGTAGTCGCACCAGCACCACTCAACAACGAGATAGAACCACCAGTCGTCACACCCGTGCCACCCGTCAACGAGATCAAGCCACCTTCCGCACCACTCGCAACAGCTGCGGGCGCAACACTCGTGAATGTGTCACCTGAACGCAACGAGATAGAACCGCCGGCTCCACTGTTGCCGCGACCCACCGACAGCTCGATCAAACCGCCAGTGCCGCCGGTACTATCGCCCGTTCTCATCGACACCTTACCCGACGAACTAGCGCTAGACACACCCGTCGTCAGACTCAGCTTACCCGATTGACCAGCGCTCGCACCCGCGGTTTGCACAGATACATCGCCACTGCTCGAAGAAGTACTCGAACCACTCGTCAACGACACCGTGCCGCCAGCCGCAGCCGGAGTCGGTGCAGCCGCAGTCGCCTTGCCTGCCGTCACCGTCACGTCGCCACCAGCACCAGAGCTACCGTCGCCAACAGACAACTCGATCTTGCCACCGCTGCCACCGCTAGATGCACCCGTAGACACAGACACAGAACCGCTGGAACCACCACTAGACGCACCACTGCTCAGCTTCACCACACCGCTCACGCCAGCCACAGCACTCGAAATCGACACATCGCCACTCCGTGTTGCAGGAGACGGAGCCACCGCAGGTGGACTCGCAGGATCGACCAGGTCACCACCACTCACAAGCGAGATGGCGCCACCAGTCTTGCTACCCGCACCACCGCTCAACGACACAGCACCGCCAGTAAAAGTACCCGTTGTCGCCGTGCTATTACCAGCACTCAAGGACACACTACCACCGCTGCCAGCACTGTTCACACCCACACTGACACTCACAGAGCCGCGATCTTCGGTCGAACTCGTACTCGCAGTAGCACTCGCACTGTCACCACTCGTGATCGACACACCACCACTGGAGCCACCCGTCGCAGTACCCGTCGTCAACACCACACGACCAGACGTACCCGTCGTGCCAGCATCCACCGTGCTCAAGCTGATCGTGCCACTCGTGCTTGCCGTACTACTGCCGCTCAACACACTGATCGAGCCACCCGTAGAACTTGCCGTCGTCAAACCGCGCTGGGTGCCTGCAGACAACGTGATCGCGCCGCCAACACCACTGTCACCACTGCCAACGGACAGACCGATCGAGCCACCGGCACCACTCGTAGACGCACCCGTAGTCACCGAGAACAAGCCACTACTGCCTTGCTTACTCGTACCGCTCGTCAACGACAGCATACCGCTCACGCCAGTCGCACCAGAGTTTGACGTGGACAACGCAATGTTGCCACTAGTCGTAGTCGCACCAGCACCACTCAACAACGAGATAGAACCACCAGTCGTCACACCCGTGCCACCCGTCAACGAGATCAAGCCACCTTCCGCACCACTCGCAACAGCTGCGGGCGCAACACTCGTGAATGTGTCACCTGAACGCAACGAGATAGAACCGCCGGCTCCACTGTTGCCGCGACCCACCGACAGCTCGATCAAACCGCCAGTGCCGCCGGTACTATCGCCCGTTCTCATCGACACCTTACCCGACGAACTAGCGCTAGACACACCCGTCGTCAGACTCAGCTTACCCGATTGACCAGCGCTCGCACCCGCGGTTTGCACAGATACATCGCCACTGCTCGAAGAAGTACTCGAACCACTCGTCAACGACACCGTGCCGCCAGCCGCAGCCGGAGTCGGTGCAGCCGCAGTCGCCTTGCCTGCCGTCACCGTCACGTCGCCACCAGCACCAGAGCTACCGTCGCCAACAGACAACTCGATCTTGCCACCGCTGCCACCGCTAGATGCACCCGTAGACACAGACACAGAACCGCTGGAACCACCACTAGACGCACCACTGCTCAGCTTCACCACACCGCTCACGCCAGCCACAGCACTCGAAATCGACACATCGCCACTCCGTGTTGCAGGAGACGGAGCCACCGCAGGTGGACTCGCAGGATCGACCAGGTCACCACCACTCACAAGCGAGATGGCGCCACCAGTCTTGCTACCCGCACCACCGCTCAACGACACAGCACCGCCAGTAAAAGTACCCGTTGTCGCCGTGCTATTACCAGCACTCAAGGACACACTACCACCGCTGCCAGCACTGTTGAAACCCACACTGACACTCACAGAGCCGCGATCTTCGGTCGAACTCGTACTCGCAGTAGCACTCGCACTGTCACCACTCGTGATCGACACACCACCACTGGAGCCACCCGTCGCAGTACCCGTCGTCAACACCACACGACCAGACGTACCCGTCGTGCCAGCATCCACCGTGCTCAAGCTGATCGTGCCACTCGTGCTTGCCGTACTACTGCCGCTCAACACACTGATCGAGCCACCCGTAGAACTTGCCGTCGTCAAACCGCGCTGGGTGCCTGCAGACAACGTGATCGCGCCGCCAACACCACTGTCACCACTGCCAACGGACAGACCGATCGAGCCACCGGCACCACTCGTAGACGCACCCGTAGTCACCGAGAACAAGCCACTACTGCCTTGCTTACTCGTACCGCTCGTCAACGACAGCATACCGCTCACGCCAGTCGCACCAGAGTTTGACGTGGACAACGCAATGTTGCCACTAGTCGTAGTCGCACCAGCACCACTCAACAACGAGATAGAACCACCAGTCGTCACACCCGTGCCACCCGTCAACGAGATCAAGCCACCTTCCGCACCACTCGCAACAGCTGCGGGCGCAACACTCGTGAATGTGTCACCTGAACGCAACGAGATAGAACCGCCGGCTCCACTGTTGCCGCGACCCACCGACAGCTCGATCAAACCGCCAGTGCCGCCGGTACTATCGCCCGTACTCATCGACACCTTACCCGACGAACTAGCGCTAGACACACCCGTCGTCAGACTCAGCTTACCCGATTGACCAGCGCTCGCACCCGCGGTTTGCACAGATACATCGCCACTGCTCGAAGAAGTACTCGAACCACTCGTCAACGACACCGTGCCGCCAGCCGCAGCCGGAGTCGGTGCAGCCGCAGTCGCCTTGCCTGCCGTCACCGTCACGTCGCCACCAGCACCAGAGCTACCGTCGCCAACAGACAACTCGATCTTGCCACCGCTGCCACCGCTAGATGCACCCGTAGACACAGACACAGAACCGCTGGAACCACCACTAGACGCACCACTGCTCAGCTTCACCACACCGCTCACACCAGCCACAGCACTCGAAATCGACACATCGCCACTGCCAGTTGACGGTGTCACCGCAGGAGCAGGAGGCGTGATCAGGTCACCACCACTCACAAGCGAGATGGCGCCACCAGTCTTGCTACCCGCACCACCGCTCAACGACACAGCACCGCCAGTAAAAGTACCCGTTGTCGCCGTGCTATTACCAGCACTCAAGGACACACTACCACCGCTGCCAGCACTGTTCACACCCACACTGACACTCACAGAGCCGCGATCTTCGGTCGAACTCGTACTCGCAGTAGCACTCGCACTGTCACCACTCGTGATCGACACACCACCACTGGAGCCACCCGTCGCAGTACCCGTCGTCAACACCACACGACCAGACGTACCCGTCGTGCCAGCATCCACCGTGCTCAAGCTGATCGTGCCACTCGTGCTTGCCGTACTACTGCCGCTCAACACACTGATCGAGCCACCCGTAGAACTTGCCGTCGTCAAACCGCGCTGGGTGCCTGCAGACAACGTGATCGCGCCGCCAACACCACTGTCACCACTGCCAACGGACAGACCGATCGAGCCACCGGCACCACTCGTAGACGCACCCGTAGTCACCGAGAACAAGCCACTACTGCCTTGCTTACTCGTACCGCTCGTCAACGACAGCATACCGCTCACGCCAGTCGCACCAGAGTTTGACGTGGACAACGCAATGTTGCCACTAGTCGTAGTCGCACCAGCACCACTCAACAACGAGATAGAACCACCAGTCGTCACACCCGTGCCACCCGTCAACGAGATCAAGCCACCTTCCGCACCACTCGCAACAGCTGCGGGCGCAACACTCGTGAATGTGTCACCTGAACGCAACGAGATAGAACCGCCGGCTCCACTGTTGCCGCGACCCACCGACAGCTCGATCAAACCGCCAGTGCCGCCGGTACTATCGCCCGTACTCATCGACACCTTACCCGACGAACTAGTGCTAGACACACCCGTCGTCAGACTCAGCTTACCCGATTGACCAGCGCTCGCACCCGCGGTTTGCACAGATACATCGCCACTGCTCGAAGAAGTACTCGAACCACTCGTCAACGACACCGTGCCGCCAGCCGCAGCCGGAGTCGGTGCAGCCGCAGTCGCCTTGCCTGCCGTCACCGTCACGTCGCCACCAGCACCAGAGCTACCGTCGCCAACAGACAACTCGATCTTGCCACCGCTGCCACCGCTAGATGCACCCGTAGACACAGACACAGAACCGCTGGAACCACCACTAGACGCACCACTGCTCAGCTTCACCACACCGCTCACACCAGCCACAGCACTCGAAATCGACACATCGCCACTGCCAGTTGACGGTGTCACCGCAGGAGCAGGAGGCGTGATCAGGTCACCACCACTCACAAGCGAGATGGCGCCACCAGTCTTGCTACCCGCACCACCGCTCAACGACACAGCACCGCCAGTAAAAGTACCCGTTGTCGCCGTGCTATTACCAGCACTCAAGGACACACTACCACCGCTGCCAGCACTGTTCACACCCACACTGACACTCACAGAGCCGCGATCTTCGGTCGAACTCGTACTCGCAGTAGCACTCGCACTGTCACCACTCGTGATCGACACACCACCACTGGAGCCACCCGTCGCAGTACCCGTCGTCAACACCACACGACCAGACGTACCCGTCGTGCCAGCATCCACCGTGCTCAAGCTGATCGTGCCACTCGTGCTTGCCGTACTACTGCCGCTCAACACACTGATCGAGCCACCCGTAGAACTTGCCGTCGTCAAACCGCGCTGGGTGCCTGCAGACAACGTGATCGCGCCGCCAACACCACTGTCACCACTGCCAACGGACAGACCGATCGAGCCACCGGCACCACTCGTAGACGCACCCGTAGTCACCGAGAACAAGCCACTACTGCCTTGCTTACTCGTACCGCTCGTCAACGACAGCATACCGCTCACGCCAGTCGCACCAGAGTTTGACGTGGACAACGCAATGTTGCCACTAGTCGTAGTCGCACCAGCACCACTCAACAACGAGATAGAACCACCAGTCGTCACACCCGTGCCACCCGTCAACGAGATCAAGCCACCTTCCGCACCACTCGCAACAGCTGCGGGCGCAACACTCGTGAATGTGTCACCTGAACGCAACGAGATAGAACCGCCGGCTCCACTGTTGCCGCGACCCACCGACAGCTCGATCAAACCGCCAGTGCCGCCGGTACTATCGCCCGTACTCATCGACACCTTACCCGACGAACTAGCGCTAGACACACCCGTCGTCAGACTCAGCTTACCCGATTGACCAGCGCTCGCACCCGCGGTTTGCACAGATACATCGCCACTGCTCGAAGAAGTACTCGAACCACTCGTCAACGACACCGTGCCGCCAGCCGCAGCCGGAGTCGGTGCAGCCGCAGTCGCCTTGCCTGCCGTCACCGTCACGTCGCCACCAGCACCAGAGCTACCGTCGCCAACAGACAACTCGATCTTGCCACCGCTGCCACCGCTAGATGCACCCGTAGACACAGACACAGAACCGCTGGAACCACCACTAGACGCACCACTGCTCAGCTTCACCACACCGCTCACGCCAGCCACAGCACTACCCAGCGACACATCGCCACTGCGAGTTGGTGTGCTTGGTGCCGTCCCAGGTAACAAGTCGCCACCACTCACAAGCGAAATAGCACCACCTGTCATCGCACCAGCACCTGCGCTCAACGACATCGAGCCACCAGTGAAACTACCCGAAGGCACACTGCTCTTCCCAGCACTCAATGACATAGCACCACCGCTGCCCAGACTGTTCGTACCGACACCGATAGACACGGAGCCGAGGTCACCCGTTGTGCTCGCAACCGCACTCGAACCGCTGCTAATCAACACCGAACCGCTAGAACCAGCCGTCGCACTACCCGTAGATAACGTCAACTGACCCGAACCGCCACTCGCCCCGCCGTCCACCGTGCTCAAGTTGATCGAGCCACTCGTACCAGACGTACTGCTACCACCGCTCGACAAACTAATCGAACCACCCGAAGACGCACTCGCCGATGTCGTACCTGCCGAGAGATTGATCGCACCACCAGCACCAGTGTTGCCACTGCCCACCGACAAACCGATCGCACCGCCACTGCCTCCGACAGACGAACCCGTGCTCACCGTCACAGAACCGCTCGCACCAGATCCACCCGACCCGGTCTTCACAGACACGGCACCACTCGAACCAGCATCCGCAGTAGACAACGAAATCACACCGCTTGGACCAGACGTAACACCCGTCGCAAGACCGCCACTAAACAGCTCCAACGAACCGCCGCTCGCCACGCCATTGCCACTCGTCAGCGAGATCGAACCGCCCATAGATGTTCCGCCTGACATTGAGCCCGAACGCAACGTGATCGAACCACCAGTACCGGTGGTACTCGTGCTGCCCGCACCAACGCTCACAGTGATAGAACCACCGATACCGCCAGTGCCACCGCCAGTGCCGACCAACAAGCCACCCGACGAACCCGCGCCAGACGCACCCGTCGTTAGACTCAGCTTGCCAGACACAGCGGATGCTGCACTCGCGTCTGCTGTCTGCACAGACGCATCGCCACTGCTCGAAGAAGTACTCGAACCACTCGTCAACGACACCGTGCCGCCAGCCGCAGCCGGAGTCGGTGCAGCCGCAGTCGCCTTGCCTGCCGTCACCGTCACGTCGCCACCAGCACCAGAGCTACCGTCGCCAACAGACAACTCGATCTTGCCACCGCTGCCACCGCTAGATGCACCCGTAGACACAGACACAGAACCGCTGGAACCACCACTAGACGCACCACTGCTCAGCTTCACCACACCGCTCACGCCAGCCACAGCACTCGAAATCGACACATCGCCACTCCGTGTTGCAGGAGACGGAGCCACCGCAGGTGGACTCGCAGGATCGACCAGGTCACCACCACTCACAAGCGAGATGGCGCCACCAGTCTTGCTACCCGCACCACCGCTCAACGACACAGCACCGCCAGTAAAAGTACCCGTTGTCGCCGTGCTATTACCAGCACTCAAGGACACACTACCACCGCTGCCAGCACTGTTCACACCCACACTGACACTCACAGAGCCGCAATCTTCGGTCGAACTCGTACTCGCAGTAGCACTCGCACTGTCACCACTCGTGATCGACACACCACCACTGGAGCCACCCGTCGCAGTACCCGTCGTCAACACCACACGACCAGACGTACCCGTCGTGCCAGCATCCACCGTGCTCAAGCTGATCGTGCCACTCGTGCTTGCCGTACTACTGCCGCTCAACACACTGATCGAGCCACCCGTAGAACTTGCCGTCGTCAAACCGCGCTGGGTGCCTGCAGACAACGTGATCGCGCCGCCAACACCACTGTCACCACTGCCAACGGACAGACCGATCGAGCCACCGGCACCACTCGTAGACGCACCCGTAGTCACCGAGAACAAGCCACTACTGCCTTGCTTACTCGTACCGCTCGTCAACGACAGCATACCGCTCACGCCAGTCGCACCAGAGTTTGACGTGGACAACGCAATGTTGCCACTAGTCGTAGTCGCACCAGCACCACTCAACAACGAGATAGAACCACCAGTCGTCACACCCGTGCCACCCGTCAACGAGATCAAGCCACCTTCCGCACCACTCGCAACAGCTGCGGGCGCAACACTCGTGAATGTGTCACCTGAACGCAACGAGATAGAACCGCCGGCTCCACTGTCGCCGCGACCCACCGACAGCTCGATCAAACCGCCAGTGCCGCCGGTACTATCGCCCGTACTCATCGACACCTTACCCGACGAACTAGCGCTAGACACACCCGTCGTCAGACTCAGCTTACCCGATTGACCAGCGCTCGCACCCGCGGTTTGCACAGATACATCGCCACTGCTCGAAGAAGTACTCGAACCACTCGTCAACGACACCGTGCCGCCAGCCGCAGCCGGAGTCGGTGCAGCCGCAGTCGCCTTGCCTGCCGTCACCGTCACGTCGCCACCAGCACCAGAGCTACCGTCGCCAACAGACAACTCGATCTTGCCACCGCTGCCACCGCTAGATGCACCCGTAGACACAGACACAGAACCGCTGGAACCACCACTAGACGCACCACTGCTCAGCTTCACCACACCGCTCACGCCAGCCACAGCACTACCCAGCGACACATCGCCACTGCGAGTTGGTGTGCTTGGTGCCGTCCCAGGTAACAAGTCGCCACCACTCACAAGCGAAATAGCACCACCTGTCATCGCACCAGCACCTGCGCTCAACGACATCGAGCCACCAGTGAAACTACCCGAAGGCACACTGCTCTTCCCAGCACTCAATGACATAGCACCACCGCTGCCCAGACTGTTCGTACCGACATCGATAGACACGGAGCCGAGGTCACCCGTTGTGCTCGCAACCGCACTCGAACCGCTGCTAATCAACACCGAACCGCTAGAACCAGCCGTCGCACTACCCGTAGATAACGTCAACTGACCCGAACCGCCACTCGCCCCGCCGTCCACCGTGCTCAAGTTGATCGAGCCACTCGTACCAGACGTACTGCTACCACCGCTCGACAAACTAATCGAACCACCCGAAGACGCACTCGCCGATGTCGTACCTGCCGAGAGATTGATCGCACCACCAGCACCAGTGTTGCCACTGCCCACCGACAAACCGATCGCACCGCCACTGCCTCCGACAGACGAACCCGTGCTCACCGTCACAGAACCGCTCGCACCAGATCCACCCGACCCGGTCTTCACAGACACGGCACCACTCGAACCAGCATCCGCAGTAGACAACGAAATCACACCGCTTGGACCAGACGTAACACCCGTCGCAAGACCGCCACTAAACAGCTCCAACGAACCGCCGCTCGCCACGCCACTGCCACTCGTCAGCGAGATCGAACCGCCCATAGATGTTCCGCCTGACATTGAGCCCGAACGCAACGTGATCGAACCACCAGTACCGGTGGTACTCGTGCTACCCGCACCAACGCTCACAGTGATAGAACCACCGATACCGCCAGTGCCACCGCCAGTGCCGACCAACAAGCCACCCGACGAACCCGCGCCAGACGCACCCGTCGTTAGACTCAGCTTGCCAGACACAGCGGATGCTGCACTCGCGTCTGCTGTCTGCACAGACGCATCGCCACTGCTCGAAGAAGTACTCGAACCACTCGTCAACGACACCGTGCCGCCAGCCGCAGCCGGAGTCGGTGCAGCCGCAGTCGCCTTGCCTGCCGTCACCGTCACGTCGCCACCAGCACCAGAGCTACCGTCGCCAACAGACAACTCGATCTTGCCACCGCTGCCACCGCTAGATGCACCCGTAGACACAGACACAGAACCGCTGGAACCACCACTAGACGCACCACTGCTCAGCTTCACCACACCGCTCACGCCAGCCACAGCACTCGAAATCGACACATCGCCACTCCGTGTTGCAGGAGACGGAGCCACCGCAGGTGGACTCGCAGGATCGACCAGGTCACCACCACTCACAAGCGAGATGGCGCCACCAGTCTTGCTACCCGCACCACCGCTCAACGACACAGCACCGCCAGTAAAAGTACCCGTTGTCGCCGTGCTATTACCAGCACTCAAGGACACACTACCACCGCTGCCAGCACTGTTCACACCCACACTGACACTCACAGAGCCGCGATCTTCGGTCGAACTCGTACTCGCAGTAGCACTCGCACTGTCACCACTCGTGATCGACACACCACCACTGGAGCCACCCGTCGCAGTACCCGTCGTCAACACCACACGACCAGACGTACCCGTCGTGCCAGCATCCACCGTGCTCAAGCTGATCGTGCCACTCGTGCTTGCCGTACTACTGCCGCTCAACACACTGATCGAGCCACCCGTAGAACTTGCCGTCGTCAAACCGCGCTGGGTGCCTGCAGACAACGTGATCGCGCCGCCAACACCACTGTCACCACTGCCAACGGACAGACCGATCGAGCCACCGGCACCACTCGTAGACGCACCCGTAGTCACCGAGAACAAGCCACTACTGCCTTGCTTACTCGTACCGCTCGTCAACGACAGCATACCGCTCACGCCAGTCGCACCAGAGTTTGACGTGGACAACGCAATGTTGCCACTAGTCGTAGTCGCACCAGCACCACTCAACAACGAGATAGAACCACCAGTCGTCACACCCGTGCCACCCGTCAACGAGATCAAGCCACCTTCCGCACCACTCGCAACAGCTGCGGGCGCAACACTCGTGAATGTGTCACCTGAACGCAACGAGATAGAACCGCCGGCTCCACTGTTGCCGCGACCCACCGACAGCTCGATCAAACCGCCAGTGCCGCCGGTACTATCGCCCGTACTCATCGACACCTTACCCGACGAACTAGCGCTAGACACACCCGTCGTCAGACTCAGCTTACCCGATTGACCAGCGCTCGCACCCGCGGTTTGCACAGATACATCGCCACTGCTCGAAGAAGTACTCGAACCACTCGTCAACGACACCGTGCCGCCAGCCGCAGCCGGAGTCGGTGCAGCCGCAGTCGCCTTGCCTGCCGTCACCGTCACGTCGCCACCAGCACCAGAGCTACCGTCGCCAACAGACAACTCGATCTTGCCACCGCTGCCACCGCTAGATGCACCCGTAGACACAGACACAGAACCGCTGGAACCACCACTAGACGCACCACTGCTCAGCTTCACCACACCGCTCACGCCAGCCACAGCACTACCCAGCGACACATCGCCACTGCGAGTTGGTGTGCTTGGTGCCGTCCCAGGTAACAAGTCGCCACCACTCACAAGCGAAATAGCACCACCTGTCATCGCACCAGCACCTGCGCTCAACGACATCGAGCCACCAGTGAAACTACCCGAAGGCACACTGCTCTTCCCAGCACTCAATGACATAGCACCACCGCTGCCCAGACTGTTCGTACCGACACCGATAGACACGGAGCCGAGGTCACCCGTTGTGCTCGCAACCGCACTCGAACCGCTGCTAATCAACACCGAACCGCTAGAACCAGCCGTCGCACTACCCGTAGATAACGTCAACTGACCCGAACCGCCACTCGCCCCGCCGTCCACCGTGCTCAAGTTGATCGAGCCACTCGTACCAGACGTACTGCTACCACCGCTCGACAAACTAATCGAACCACCCGAAGACGCACTCGCCGATGTCGTACCTGCCGAGAGATTGATCGCACCACCAGCACCAGTGTTGCCACTGCCCACCGACAAACCGATCGCACCGCCACTGCCTCCGACAGACGAACCCGTGCTCACCGTCACAGAACCGCTCGCACCAGATCCACCCGACCCGGTCTTCACAGACACGGCACCACTCGAACCAGCATCCGCAGTAGACAACGAAATCACACCGCTTGGACCAGACGTAACACCCGTCGCAAGACCGCCACTAAACAGCTCCAACGAACCGCCGCTCGCCACGCCATTGCCACTCGTCAGCGAGATCGAACCGCCCATAGATGTTCCGCCTGACATTGAGCCCGAACGCAACGTGATCGAACCACCAGTACCGGTGGTACTCGTGCTGCCCGCACCAACGCTCACAGTGATAGAACCACCGATACCGCCAGTGCCACCGCCAGTGCCGACCAACAAGCCACCCGACGAACCCGCGCCAGACGCACCCGTCGTTAGACTCAGCTTGCCAGACACAGCGGATGCTGCACTCGCGTCTGCTGTCTGCACAGACGCATCGCCACTGCTCGAAGAAGTACTCGAACCACTCGTCAACGACACCGTGCCGCCAGCCGCAGCCGGAGTCGGTGCAGCCGCAGTCGCCTTGCCTGCTGCCACCGCTAGATGCACCCGTAGACACAGACACAGAACCGCTGGAACCACCACTAGACGCACCACTGCTCAGCTTCACCACACCGCTCACGCCAGCCACAGCACTCGAAATCGACACATCGCCACTCCGTGTTGCAGGAGACGGAGCCACCGCAGGTGGACTCGCAGGATCGACCAGGTCACCACCACTCACAAGCGAGATGGCGCCACCAGTCTTGCTACCCGCACCACCGCTCAACGACACAGCACCGCCAGTAAAAGTACCCGTTGTCGCCGTGCTATTACCAGCACTCAAGGACACACTACCACCGCTGCCAGCACTGTTCACACCCACACTGACACTCACAGAGCCGCGATCTTCGGTCGAACTCGTACTCGCAGTAGCACTCGCACTGTCACCACTCGTGATCGACACACCACCACTGGAGCCACCCGTCGCAGTACCCGTCGTCAACACCATACGACCAGACGTACCCGTCGTGCCGGCATCCACCGTGCTCAAGCTGATCGTGCCACTCGTGCTTGCCGTACTACTGCCGCTCAACACACTGATCGAGCCACCCGTAGAACTTGCCGTCGTCAAACCGCGCTGGGTGCCTGCAGACAACGTGATCGCGCCGCCAACACCACTGTCACCACTGCCAACGGACAGACCGATCGAGCCACCGGCACCACTCGTAGACGCACCCGTAGTCACCGAGAACAAGCCACTACTGCCTTGCTTACTCGTACCGCTCGTCAACGACAGCATACCGCTCACGCCAGTCGCACCAGAGTTTGACGTGGACAACGCAATGTTGCCACTAGTCGTAGTCGCACCAGCACCACTCAACAACGAGATAGAACCACCAGTCGTCACACCCGTGCCACCCGTCAACGAGATCAAGCCACCTTCCGCACCACTCGCAACAGCTGCGGGCGCAACACTCGTGAATGTGTCACCTGAACGCAACGAGATAGAACCGCCGGCTCCACTGTTGCCGCGACCCACCGACAGCTCGATCAAACCGCCAGTGCCGCCGGTACTATCGCCCGTACTCATCGACACCTTACCCGACGAACTAGCGCTAGACACACCCGTCGTCAGACTCAGCTTACCCGATTGACCAGCGCTCGCACCCGCGGTTTGCACAGATACATCGCCACTGCTCGAAGAAGTACTCGAACCACTCGTCAACGACACCGTGCCGCCAGCCGCAGCCGGAGTCGGTGCAGCCGCAGTCGCCTTGCCTGCCGTCACCGTCACGTCGCCACCAGCACCAGAGCTACCGTCGCCAACAGACAACTCGATCTTGCCACCGCTGCCACCGCTAGATGCACCCGTAGACACAGACACAGAACCGCTGGAACCACCACTAGACGCACCACTGCTCAGCTTCACCACACCGCTCACGCCAGCCACAGCACTACCCAGCGACACATCGCCACTGCGAGTTGGTGTGCTTGGTGCCGTCCCAGGTAACAAGTCGCCACCACTCACAAGCGAAATAGCACCACCTGTCATCGCACCAGCACCTGCGCTCAACGACATCGAGCCACCAGTGAAACTACCCGAAGGCACACTGCTCTTCCCAGCACTCAATGACATAGCACCACCGCTGCCCAGACTGTTCGTACCGACACCGATAGACACGGAGCCGAGGTCACCCGTTGTGCTCGCAACCGCACTCGAACCGCTGCTAATCAACACCGAACCGCTAGAACCAGCCGTCGCACTACCCGTAGATAACGTCAACTGACCCGAACCGCCACTCGCCCCGCCGTCCACCGTGCTCAAGTTGATCGAGCCACTCGTACCAGACGTACTGCTACCACCGCTCGACAAACTAATCGAACCACCCGAAGACGCACTCGCCGATGTCGTACCTGCCGAGAGATTGATCGCACCACCAGCACCAGTGTTGCCACTGCCCACCGACAAACCGATCGCACCGCCACTGCCTCCGACAGACGAACCCGTGCTCACCGTCACAGAACCGCTCGCACCAGATCCACCCGACCCGGTCTTCACAGACACGGCACCACTCGAACCAGCATCCGCAGTAGACAACGAAATCACACCGCTTGGACCAGACGTAACACCCGTCGCAAGACCGCCACTAAACAGCTCCAACGAACCGCCGCTCGCCACGCCATTGCCACTCGTCAGCGAGATCGAACCGCCCATAGATGTTCCGCCTGACATTGAGCCCGAACGCAACGTGATCGAACCACCAGTACCGGTGGTACTCGTGCTACCCGCACCAACGCTCACAGTGATAGAACCACCGATACCGCCAGTGCCACCGCCAGTGCCGACCAACAAGCCACCCGACGAACCCGCGCCAGACGCACCCGTCGTTAGACTCAGCTTGCCAGACACAGCGGATGCTGCACTCGCGTCTGCTGTCTGCACAGACGCATCGCCACTGCTCGAAGAAGTACTCGAACCACTCGTCAACGACACCGTGCCGCCAGCCGCAGCCGGAGTCGGTGCAGCCGCAGTCGCCTTGCCTGCCGTCACCGTCACGTCGCCACCAGCACCAGAGCTACCGTCGCCAACAGACAACTCGATCTTGCCACCGCTGCCACCGCTAGATGCACCCGTAGACACAGACACAGAACCGCTGGAACCACCACTAGACGCACCACTGCTCAGCTTCACCACACCGCTCACGCCAGCCACAGCACTACCCAGCGACACATCGCCACTGCGAGTTGGTGTGCTTGGTGCTGTCCCAGGTAACAAGTCGCCACCACTCACAAGCGAAATAGCACCACCTGTCTTGCTACCCGCACCACCGCTCAACGACACAGCACCGCCAGTAAAAGTACCCGTTGTCGCCGTGCTATTACCAGCACTCAAGGACACACTACCACCGCTGCCAGCACTGTTCACACCCACACTGACACTCACAGAGCCGCGATCTTCGGTCGAACTCGTACTCGCAGTAGCACTCGCACTGTCACCACTCGTGATCGACACACCACCACTGGAGCCACCCGTCGCAGTACCCGTCGTCAACACCACACGACCAGACGTACCCGTCGTGCCAGCATCCACCGTGCTCAAGCTGATCGTGCCACTCGTGCTTGCCGTACTACTGCCGCTCAACACACTGATCGAGCCACCCGTAGAACTTGCCGTCGTCAAACCGCGCTGGGTGCCTGCAGACAACGTGATCGCGCCGCCAACACCACTGTCACCACTGCCAACGGACAGACCGATCGAGCCACCGGCACCACTCGTAGACGCACCCGTAGTCACCGAGAACAAGCCACTACTGCCTTGCTTACTCGTACCGCTCGTCAACGACAGCATACCGCTCACGCCAGTCGCACCAGAGTTTGACGTGGACAACGCAATGTTGCCACTAGTCGTAGTCGCACCAGCACCACTCAACAACGAGATAGAACCACCAGTCGTCACACCCGTGCCACCCGTCAACGAGATCAAGCCACCTTCCGCACCACTCGCAACAGCTGCGGGCGCAACACTCGTGAATGTGTCACCTGAACGCAACGAGATAGAACCGCCGGCTCCACTGTTGCCGCGACCCACCGACAGCTCGATCAAACCGCCAGTGCCGCCGGTACTATCGCCCGTACTCATCGACACCTTACCCGACGAACTAGCGCTAGACACACCCGTCGTCAGACTCAGCTTACCCGATTGACCAGCGCTCGCACCCGCGGTTTGCACAGATACATCGCCACTGCTCGAAGAAGTACTCGAACCACTCGTCAACGACACCGTGCCGCCAGCCGCAGCCGGAGTCGGTGCAGCCGCAGTCGCCTTGCCTGCCGTCACCGTCACGTCGCCACCAGCACCAGAGCTACCGTCGCCAACAGACAACTCGATCTTGCCACCGCTGCCACCGCTAGATGCACCCGTAGACACAGACACAGAACCGCTGGAACCACCACTAGACGCACCACTGCTCAGCTTCACCACACCGCTCACGCCAGCCACAGCACTCGAAATCGACACATCGCCACTCCGTGTTGCAGGAGACGGAGCCACCGCAGGTGGACTCGCAGGATCGACCAGGTCACCACCACTCACAAGCGAGATGGCGCCACCAGTCTTGCTACCCGCACCACCGCTCAACGACACAGCACCGCCAGTAAAAGTACCCGTTGTCGCCGTGCTATTACCAGCACTCAAGGACACACTACCACCGCTGCCAGCACTGTTCACACCCACACTGACACTCACAGAGCCGCGATCTTCGGTCGAACTCGTACTCGCAGTAGCACTCGCACTGTCACCACTCGTGATCGACACACCACCACTGGAGCCACCCGTCGCAGTACCCGTCGTCAACACCACACGACCAGACGTACCCGTCGTGCCAGCATCCACCGTGCTCAAGCTGATCGTGCCACTCGTGCTTGCCGTACTACTGCCGCTCAACACACTGATCGAGCCACCCGTAGAACTTGCCGTCGTCAAACCGCGCTGGGTGCCTGCAGACAACGTGATCGCGCCGCCAACACCACTGTCACCACTGCCAACGGACAGACCGATCGAGCCACCGGCACCACTCGTAGACGCACCCGTAGTCACCGAGAACAAGCCACTACTGCCTTGCTTACTCGTACCGCTCGTCAACGACAGCATACCGCTCACACCAGTCGCACCAGAGTTTGACGTGGACAACGCAATGTTGCCACTAGTCGTAGTCGCACCAGCACCACTCAACAACGAGATAGAACCACCAGTCGTCACACCCGTGCCACCCGTCAACGAGATCAAGCCACCTTCCGCACCACTCGCAACAGCTGCGGGCGCAACACTCGTGAATGTGTCACCTGAACGCAACGAGATAGAACCGCCGGCTCCACTGTTGCCGCGACCCACCGACAGCTCGATCAAACCGCCAGTGCCGCCGGTACTATCGCCCGTACTCATCGACACCTTACCCGACGAACTAGCGCTAGACACACCCGTCGTCAGACTCAGCTTACCCGATTGACCAGCGCTCGCACCCGCGGTTTGCACAGATACATCGCCACTGCTCGAAGAAGTACTCGAACCACTCGTCAACGACACCGTGCCGCCAGCCGCAGCCGGAGTCGGTGCAGCCGCAGTCGCCTTGCCTGCCGTCACCGTCACGTCGCCACCAGCACCAGAGCTACCGTCGCCAACAGACAACTCGATCTTGCCACCGCTGCCACCGCTAGATGCACCCGTAGACACAGACACAGAACCGCTGGAACCACCACTAGACGCACCACTGCTCAGCTTCACCACACCGCTCACGCCAGCCACAGCACTACCCAGCGACACATCGCCACTGCGAGTTGGTGTGCTTGGTGCCGTCCCAGGTAACAAGTCGCCACCACTCACAAGCGAAATAGCACCACCTGTCATCGCACCAGCACCTGCGCTCAACGACATCGAGCCACCAGTGAAACTACCCGAAGGCACACTGCTCTTCCCAGCACTCAATGACATAGCACCACCGCTGCCCAGACTGTTCGTACCGACACCGATAGACACGGAGCCGAGGTCACCCGTTGTGCTCGCAACCGCACTCGAACCGCTGCTAATCAACACCGAACCGCTAGAACCAGCCGTCGCACTACCCGTAGATAACGTCAACTGACCCGAACCGCCACTCGCCCCGCCGTCCACCGTGCTCAAGTTGATCGAGCCACTCGTACCAGACGTACTGCTACCACCGCTCGACAAACTAATCGAACCACCCGAAGACGCACTCGCCGATGTCGTACCTGCCGAGAGATTGATCGCACCACCAGCACCAGTGTTGCCACTGCCCACCGACAAACCGATCGCACCGCCACTGCCTCCGACAGACGAACCCGTGCTCACCGTCACAGAACCGCTCGCACCAGATCCACCCGACCCGGTCTTCACAGACACGGCACCACTCGAACCAGCATCCGCAGTAGACAACGAAATCACACCGCTTGGACCAGACGTAACACCCGTCGCAAGACCGCCACTAAACAGCTCCAACGAACCGCCGCTCGCCACGCCATTGCCACTCGTCAGCGAGATCGAACCGCCCATAGATGTTCCGCCTGACATTGAGCCCGAACGCAACGTGATCGAACCACCAGTACCGGTGGTACTCGTGCTGCCCGCACCAACGCTCACAGTGATAGAACCACCGATACCGCCAGTGCCACCGCCAGTGCCGACCAACAAGCCACCCGACGAACCCGCGCCAGACGCACCCGTCGTTAGACTCAGCTTGCCAGACACAGCGGATGCTGCACTCGCGTCTGCTGTCTGCACAGACGCATCGCCACTGCTCGAAGAAGTACTCGAACCACTCGTCAACGACACCGTGCCGCCAGCCGCAGCCGGAGTCGGTGCAGCCGCAGTCGCCTTGCCTGCCGTCACCGTCACGTCGCCACCAGCACCAGAGCTACCGTCGCCAACAGACAACTCGATCTTGCCACCGCTGCCACCGCTAGATGCACCCGTAGACACAGACACAGAACCGCTGGAACCACCACTAGACGCACCACTGCTCAGCTTCACCACACCGCTCACGCCAGCCACAGCACTCGAAATCGACACATCGCCACTCCGTGTTGCAGGAGACGGAGCCACCGCAGGTGGACTCGCAGGATCGACCAGGTCACCACCACTCACAAGCGAGATGGCGCCACCAGTCTTGCTACCCGCACCACCGCTCAACGACACAGCACCGCCAGTAAAAGTACCCGTTGTCGCCGTGCTATTACCAGCACTCAAGGACACACTACCACCGCTGCCAGCACTGTTCACACCCACACTGACACTCACAGAGCCGCGATCTTCGGTCGAACTCGTACTCGCAGTAGCACTCGCACTGTCACCACTCGTGATCGACACACCACCACTGGAGCCACCCGTCGCAGTACCCGTCGTCAACACCACACGACCAGACGTACCCGTCGTGCCAGCATCCACCGTGCTCAAGCTGATCGTGCCACTCGTGCTTGCCGTACTACTGCCGCTCAACACACTGATCGAGCCACCCGTAGAACTTGCCGTCGTCAAACCGCGCTGGGTGCCTGCAGACAACGTGATCGCGCCGCCAACACCACTGTCACCACTGCCAACGGACAGACCGATCGAGCCACCGGCACCACTCGTAGACGCACCCGTAGTCACCGAGAACAAGCCACTACTGCCTTGCTTACTCGTACCGCTCGTCAACGACAGCATACCGCTCACGCCAGTCGCACCAGAGTTTGACGTGGACAACGCAATGTTGCCACTAGTCGTAGTCGCACCAGCACCACTCAACAACGAGATAGAACCACCAGTAGCCACACCCGCACCGCCAGTCAACGAGATCAAGCCACCTTCCGCACCACTCGCAACAGCTGCGGGCGCAACACTCGTGAACGTGTCACCTGAACGCAACGAGATAGAACCACCGGCTCCACTGTTGCCGCGACCCACCGACAGCTCGATCGAGCCGCCAGTGCCACTCGTGCTATCGCCCGTACTCATCGACACCTTACCCGACGAACCAGCGCTTGCCACACCAGTTGTCAGACTCAGCTTACCCGATTGAGCGGTACTCACACCCGCCGTCTGCACAGACACATCGCCACTGCTCGAAGAAGTACTCGCGCCACTCGTCAACGACACCTTGCCGCCAACTGCTGCAGTCGTCGACGTCGTCTTGCCAGCCGTCACAGTCACATCGCCACCAGCACCCGTGTTACCGTCGCCAACAGACAACTCGATCTTGCCACCGCTGCCACCGCTAGAACCACCCGTAGACACAGACACAGAACCGCTAGATCCAGCCGATGACGTACCGCTGCTCAGCTTCAATGCACCGCTCACACCAGCCGTAGCACTCGAAATCGACACATCGCCACTGCGTGTTGCAGGAGACGGAGGCGACGGTGGAGGACTAGGGATGTACTCGCCACCACTCACAAGCGAGATCGCACCGCCGGTCATCGCACCAGCACCACCACTCAACGACACAGAACCGCCAGTGAAAGCACCCGTTGTCGCCGTGCTATTACCAGCACTCAAGGACACACTACCACCGCTGCCAGCACTGTTCACACCCACACTGACACTCACAGAGCCGCGATCTTCGGTCGAACTCGTACTCGCAGTAGCACTCGCACTGTCACCACTCGTGATCGACACACCACCACTGGAGCCACCCGTCGCAGTACCCGTCGTCAACACCACACGACCAGACGTACCCGTCGTGCCAGCATCCACCGTGCTCAAGCTGATCGTGCCACTCGTGCTTGCCGTACTACTGCCGCTCAACACACTGATCGAGCCACCCGTAGAACTTGCCGTCGTCAAACCGCGCTGGGTGCCTGCAGACAACGTGATCGCGCCGCCAACACCACTGTCACCACTGCCAACGGACAGACCGATCGAGCCACCGGCACCACTCGTAGACGCACCCGTAGTCACCGAGAACAAGCCACTACTGCCTTGCTTACTCGTACCGCTCGTCAACGACAGCATACCGCTCACGCCAGTCGCACCAGAGTTTGACGTGGACAACGCAATGTTGCCACTAGTCGTAGTCGCACCAGCACCACTCAACAACGAGATAGAACCACCAGTAGCCACACCCGCACCGCCAGTCAACGAGATCAAGCCACCTTCCGCACCACTCGCAACAGCTGCGGGCGCAACACTCGTGAACGTGTCACCTGAACGCAACGAGATAGAACCACCGGCTCCACTGTTGCCGCGACCCACCGACAGCTCGATCGAGCCGCCAGTGCCACTCGTGCTATCGCCCGTACTCATCGACACCTTACCCGACGAACCAGCGCTTGCCACACCAGTTGTCAGACTCAGCTTACCCGATTGAGCGGTACTCGCACCCGCCGTCTGCACAGACACATCGCCACTGCTCGAAGAAGTACTCGCGCCACTCGTCAACGACACCTTGCCGCCAACTGCTGCAGTCGTCGACGTCGTCTTGCCAGCCGTCACAGTCACATCGCCACCAGCACCCGTGTTACCGTCGCCAACAGACAACTCGATCTTGCCACCGCTGCCACCGCTAGAACCACCCGTAGACACAGACACAGAACCGCTAGATCCAGCCGATGACGTACCGCTGCTCAGCTTCAATGCACCGCTCACACCAGCCGTAGCACTCGAAATCGACACATCGCCACTGCGTGTTGCAGGAGACGGAGGCGACGGTGGAGGACTAGGGATGTACTCGCCACCACTCACAAGCGAGATCGCACCGCCGGTCATCGCACCAGCACCACCACTCAACGACACAGAACCGCCAGTGAAAGCACCCGTTGTCGCCGTGCTATTACCAGCACTCAAGGACACACTACCACCGCTGCCAGCACTGTTCACACCCACACTGACACTCACAGAGCCGCGATCTTCGGTCGAACTCGTACTCGCAGTAGCACTCGCACTGTCACCACTCGTGATCGACACACCACCACTGGAGCCACCCGTCGCAGTACCCGTCGTCAACACCACACGACCCGATGTGCCAGCCGTACCGGCATCCACCGTGCTCAAGCTGATCGTGCCACTCGTGCTTGCCGTACTACTACCGCTCAACACACTGACAGAACCGCCCGTTGAACTTGCCGTCGTCAAACCGCGCTGGGTGCCTGCAGACAACGTGATCGCGCCGCCAACACCACTGTCACCACTGCCAACGGACAGACCGATCGAGCCACCGGCACCACTCGTAGACGCACCCGTAGTCACCGAGAACAAGCCACTACTGCCTTGCTTACTCGTACCGCTCGTCAACGACAGCATACCGCTCACGCCAGTCGCACCAGAGTTTGACGTGGACAACGCAATGTTGCCACTAGTCGTAGTCGCACCAGCACCACTCAACAACGAGATAGAACCACCAGTAGCCACACCCGCACCGCCAGTCAACGAGATCAAGCCACCTTCCGCACCACTCGCAACAGCTGCGGGCGCAACACTCGTGAACGTGTCACCTGAACGCAACGAGATAGAACCACCGGCTCCACTGTTGCCGCGACCCACCGACAGCTCGATCGAGCCGCCAGTGCCACTCGTGCTATCGCCCGTACTCATCGACACCTTACCCGACGAACCAGCGCTTGCCACACCAGTTGTCAGACTCAGCTTACCCGATTGAGCGGTACTCGCACCCGCCGTCTGCACAGACACATCGCCACTGCTCGAAGAAGTACTCGAACCACTCGTCAACGACACCGTGCCGCCAGCCGCAGCCGGAGTCGGTGCAGCCGCAGTCGCCTTGCCTGCCGTCACAGTCACGTCACCACCAGCACCAGAGCTACCGTCGCCAACAGACAACTCGATCTTGCCACCGCTGCCACCGCTAGAACCACCCGTAGACACAGACACAGAACCGCTAGATCCAGCCGATGACGTACCGCTGCTCAGCTTCAATGCACCGCTCACACCAGCCGTAGCACTCGAAATCGACACATCGCCACTGCGTGTTGCAGGAGACGGAGGCGACGGTGGAGGACTAGGGATGTACTCGCCACCACTCACAAGCGAGATCGCACCGCCGGTCATCGCACCAGCACCACCACTCAACGACACAGAACCGCCAGTGAAAGCACCAGTACCCACAGTGCTCGTGCCAGCACTCAATGACACACCACCACCGCTGCCAGCACTGTTCACACCCACTCCGATGGACACAGAACCGCGATCTTCGGTCGAACTCGTACTCGTCGTCGCACTCACACTCGAACCACTGATAATTGATACACCGCCACTGGAGCCACCCGTCGCAGTACCCGTCGTCAACACCACACGACCCGATGTGCCAGCCGTACCGGCATCCACCGTGCTCAAGCTGATCGTGCCACTCGTGCTTGCCGTACTACTACCGCTCAACACACTGACAGAACCGCCCGTTGAACTTGCCGTCGTCAAACCGCGCTGGGTGCCTGCAGACAACGTGATCGCGCCGCCAACACCACTGTCACCACTGCCAACGGACAGACCGATCGAGCCACCGGCACCACTCGTAGACGCACCCGTAGTCACCGAGAACAAGCCACTACTGCCTTGCTTACTCGTACCGCTCGTCAACGACAGCATACCGCTCACGCCAGTCGCACCAGAGTTTGACGTGGACAACGCAATGTTGCCACTAGTCGTAGTCGCACCAGCACCACTCAACAACGAGATAGAACCACCAGTAGCCACACCCGCACCGCCAGTCAACGAGATCAAGCCACCTTCCGCACCACTCGCAACAGCTGCGGGCGCAACACTCGTGAACGTGTCACCTGAACGCAACGAGATAGAACCACCGGCTCCACTGTTGCCGCGACCCACCGACAGCTCGATCGAGCCGCCAGTGCCACTCGTGCTATCGCCCGTACTCATCGACACCTTACCCGACGAACCAGCGCTTGCCACACCAGTTGTCAGACTCAGCTTACCCGATTGAGCGGTACTCGCACCCGCCGTCTGCACAGACACATCGCCACTGCTCGAAGAAGTACTCGAACCACTCGTCAACGACACCGTGCCGCCAGCCGCAGTCGGTCGTCGCGTCGCCTTGCCTGCCGTCACAGTCACGTCACCACCAGCACCCGTGTTACCGTCGCCAACAGACAACTCGATCTTGCCACCGCTGCCACCGCTAGAACCACCCGTAGACACAGACACAGAACCGCTAGATCCAGCCGATGACGTACCGCTGCTCAGCTTCAATGCACCGCTCACACCAGCCGTAGCACTCGAAATCGACACATCGCCACTGCGTGTTGCAGGAGACGGAGGCGACGGTGGAGGACTAGGGATGTACTCGCCACCACTCACAAGCGAGATCGCACCGCCGGTCATCGCACCAGCACCACCACTCAACGACACAGAACCGCCAGTGAAAGCACCAGTACCCACAGTGCTCGTGCCAGCACTCAATGACACACCACCACCGCTGCCAGCACTGTTCACACCCACTCCGATGGACACAGAACCGCGATCTTCGGTCGAACTCGTACTCGTCGTCGCACTCACACTCGAACCACTGATAATTGATACACCGCCACTGGAGCCACCCGTCGCAGTACCCGTCGTCAACACCACACGACCCGATGTGCCAGCCGTACCGGCATCCACCGTGCTCAAGCTGATCGTGCCACTCGTGCTTGCCGTACTACTACCGCTCAACACACTGACAGAACCGCCCGTTGAACTTGCCGTCGTCAAACCGCGCTGGGTGCCTGCAGACAACGTGATCGCGCCGCCAACACCACTGTCACCACTGCCAACGGACAGACCGATCGAGCCACCGGCACCACTCGTAGACGCACCCGTAGTCACCGAGAACAAGCCACTACTGCCTTGCTTACTCGTACCGCTCGTCAACGACAGCATACCGCTCACGCCAGTCGCACCAGAGTTTGACGTGGACAACGCAATGTTGCCACTAGTCGTAGTCGCACCAGCACCACTCAACAACGAGATAGAACCACCAGTAGCCACACCCGCACCGCCAGTCAACGAGATCAAGCCACCTTCCGCACCACTCGCAACAGCTGCGGGCGCAACACTCGTGAACGTGTCACCTGAACGCAACGAGATAGAACCACCGGCTCCACTGTTGCCGCGACCCACCGACAGCTCGATCGAGCCGCCAGTGCCACTCGTGCTATCGCCCGTACTCATCGACACCTTACCCGACGAACCAGCGCTTGCCACACCAGTTGTCAGACTCAGCTTACCCGATTGAGCGGTACTCGCACCCGCCGTCTGCACAGACACATCGCCACTGCTCGAAGAAGTACTCGAACCACTCGTCAACGACACCGTGCCGCCAGCCGCAGCCGGAGTCGGTGCAGCCGCAGTCGCCTTGCCTGCCGTCACAGTCACGTCACCACCAGCACCGTGTACCGTCGCCAACAGACAACTCGATCTTGCCACCGCTGCCACCGCTAGAACCACCCGTAGACACAGACACAGAACCGCTAGATCCAGCCGATGACGTACCGCTGCTCAGCTTCAATGCACCGCTCACACCAGCCGTAGCACTCGAAATCGACACATCGCCACTGCGTGTTGCAGGAGACGGAGGCGACGGTGGAGGACTAGGGATGTACTCGCCACCACTCACAAGCGAGATCGCACCGCCGGTCATCGCACCAGCACCACCACTCAACGACACAGAACCGCCAGTGAAAGCACCAGTACCCACAGTGCTCGTGCCAGCACTCAATGACACACCACCACCGCTGCCAGCACTGTTCACACCCACTCCGATGGACACAGAACCGCGATCTTCGGTCGAACTCGTACTCGTCGTCGCACTCACACTCGAACCACTGATAATTGATACACCGCCACTGGAGCCACCCGTCGCAGTACCCGTCGTCAACACCACACGACCCGATGTGCCAGCCGTACCGGCATCCACCGTGCTCAAGCTGATCGTGCCACTCGTGCTTGCCGTACTACTACCGCTCAACACACTGACAGAACCGCCCGTTGAACTTGCCGTCGTCAAACCGCGCTGGGTGCCTGCAGACAACGTGATCGCGCCGCCAACACCACTGTCACCACTGCCAACGGACAGACCGATCGAGCCACCGGCACCACTCGTAGACGCACCCGTAGTCACCGAGAACAAGCCACTACTGCCTTGCTTACTCGTACCGCTCGTCAACGACAGCATACCGCTCACGCCAGTCGCACCAGAGTTTGACGTGGACAACGCAATGTTGCCACTAGTCGTAGTCGCACCAGCACCACTCAACAACGAGATAGAACCACCAGTAGCCACACCCGCACCGCCAGTCAACGAGATCAAGCCACCTTCCGCACCACTCGCAACAGCTGCGGGCGCAACACTCGTGAACGTGTCACCTGAACGCAACGAGATAGAACCACCGGCTCCACTGTTGCCGCGACCCACCGACAGCTCGATCGAGCCGCCAGTGCCACTCGTGCTATCGCCCGTACTCATCGACACCTTACCCGACGAACCAGCGCTTGCCACACCAGTTGTCAGACTCAGCTTACCCGATTGAGCGGTACTCGCACCCGCCGTCTGCACAGACACATCGCCACTGCTCGAAGAAGTACTCGAACCACTCGTCAACGACACCGTGCCGCCAGCCGCAGCCGGAGTCGGTGCAGCCGCAGTCGCCTTGCCTGCCGTCACAGTCACGTCACCACCAGCACCGTGTTACCGTCGCCAACAGACAACTCGATCTTGCCACCGCTGCCACCGCTAGAACCACCCGTAGACACAGACACAGAACCGCTAGATCCAGCCGATGACGTACCGCTGCTCAGCTTCAATGCACCGCTCACACCAGCCGTAGCACTCGAAATCGACACATCGCCACTGCGTGTTGCAGGAGACGGAGGCGACGGTGGAGGACTAGGGATGTACTCGCCACCACTCACAAGCGAGATCGCACCGCCGGTCATCGCACCAGCACCACCACTCAACGACACAGAACCGCCAGTGAAAGCACCAGTACCCACAGTGCTCGTGCCAGCACTCAATGACACACCACCACCGCTGCCAGCACTGTTCACACCCACTCCGATGGACACAGAACCGCGATCTTCGGTCGAACTCGTACTCGTCGTCGCACTCACACTCGAACCACTGATAATTGATACACCGCCACTGGAGCCACCCGTCGCAGTACCCGTCGTCAACACCACACGACCCGATGTGCCAGCCGTACCGGCATCCACCGTGCTCAAGCTGATCGTGCCACTCGTGCTTGCCGTACTACTACCGCTCAACACACTGACAGAACCGCCCGTTGAACTTGCCGTCGTCAAACCGCGCTGGGTGCCTGCAGACAACGTGATCGCGCCGCCAACACCACTGTCACCACTGCCAACGGACAGACCGATCGAGCCACCGGCACCACTCGTAGACGCACCCGTAGTCACCGAGAACAAGCCACTACTGCCTTGCTTACTCGTACCGCTCGTCAACGACAGCATACCGCTCACGCCAGTCGCACCAGAGTTTGACGTGGACAACGCAATGTTGCCACTAGTCGTAGTCGCACCAGCACCACTCAACAACGAGATAGAACCACCAGTAGCCACACCCGCACCGCCAGTCAACGAGATCAAGCCACCTTCCGCACCACTCGCAACAGCTGCGGGCGCAACACTCGTGAACGTGTCACCTGAACGCAACGAGATAGAACCACCGGCTCCACTGTTGCCGCGACCCACCGACAGCTCGATCGAGCCGCCAGTGCCACTCGTGCTATCGCCCGTACTCATCGACACCTTACCCGACGAACCAGCGCTTGCCACACCAGTTGTCAGACTCAGCTTACCCGATTGAGCGGTACTCGCACCCGCCGTCTGCACAGACACATCGCCACTGCTCGAAGAAGTACTCGAACCACTCGTCAACGACACCGTGCCGCCAGCCGCAGCCGGAGTCGGTGCAGCCGCAGTCGCCTTGCCTGCCGTCACAGTCACGTCACCACCAGCACCCGTGTTACCGTCGCCAACAGACAACTCGATCTTGCCACCGCTGCCACCGCTAGAACCACCCGTAGACACAGACACAGAACCGCTAGATCCAGCCGATGACGTACCGCTGCTCAGCTTCAATGCACCGCTCACACCAGCCGTAGCACTCGAAATCGACACATCGCCACTGCGTGTTGCAGGAGACGGAGGCGACGGTGGAGGACTAGGGATGTACTCGCCACCACTCACAAGCGAGATCGCACCGCCGGTCATCGCACCAGCACCACCACTCAACGACACAGAACCGCCAGTGAAAGCACCAGTACCCACAGTGCTCGTGCCAGCACTCAATGACACACCACCACCGCTGCCAGCACTGTTCACACCCACTCCGATGGACACAGAACCGCGATCTTCGGTCGAACTCGTACTCGTCGTCGCACTCACACTCGAACCACTGATAATTGATACACCGCCACTGGAGCCACCCGTCGCAGTACCCGTCGTCAACACCACACGACCCGATGTGCCAGCCGTACCGGCATCCACCGTGCTCAAGCTGATCGTGCCACTCGTGCTTGCCGTACTACTACCGCTCAACACACTGACAGAACCGCCCGTTGAACTTGCCGTCGTCAAACCGCGCTGGGTGCCTGCAGACAACGTGATCGCGCGCCAACACCACTGTCACCACTGCCAACGGACAGACCGATCGAGCCACCGGCACCACTCGTAGACGCACCCGTAGTCACCGAGAACAAGCCACTACTGCCTTGCTTACTCGTACCGCTCGTCAACGACAGCATACCGCTCACGCCAGTCGCACCAGAGTTTGACGTGGACAACGCAATGTTGCCACTAGTCGTAGTCGCACCAGCACCACTCAACAACGAGATAGAACCACCAGTAGCCACACCCGCACCGCCAGTCAACGAGATCAAGCCACCTTCCGCACCACTCGCAACAGCTGCGGGCGCAACACTCGTGAACGTGTCACCTGAACGCAACGAGATAGAACCACCGGCTCCACTGTTGCCGCGACCCACCGACAGCTCGATCGAGCCGCCAGTGCCACTCGTGCTATCGCCCGTACTCATCGACACCTTACCCGACGAACCAGCGCTTGCCACACCAGTTGTCAGACTCAGCTTACCCGATTGAGCGGTACTCGCACCCGCCGTCTGCACAGACACATCGCCACTGCTCGAAGAAGTACTCGAACCACTCGTCAACGACACCGTGCCGCCAGCCGCAGCCGGAGTCGGTGCAGCCGCAGTCGCCTTGCCTGCCGTCACAGTCACGTCACCACCAGCACCGTTACCGTCGCCAACAGACAACTCGATCTTGCCACCGCTGCCACCGCTAGAACCACCCGTAGACACAGACACAGAACCGCTAGATCCAGCCGATGACGTACCGCTGCTCAGCTTCAATGCACCGCTCACACCAGCCGTAGCACTCGAAATCGACACATCGCCACTGCGTGTTGCAGGAGACGGAGGCGACGGTGGAGGACTAGGGATGTACTCGCCACCACTCACAAGCGAGATCGCACCGCCGGTCATCGCACCAGCACCACCACTCAACGACACAGAACCGCCAGTGAAAGCACCAGTACCCACAGTGCTCGTGCCAGCACTCAATGACACACCACCACCGCTGCCAGCACTGTTCACACCCACTCCGATGGACACAGAACCGCGATCTTCGGTCGAACTCGTACTCGTCGTCGCACTCACACTCGAACCACTGATAATTGATACACCGCCACTGGAGCCACCCGTCGCAGTACCCGTCGTCAACACCACACGACCCGATGTGCCAGCCGTACCGGCATCCACCGTGCTCAAGCTGATCGTGCCACTCGTGCTTGCCGTACTACTACCGCTCAACACACTGACAGAACCGCCCGTTGAACTTGCCGTCGTCAAACCGCGCTGGGTGCCTGCAGACAACGTGATCGCGCCGCCAACACCACTGTCACCACTGCCAACGGACAGACCGATCGAGCCACCGGCACCACTCGTAGACGCACCCGTAGTCA